>JAQJVL010000723.1:0-114295 GCA_035578905.1 Stictocephala bisonia
GAATGGACTATTGTTAGGAAAAATGTTTCCGTTATGTTCCCAAGACAGCTTGGCTACCTTAGCTTGGTTGAAATATAAGTTTGAACAAACCTGTCCAACTTTCCCCATCTTGTGGATTGTATATGACTGAAAGATAAATGACCACTACAGTTTGCAGTTGTGAGCAATTTTATACTCAGTATGAGTATTATTTTTACAATAGTACTTTTACAATATATTTTCATGTGTATTCTTCTGGAAGTTGTAATCCCACTGTCAGTGTAATTTGACTGCACAAATATGTTCCTCCTGACTCATTGCTCACTCAACGTACATCTTGATAGGTGAGCAGTAATTACATTTAATTTTGTTAGTATAATAATAGTCATTTTGGTAAACATACAGAACCAGGGCACTGACGATTTTGTGTCTGAATAGTTTTTCGTATTAGATAAATAGCTGAAAAACAAGAATATGGTGGTTTTTTTCCAAAAGAAAAACCGGAAAAATTACAAAAATGAATAACTACAACAAATAATTTTTATCCAAAATACAGCATTGTGGGTACTCAAATATTGTAGAATTGTATCCTGCTCATGAATATGGCTGAAACAATTTAACTTATAAACAAGTGCTGTGTAACATTTAGGTGAGAGTTAATATCAGTCTTGACTACGATACTTTAATAATAATGATAATCTGCAAAGACTACCCACAAGGACCATGCAGCTGGACGGAGTTTGGCTCGGGTATTTGTGGTTAGCTCATTGAGTCCTAACGCCGTTAGCTCTACAGTTCGTTAACAGGATTTGCCACTTAAGTCGTAGCTTCTCAATCAACTGTTAAAGTTGAGTACACACAGAAGGACTTGAGGTGAATTGACCATCTGCTACCATGGGAATCAAACCAGAGATCAAAGCTCTGGAGACTAGTAGTATATTACTGTGCCACCAAGCACCTCAACGATACTTGAGGTGAATTGACCATCTGCTACCATGGGAATCAAACCAGAGATCAAAGCTCTGGAGACTAGTAGTAAATTACTCTGCCACCAGGCACCTCAACGATACTTGAGGTGAATTGACCATCTGCTACCATGGGAATCAAACCAGAGATCAAAGCTCTGGAGACTAGTAGTATATTACTCTGCCACCAGGCACCTCAACGATACTTGAGGTGAATTGACCATCTGCTACCATGGGAATCAAACCAGAGATCAAAGCTCTGGAGACTAGTACTATATTACTCTGCCACCAGGCACCTCAACGATACTTGAGGTGAATTGACCATCTGCTACCATGGGAATCAAACCAGAGATCAAAGCTCTGGAGACTAGAAGTATATTACTCTGCCACCAGGCACCTCAACGATACTTGAGGTGAATTGACCATCTGCTACCATGGGAATCAAACCAGAGATCAAAGCTCTGGAGACTAGTAGTAAATTACTCTGCCACCAGGCACCTCAACGATACTTGAGGTGAATTGACCATCTGCTACCATGGGAATCAAACCAGAGATCAAAGCTCTGGAGACTAGTAGTATATTACTCTGCCACCAGGCACCTCAAAGATACTTACATTTTTAATGAAGATTTTTGTAAAAACTGTTTAAAAATATAAATATATTCCAATGCACACATTTCTTGGACTTATGAACAAATACAGTTTTTTCCATTGTAGGGAATGTAATTAGTTCTCAATGAGACGTCAATCTAATGATCATCAATAACTTGTAAGATTTAGTTACTTAGAAAGTTAAATGGTCGCGAACAAGGTAATTTTGAAGGCATTATATAGAGTGAATGAATATTCAATTTGATTTCCCCAACACCTATGAGCTTGTTCCCTTGAGAACGAGATAATGATGATTAATGAGCTTAAGGGAGAAGTTAGCTAAGGCTGGGCACTCTCCTAACTCTACTTAGGAAGTGTTGAAATCTGACTAAGTATTTTCCTCGACTTCTATCTGGACTAAGACAGTCTTAATCGATAGAGTTCTTACAAACTAAAATATTATGAGCAATTTTCTATTTAATTCAGGTGAAATATTTTACAAGAATCACATCATAATATTTATGTTTTAAATAAACCAAACATATGAATGTCAATACCGTATCATTTTTTTTATTTGGAAATGATTTTATATTGTTTAATTAAATCATAATGTAATATATTAATTATGTGAAATCTGTTTTGTAACAAAATGAAATGAGAGTACTTTTAAGTAAGACAATGGTTAATTGTAGAGGAATTATATTGATAAATTTATTAATTCATCTCTAAGATGGTGAAATAACTCATCATTAAGTAACAAATATCGTAAATTACAGACCCAGAAAGTGTTTATGAAGGAAATTATTGGAATTCAAAACGAGTATTGTTAGAATTTGTTTTAATTCTGCAGGAAAGAGAGATCCAATCTAACAGTAAAAACCTTTCATGGCCTGGTTTTTGCATTCTACCTTTTCAGAAGAATTTTATTGGTCTTCATATTCTTGTTGGTTTTTCCTCCAATCAAAGAAACTGGTATGAGACAATTAATGTTCTGTATTGAAATAATCTTGTCTTACTTGTTTTCTTTACTTTCAATTCTGGGTAACTGACTGTTTTTGTACTCACACTAATTGGACTATTGTTGTACAATCGTAACTTAGTTTAGATTATGTTTTTATTTTCATTTTTCGAATTGCAATTTTATCCAATGATACTACAGTATATTTGTACTTGGATGTAAATATATTGTCATGTTTATCGTAAATATTTATTTTTCATTTAATTGTTTTTATCTTTAAGGCTAATATGGATGACTTGGTATTGTAAACTAGTTTTATGATGTTAGCTGTTTGGAAGTAAAGTATTTTAGTATATGAGTATACTGTGAGTTAATTTTGAATATAGCCACAATATTCTGCTTGTTGTCACCTTAAGTATATTTTATAAGATTTAGTATATTTTATAATAAGATGCTGCATAAGTCTTAGACCTCGGTTTGGTGTAGAGATTTTTTCATAATTTTATTTCTTGCCTAGTATGATGAGAATCACTCTTTGCAAGAGAAATTCTGTTCATTAAGCGGTGGAAATAAGCATTAATTTAGTATAATAGATGGTACATTTTATAGTTAAAATATGAGATAAATGAAGCCAGGTTCCAAAGTGTTATATTCATTTTTGTGGTCAAACTAAATTTTTAAAATTTAAAACTACTTGTCAGTTCACTGGGCCTGAAGACCTGTGCGTAAATTTTATTCAATGAGTGAAGTACCAATTGCTAGCTCAACAAGGGATTCTAATCTTGGACTTTGCCTTCTGTAGTCTGAAGCCTAAGGCACCAAGCCAGGCAAAATGTGTAAGGGGAAAAGTCAGAGTATCTAAAAGCAGATAGAATAAAAAATAGCTTATTATATAAAACAAAAATATTAAATTCATACAGGGTGGAACTAAAATACTTAGACAAACTTCATGAGGTTGTTTGTTCCTGGAGTCAAAACAAACCAAAAATGTCATATTTTGTTGTTGTTGAAGAACAAAACTTCAAGTTTAGCTAGATTAAAGAAAATACCACAAATTGTGCATTTTTTGTTTGTTTTCAATAAATAAGGTATCGTTAGTAAAATTTGCAACAATTTATCACTTTTGTTTTTTTTTTTTTTTATACAGGGTGTAATTTTTAAGTAATTTAACGTCAAAGTTTTTAATTTGCCACCATTTTGAAATTTTTCAACAATTTTTTTTTTTCAATTTTTCATGTAATAGAGAATAACTAGTACAGCATATGTGCCAAATTTCAACACTTTACCTTTTATGGTTGCTGAGAAACAAATTATAATGTAAAACACACAGGCGGACAGAGAGACAGAAAACGGTGTATGTTAGGACATATGCTTATATGAAGTGTTTGGTTTGTTTTGACACCAGGAACAGACTCCTGAAGTTTGTCCAAGTAGTTCAGTTACACCCTGTATATACAAAAACGAATGTATATGTGTTTGTCCTTAATGTATTAATAAACCACTTATGGGATCAAATTATGGGAAGTTGTAGAGTTCACTCCCTGGAAGGTTTCTGGTGTGATTTTATTCACATCCGACTCTAGGGGTCCGCTCCACTGGCCTTTAAAGTTTCAATACTATTCTTATAGTTATTATATTTATTTAATTAATCATCAGCTGTTAAAAAACAAAAAAAATTAAATGAAAACTTTTCTTGAAGCACACTCAAGTAGGATATCAGGTTAAAGATATTTTTCTCTCAATTCCTAATATACTATCAGATTTGAGAAAAGAATATATGTTTATAGCTCCACTGCCTCGAAAATTAAAATTCATAGTGATACAGTGCAAGTATCTTGGCAAGGCCGTAGGCTGAGTTCCACAATAGGGCCTATAGCAAAGTGTCCTTGTGAGGCCGCAGGCTGAGTTGCACAAATGGGTTAAAGGCAGAGTTCCCAGGCGAGGCTACAGGCTAAGCTTCCCTTACGAGCATAACGAGGGACGGGGTTGCCATATGAAGCTATCATAAATAGACTATAAAACATTACTGTTTATATGATAATCCCGTAGCAAGTCACCGGTAAATAGCTAATATTATATAAAGTAAAAACATATTTAATTCTGGAATAGTCATGAATAATTTAGAGTAACTAAAATAAAGCCTCAAAAATCATTGTAAGATCAATTATGTTTAATATCCATAATGGATATTCTTTACATATTAACATTGCAGTAGCAGCTTTGTAACACTTAGTTCAAATACAGTTTTATAATGTGTAATGTCAAGTAAAAAATTAAGTTACTGAAAAATGTCTTAAGTAATGAATGAATAGTTTATAATAATTAAAGTATTTTATGTTTTATCATTTTATCATTAACAACTGCAGACATATTAGTTTGATGTATAGTCCCTTAATAAGTTTCATTGAAGGTTTTATTCAAGAAGGAAGGTTTAGTATTTGTGAGAATAGATAGCAACATTTTTTAAACTAATTATATGCTATACAAATTATGTTGATTTGGAATAATGTAAATTTTACATAAAATGAAAAAGATTAAAAAAGCCAAGTATTTTTCCAAGACAAAAAAACCAAAATTGGACACTTTAATTACAGCATTAAAAACTACATTTAGTAAATGAGGTTATATTTAACAATGTTGAGACTTGTTATATAATATAATCAGCTTAAAACTGAAATTTTACATTTTTATTTGAAGGTTTCTTAATAAATGATAAGAGCACAAGAAAATGTGATTATATGGAAGTAAAGAGGTCGTCAGGTGTTGGGGAGGACTGGTGGCCGAGATAAGAGATGAGCTGAACTAGTTTACCTGGGTATTGAGAGACATGATTGGCACACTTTGTTGCTGACAGCTCCTCTCACACAGCAGCCTGAATAGAACAGGTTTTTTCTCACTTTATTACAACATTCTATGGATGTAAAGAAATTGTCAGATGTTAGGGAGGACTGGTGGGAGAGATAAGAGATGAGCTGAACTAGTTTTCCTGGGTATTGAGAGACATGATTGGCACACTTTATTGCTGACAGTTCTTCTCACACAACAGCCTGAATAGAACATGTGTTTTCTCACTTTATTACAACATTATATGGATGTAAAGAAATTGTCAGATGTTAGGGAGGACTGGTGGCCGAGATAAGAGATGAGCTGAACTAGTTTACCTGGGTATTAAGAGATGATTGGCACACTTTGTTGCTGACAGCTCCTCTCACACAGTAGCCTGAATAGAACATGTGTTTTCTCACTTTATTACAACATTATATGGATGTCAAGAAATTGTCAGATGTTAGGGAGGACTGGTGGCCGAGATAAGAGATGAGCTGAACTAGTTTACCTGGGTATTAAGAGATGATTGGCACACTTTGTTGCTGACAGCTCCTCTCACATAGTAGCCTGAATAGAACATGTGTTTTCTCACTTTATTACAACATTGTATGGATGTAAAGAAATTGTCAGATGTTAGAGAGGACTGGTGGCAGAGATAAGAGATGAGCTGAAATAGTTTACCTGGGTATTGAGAGATGATTGGCACACTTTGTTGCTGACAGCTCCTCTCACACAGCAGCCTGAATAGAACAGGTTTTTTCTCACTTTATTACAACATTGTATGGATGTCAAGAAATTGTCAGATGTTAGGGAGGACTGGTGGCCGAGATAAGAGATGAGCTGAACTAGTTTTCCTGGGTATTGAGAGACATGATTGGCACACTTTATTGCTGACAGTTCTTCTCACACAACAGCCTGAATAGAACATGTGTTTTCTCACTTTATTACAACATTATATGGATGTCAAGAAATTGTCAGATGTTAGGGAGGACTGGTGGCCGAGATAAGAGATGAGCTGAACTAGTTTACCTGGGTATTAAGAGATGATTGGCACACTTTGTTGCTGACAGCTCCTCTCACACAGTAGCCTGAATAGAACATGTGTTTTCTCACTTTATTACAACATTGTATGGATGTAAAGAAATTGTCAGATGTTAGAGAGGACTGGTGGCAGAGATAAGAGATGAGCTGAAATAGTTTACCTGGGTATTAAGAGATGATTGGCACACTTTGTTGCTGACAGCTCCTCTCACACAGTAGCCTGAATAGAACATGTGTTTTCTCACTTTATTACAACATTGTATGGATGTAAAGAAATTGTCAGATGTTAGGGAGGACTGGTGGCAGAGATAAGAGATGAGCTGAAATAGTTTACCTGGGTATTAAGAGATGATTGGCACACTTTGTTGCTGACAGCTCCTCTCACACAGTAGCCTGAATAGAACATGTGTTTTCTCACTTTATTACAACATTGTATGGATGTAAAGAAATTGTCAGATGTTAGGGAGGACTGGTGGCAGAGATAAGAGATGAGCTGAAATAGTTTACCTGGGTATTAAGAGATGATTGGCACACTTTGTTGCTGACAGCTCCTCTCACACAGTAGCCTGAATAGAACATGTGTTTTCTCACTTTATTACAACATTGTATGGATGTAAAGAAATTGTCAGATGTTAGAGAGGACTGGTGGCAGAGATAAGAGATGAGCTGAAATAGTTTACCTGGGTATTAAGAGATGATTGGCACACTTTGTTGCTGACAGCTCCTCTCACACAGTAGCCTGAATAGAACATGTGTTTTCTCACTTTATTACAACATTGTATGGATGTAAAGAAATTGTCAGATGTTAGAGAGGACTGGTGGCAGAGATAAGAGATGAGCTGAAATAGTTTACCTGGGTATTAAGAGATGATTGGCACACTTTGTTGCTGACAGCTCCTCTCACACAGTAGCCTGAATAGAACATGTGTTTTCTCACTTTATTACAACATTGTATGGATGTAAAGAAATTGTCAGATGTTAGAGAGGACTGGTGGCAGAGATAAGAGATGAGCTGAAATAGTTTACCTGGGTATTAAGAGATGATTGGCACACTTTGTTGCTGACAGCTCCTCTCACACAGTAGCCTGAATAGAACATGTGTTTTCTCACTTTATTACAACATTGTATGGATGTAAAGAAATTGTCAGATGTTAGGGAGGACTGGTGGCAGAGATAAGAGATGAGCTGAAATAGTTTACCTGGGTATTAAGAGATGATTGGCACACTTTGTTGCTGACAGCTCCTCTCACACAGTAGCCTGAATAGAACATGTGTTTTCTCACTTTATTACAACATTGTATGGATGTAAAGAAATTGTCAGATGTTAGGGAGGACTGGTGGCAGAGATAAGAGATGAGCTGAAATAGTTTACCTGGGTATTAAGAGATGATTGGCACACTTTGTTGCTGACAGCTCCTCTCACACAGCAGCCTGAATAGAACAGGTTTTTTTCTCACTTTATTATGACATTGTATGGATGTAAAGAAATTGTCAGATGTTAGAGAGGACTGGTGGCAGAGATAAGAGATGAGCTGAACTAGTCTACCTGGGTATTGAGAGATGATTGGCACACTTTGTTGCTGACAGCTCCTCTCACACAGCAGCCTGAATAGAACAGGTTTTTTCTCACTTTATTACAACATTATATGGATGGAAAGAAATTGTCAGATGTTAGAGAGGACTGGTGGCCGAGATAAGAGATGAGCTGAACTAGTTTACCTGGGTATTAAGAGATGATTGGCACACTTTGTTGCTGACAGCTCCTCTCACACAGCAGCCTGAATAGAACAGGTTTTCCCCATTTTATTACGACATATCTAGATGGACTTAAGAAGTTATTATAATTTATGATAGCTTGTGTACAGAGTATCAAAAAGTTTTAAAAAAATAGTTCACTTAGTTACTAAAAAAATTCTAAAAATAATAAAAATCTTTATTAAATAACATTATCAAACAACAGCTGTTAAACAAATGTTTTTAGACAAATAAATATCTGTCTTAGTAGTTTGATCTCTTTTCTGCTCTATGATAAAATAAAATTTTGAAACAAATAAAGCTTTGCTAAAACTAGGTTAAGTTGAGTTTTAGTTTTTTACTGTTCAGTCTGTCTAGATATTATTTTTTTCTAACTGTAATTGTATTTGTTAAGATACATATTGTCATTATTTTTTTAAATCATACATTTATTAAGTTCTGAGGTTAAGTTGAACAGAGGGCTTTGCAGCTATAACTTTGCCGCTGTAATATCAATGAAGACAATTTTCATTTCATTAAGTGATATACAAAGACTGTGTTAATAACCATCAGGAGCTTTGGTCCAAAAGAATGTATAAATAATGGAATATTTGTTAATTACACTGTTTTATTGAGAATGAATGTTTTACCAACTATAGTTAGATTGAAAAAAAATTGGGACTATTCCCCAAAAAAATATTGTTGGTGACGTAACATCATGATATGATCGGTGATTTATAACATTGCTCTTATTAGCACAGAGTTACAATGTTGTTACCGTCAACATATGATGCTGTTTGATCTTCATCCATCCGTATTGTTTATTTCATACTAGTTTGATTAATATTAAACGGCACTACCTGCAGACATTTCCTTACTGACTCTTATACTTTTTTACTTAAAAAACTGATCTAAAACATAGTCCTTTTCTTGTTATATCGAAAACTCTTCAATAGCATTCTTCCTAAATTGTTATAAAGTAACAATATACACTGAACAACATAATGAATGTTTGAACATTAATTTTGAACAAAATCTAGAATTAAATGCAATCTATTTAGTTTAATTAGGTAGTTTGAAGCTGTTTAAAAAATAATAAATTTGCTTCTCTATATTATATTTAAATGTATCTTGTATTTTTCAGTGTTTGCATGAGGAAGTGGATTTGAATTCAGTGTGATCTTCAGCAATGTGACGTAAGTTGTCCTATATAATTTTTCATATTTTATCAAGTTCCTTACAAAATTGGTTATATCTTTAATCTTATTGTTACAATTCTAGTGGCAATGGGTTGAAATTAGTTTCATTATTATCTCTATGAAATCGTGAAAACACCCAATCCTTATACACAAATTTTTTCGTCAACAGAATCTTTGAACATCTTGTGGCCAACATCTTGTACTTTTTATTTATACTTTTTTATTATGGCTTTGACAATATTTCTTTTAGATTTTCAAGTTTTCCTTAGGATAGTCTAGCTGTCTACACTAAGCATGTAAAACTAATTTCTTTATAAAGCTTTTTTTGCATTTATTTACCATTTTTCACTTTAAATTACAGAAAATTATGAATACTCTTTGTATTCACACAAACAGTGAAAAAAAAGCAAAGCTCATTGAGTGCTCTGTCTCCAAACACCCACGGTGTTCCTCAGTAGATAATCATGTTTGAACAACGGCAGAGCCTAAATATTAAAAATAAACTATTTTGAATGACCACTGTTCCTTCTAGTTTAATGTCATACCTACTTGTTTTAATGTATAATAACATCAATAAGAACGGGGTGAAAGTAAAAAAACAGCTGTTTTGTTAACTTCTGGAATACTTAATTTAAAAACATCGAAAACAGCTGATTTGTAAAGTTAAGAAATACATAATTTAAAAACATACAATTTTTGCCACTGGCTGCTTGATTTTGTAAAAAATATAAATGAACCATGTTAAAAACTAAAAGCTTAAATTAAAACTCGGGCTTTTGTAGTCCATGTGATGCAAAATTGACTTAAATTTAAATAAATGATAAATCCATTCAGAAGTTATCTCAAAAAACTAAGCAACAAAAAACCTCTGTCTACTTTAAATATAGATGTTCACAATAAGTTTACAATACTTGTATAATATTTTATCCATTAAAAACGAACTTGAAATTAAGAGTTAACTAAGTCATTTTCTGTTTGATAGTCTTTCAGTATGTTTTAACAACAGTTCTGAGGTTTCTTTAGGGATTATTTTTTAAGGTTAACATTCAGTATCATAGTTGTTAACCCTCCCAGCATCCAGTAGTCCACCTCTTAATGCCCAGCCTTTTTTTATCTACTTTGTAGCGTTTTATAGACAAATTTACAGCATACAAAAAATAAGTAAAACCTTAAAGCATTATATATATATATATATATATATATATATATATATATATCAATGTAAACTAGACAAAATAAGCTATATTAAAAAATATTTTAGTTTACATATCTTGAATATTATTGATGTTATCCTTGATTGTATTGTAAAGAATCAAAATCCCCAAGTTTTTTTTTCAAAGTTTACACCATGCTAGTAAAGAGTTATTTAACCATATATAAAAAAAGTCAAGACAGCAGTTTTGTTGCAAATTTTATACATAAAAAGAAAATATATATACATTATAAGGTTTATTACTACACTGAAAAAGGTAATCTATAAAAAATAAACTATGTAGGCTATATGCTGCGTAAAGAATCAAAATCTCCAAGTTTTTTTCAAAGTTTACACCATGCTAGTAGGAGTTATTTCATCATTTATAAAAAAAAAAAACCAAGATAGCAGTTTTGTTGAAAAGTGTATACATAAAAAGAAAATATATACATTATAAGGTTTATTACTACACTGAAAAAGATAATCTATAAAAATGAACTATGTAGGCTATATGCTACGTTTTATTGTACTGGAAAAGTCTTTTAGAGAAACATCGTTAGGAAACTCTTCGGCCTCAATGTCACTAACATTTCCGCGTAATAATTCCCTAATATCATCTGATTTATCACGTAAGTTGTCATACATTTTGTACTAAAACACATTAAATAACGTCGAAACAAAAACAATAACACAGCAGACTTTCACTGAAACATTGACAGATTGTCAACACAACGACTGCGTAGTATAAATCAGCTGTATTTTATTGTTTCACAAAGGAATAGAGGAAACCCAAAAACTTGTGATGTAAAGCAGAATCTCCTCTATCGATTCATACAAATTACAATGTATTATTATGAAAAATGATTGAGTTAACATTATAGTTTCTGAAAAATTGCTTGATGTCGAGGAATCAACATGTATCATTCAGGGTGCCACAGTTGCGGACAAATTTTCGACAAGTAACACTAGGAGGTTTAAAAGACTACAGACTGAGTAGTTCGTAAGGATCCAATGGTAGGAATTATACAATGAAAGCAGCTTATTACCAAGGACACACAAATCCTATCCTTCTCTTAAGGAAAAAAGAAATGTTATTTGTAAATAATAGTTGGGAAATCCTAGTCCAGAAGCCCAAGAAAGAAGCTTAAATTAATTGAATTTACCCATTATTAATGGTGGAGAGTGATGTTAACTTTGAAAACTATGGTTGGTAACTGAGTGAATTTTTAGTTTAAATTAAGAAGCTGGTGGCTCATATAAATAACAAAATTTGCCTCCGAATGTATTTGGAACATCTAGAACAGCACAGAGTAGTTGGGTTGGAGTAGTTTGCATTCCTACGTCTGAGACTGGCGTAACATTAATTTACAAGCCTGAAAGTTTCAAAAGCGATCTAAGCCAATTAAAATTCAAAACTGAGCAGCTACTTGGTGGATTCCATTTTTTACTCTGCTTTTAATTTCCTGGGATATCAGCAATCTTTGAATTGGTTGAATTCTGTAATAGTCCTTCGTCATATACATACAAATTTTATGGTAGTGCAAATTAACATGAGCTTTAAAATAAAAAAAAAATAATTTGACTGTTTCTGTACAAAAGTAGTCTTTCACTCAGTAATAAGTTGAACCTGTTAAATTTAGGAAGCTTAAAATCTTGTACAACTTAGCTTATTTTTTTATACAAATAAAGTTTATTATCAAATGTGGTTTATTTAGACATTTGTTCATCCAAATAATATAACACAGTTTAAATTTTCAATAGATTTAGTTCTTGAAATGAAACTGAAAGCAAATTTCTTTCATATAAGTTACAAAATATTGAAACAATCACACTATTATAAACTCGGTTGGGATTGTTGACTCACTCTTTCGACTGTTTACCCACTTTGGACTGTCACAAAATGTTAAAATTCGGACTGTAAGTTTATCTAATTATTTCTATCTTAGAAACATTAAAGCATTCTCATTTTTCAAATAAATAGTGGTAGCTTTAGGGTGTTAAAAATTAAAATTTTAATATTTTTGGGTTGTTTAAGTTTCATCAGCTTATAAATAATTAAAAAGAAATATTATACAAATTATAATTTTTTACATTAGAGTTGAAAAATTCAAACGTATTTCAGCTCGACGCATGGAAAAAAATGAATGAATGAATGTAATTATTTCCGTAATAAATTGTGCAATTTCAAATCAATTTGTATGTAATAAATCAAAACATTAAAATATAACATTATATTCAACAGAAACAATGTCCTCATGACCTAGACCTGTGCATGGGCATAAGTCTAATAATAAAATAATATAAATGTCACTAATGGAAAATATACAAATTCACTCTAATGAAAAATTAAGTATTTTTATTTTTTTAGGCAGGAAAATGTTGTTTTCTGAAGTCATTATTGTACAAAGTACAAGATTATCCATACGTTTCAAATTTAAAGTAGGTTTTATCTGTTATAGATTTTTTTATAATCTGAATGTATAACACTCACAAACTCAGTGTGATGAAAATCTTTTATTTTAACACACTGAGAGACAAATTTTAAAATGAGGAAAGTGTCATGCATATGTATTTATGGAGTCGACTACATATTAACCAAGTGCAAATTTGTCCGTTATTTCTCAGGCTGACGGGTGCCATTGTCCACTAGTCCTGTAAGGATAGATTGTTTCCATCCGTCGCTGCAGCCTACAATTTTGCTTATTGTCTCACTTAACTATTTCATCTGTATAAAAGCTCCAAATAAGTACATATCATAGAAGTCTGGGAGCATAATATAAACGAGCAAATCTAATTTAGTTTTAAAACCAGAATGAATTTGATAGTGTATAATTTTATCTTTAAAAATTGAGCAAAAAAGGGCAATATAATAACACTTTAAATTTATGAATATAGCAAACAGAGCAATGTTATTTATCAACTAAACGTTTGCGGCTGCAGGAAGAGGTTAGAAAATGTGTGAATAGGAACTGAGAAGCCCACACAATGGTTGAGACACTCATCCCCACAGTTATGAAAAGAAAGTTAATTACACTTGTAGTATGAATGTTATGTAAATAACTGTTTACATTATCTTTTGTAGCCATTCTGAGTCATAGATTAGCAAGGGCAATTAATTAGGGGACTTAATCCCTCTAATGCAGTGATAGAGTCAGTAATGAGCAACTAGTTATTTCAGTTCAGCTTTTATAATCATTTTTAGACCTTAAATTCATTACCAGAGTGTAATTATGTCATGTGAATCTTGCAGTAGTGTCTCCATGTTAATAAATTGCATGACCTGAATATAAGTACATTAAAAAATATTTTTCATAGTGAATTATTATACCTTTTTGATTAAAAAATATTGACGGTAGAATAAACAATTAATTTTGTACACACAATTATTTATTTTTTCAAATTCTTACCATGACTAAAAATGAATTTAATTTGAAGAGATGACTTATAAGGAGCTCATTAAATTAAGTATTGAATTTTCTCCCTCAACGTCAGACATTATTAGAAATGAAACATTCTTCAGAAGTATTGAATGCTTTGGTGGAACTTTGCTGTAGCAGTAAAATTGTGTCAGTAAAATTAAATAGCATTGGTTAGACTGTGATAAAACACAGAGTTGAAAAAGATTAATAGATAAGTAAACAATTATTGATCTTATCAAATATGGCAAACAAACTCTATAGGCTACTCTCCTTCTAGAAAATTAGATACACATATATGAAATAAATTTTAGGTTTGATTTAAGACTGCTACTCAAACTTGGTTTGACGAAACAAATTGCCAATTCAAAAGTATATTTAACTGAATTAACGATTTTATTTAAAGAAAATGATTAATGATACAAAACTGCTGAAAATCTTGCCACAAAGGGGTAGTAGTACTTTCATCTGGGTGAATTTTGTTCTGTACAACTCCGGAGTTGGTTTCAAAGCAAATTGAATTCTGTCTGTGGTAACGGCTGTTAATGAGAGAGGTACTTCAGCAGCGTGAAACTTGACTTTGTAGCCGTATATCTCAATAAATAAATGTTTAAATATATATTTAATCAGATAATGATAATATGAAAGTATGGGGTATAAATTTACTTTTTTACAACTATTAAAATTATTTCTATTAATAAATGAAAATTCCAGCATAACACCTGAGGAAATCTCTTGCAAACTGGCTTTTTTAGTGGTCCATCACCTCTATGATCAAAAACAAGTTGAATTTTATTTTGCCATAGTGGACGTAGATTTTGAATTGTTACTTTTGACAGTATTTAATAATTATACACTTAAAACATTTATGTAAACAATTCACAACAGCGAGGCGATATATTACTTCACATTAAAGGTGAACCATAAGTAGGAATGGTATTTGAAATGCATAATTTAGAATGAACATTTAATTAAAAATGAACGTAATCATTAATCTTAATTCAATGTCATTTTTAATTATTTTAATACTGTAGTTTTATCAAAGATAGAAGAATAAAATCTCCATTTTATCACAGTGGTTCATGATTAATGGTTATAATGTTGGAACTGAAGAATCAATAATACGGCGGAATATCGAACATTAGAAAATTGACTGAAACAGCAGATTTTTAAATTATAAATATAATTATAAAAAAACTCGTGTGCACCATTTGAAGTAGTATAATAGACATGGATACTAACGAGCTAATGGAGCCAGGCGTCGCAACTCATGGTTCTGACAGTTCTCATACTGATTCAGGAAATGATTATTAGGGTAATTTCTTTGCACTTTCATAATAATCGAAACAATTTTTGCTTCATTACATTTTACAATGAGGAAAAGACATGATTGCAATAGAACTATAGACTCATCAGTATTGTATGTGATGTAAAAATCTGTTAAAATATTGTGATTAAGTTCTGGGTTATCTGTGGAAAATTGTTTGGTTCTGTACATTTAATCTGTATTGGTGTTAACAACGTTTTAAATTTGATAATACTGTTATTTAAGATTTTATGGTTAAATAATCTCCTATCAGACCTAGTCCACAGATAACTAACTCTACCCTGATGGCTCACAATATACGGGAAAAGCGTGCACGCTGTTTAAGGAGTATCTAGGCATCACACACTATATGACCATGAATTTAGGATGCGACCTTGTCGTATTGAACAAGTATTAAATCTCAATTATTATTAACAGCTGATATTTATTATTGTAATATTTTTTGTTATTAATATGGTTAGTTGAATGAGTTCAATCTGGCAACTCCGCCCAGTTGACAGCCACTGGACGCGCTTTAAAGCGGACAGTTGAGATACTACGAAAAAATTGTTAACATTCATTAGCAAGAGAATGAGCTGCTGGGTAGAATTCTTAATCTGTGCCTAGTGGTTTCAAGAGAGTTGGATATTGTCTATAAAAATGTATTGTTGAAATTTCCTTGTTGACATTTTACATTAATAATGTTGTTAGAATTTAGTTTTTAATTTTAAGAATTTTAATTATGTAATGTCATATCTTGCCTTTAGATTTGAATCCTTGACCTGTCACCTGTTTTACCAGCTGTGCTGGAAAGAAAAAACGTTTTATGATTAATAAAGAATCTGAATCCTGAGGGATATGCAATAATGAAAAAGCTTCTCCAGTCATTAAATTAACTCTGCATCTTATGATTTACATTCAATTATACGCTTGCAGGTCTTAGAGTAAGATTGGGTCAATGTCCTTTTCGTATATAAACAAGTCAACAGCAGGGAATCTGTTTTATTTCTTTAATACCCATAATAGTTTCAATGTAAGCTATTTTAAGTAATAAAATATCTATTATATCTAATTAGTTTACAGTCTGCTCGTAACTAACGTACAGTAATTTCATTATACTTTATCTCATTTATAATATTGTGCGCTCGAGTCATAATATTTTGTGATAGATCAAAGTAACATTTGTTTTTTGTTGCCTTTAAGATCACAATAAGATATCTTTGGTCTTCTGTGTTGTCTCGTGGTGTTATTTGACTTTATCCCTCTTGTGTTGTTCATTCCTTTATTCTCTGGGATCTCTGTTGTAGCTATGCTTCTGAAAATACTGGTACTGTTGTAGTTCTTTTATTTATCTAGGGCGAGAATCTTATTTGGTTGTCTTATTGCTTTAATTTTGTTTGTGTTATTGATTAGGTCTTCATTATTTAAAGGTCTTTCATATTTTCCTCTATTTAATTTAGCCGATCTGATTTTGTTTTTGGTTTTCTCAATTTTGTTATAATTTGGTAAGCTTCATGTCATTATAATTATGTCAGGCTTCCTCATTTGATGTCTAAAGAATAATATTCTTTTCTTACCAATAAAATCTGTGAGCAGTTTTATTTCCTTGTTTACTTCATTGTTGGTTATTAATCTCCAATATTTTTCTGTGCGCTGTTTTTTATGCAGTTCTAATTATCATCCTGTCAATTTTTAATATTCTGTCTGTTCCGTATTTTTGGTATAGTTTAAGTAGGGTCTTCGGCTGGTCCGTTGCTACAGTTAATCTGACTGCTCGATCTCACAAGCTTGTGCCGACTTGTTGATGACTCACGTCTCGTTAAGAGCCTAACACAATTGTTTATATTTTGTTATCGCTTGATCACTTCAGTTTTATGATTTGTTGATTTTAAAACATATTGCTCTTCTTTGTTCTCTTTTTTCCTTATTCGCTATATCGTACTATATTAGATTTATTGTGTGTATAGTTAAAATAAAAATAAATAAATATTGGCTTTATATGGATAATCTGATCTTTTTAGCTTTTGAACTATGCCTTCACTGGCCCTGTCCCGAAGATGACAGATTACAGGAGTTCTACTGAATGTTCCTTCTGGTTGGACTTCTCTTTTGCAGTGTTTTAATTTGGTTGCTACTACTGAATGTTCCTTCTGGTTGGACTACTCTTTTGCAGTGTTTTAATTTGGTTGCTACTACTGAATGTTCCTTCTGGTTGGACTACTCTTTTGCAGTGATTTAATTTGGTTGCTACTACTGAATGTTCCTTCTGGTTGGACTACTCTTTTGCAGTGATTTAATTTGGTTGCTACTATTGAATGTTCCTTCTGGTTGGACTACTCTTTTGCAGTGATTTAATTTGGTTGCTACTATTGAATGTTCCTTCTGGTTGGACTACTCTTTTGCAGTGATTTAATTTGGTTGCTACTACTGAATGTTCCTTCTGGTTGGACTACTCTTTTGCAGTGTTTTAATTTGGTTGCTACTATTGAATGTTCCTTCTGGTTGGACTACTCTTTTGCAGTGTTTTAATTTGGTTGCTACTACTGAATGTTCCTTCTGGTTGGACTACTCTTTTGCAGTGATTTAATTTGGTTGCTACTAATGAATGTTCCTTCTGGTTGGACTACTCTTTTGCAGTGATTTAATTTGGTTGCTACTACTGAATGTTCCTTCTGGTTGGACTACTCTTTTGCAGTGATTTAATTTGGTTGCTACTACTGAATGTTCCTTCTGGTTGGACTACTCTTTTGCAGTGATTTAATTTGGTTGCTACTACTGAATGTTCCTTCTGGTTGGACTACTCTTTTGCAGTGATTTAATTTGGTTGCTACTACTGAATGTTCCTTCTGGTTGGACTACTCTTTTGCAGTGTTCTAATTTGGTTGCTACTATTGAATGTTCCTTCTGGTTGGACTACTCTTTTGCAGTGATTTAATTTGGTTGCTACTACTGAATGTTCCTTCTGGTTGGACTACTCTTTTGCAGTGATTTAATTTGGTTGCTACTACTGAATGTTCCTTCTGGTTGGACTACTCTTTTGCAGTGTTTTAATTTGGTTGCTACTATTGAATGTTCCTTCTGGTTGGACTACTCTTTTGCAGTGATTTAATTTGGTTGCTACTACTGAATGTTCCTTCTGGTTGGACTACTCTTTTGCAGTGTTTTAATTTGGTTGCTATACATAAGGTTTTTTTCTTATACGCATTTTTTGTTGTGCTTTTCTGGTTTCTTGTTCTTTTCCCCAATTCTCGCTCTTCATCTTCGTTGTGGTGTGTGGTTGCCCCCAAGTATTTTTAAAATTTCTTTTTTAATATCTATCCATTGTCAGTTAATATTGACTTTATCTCTGTTAATATATGATTAATATCTTAGTTTCTTGAAATAAAATATTCAAACCTATTTTCTTAGATGATTTCTCTTTGTACGCTGTGTCCGGTACGTTATTGGCTGATAATGCTATATCTTCAGCAAATCCAAGATAGTTTAATTTAATACACTTTCCTGTTAAGTATTTTGTTTGTCAAAGCTATCTAATTTATTTAGCTTTTATATTTTTAGTAATAAATGACAAGCAGTCAAATAATGGAGTAAATCTTATCTCATGCCAGTAATAAATAGTCTAGTAAGTTCTCAGTAGTTTGATTACATTCATTGTGCCGTAACAAGTAATCATAATAATAAATATTTCCACGTAGTATAACATTTATGCAGAGAACTTTGAGCACATACCACTATAACAATCGTCAGGTTACTGTGGGGAACCACTTTGCTGGAGTGTGCATGCTGGGGCTCCCAAGGGACTATTACTTGTCTGCTATTTGGGTCAGTGGGGCTAAGGCAATCAGCTGAGACAGACAGTAAGGCTGATGATCTACTTGTGATATATTTATGATGTTAGTCTCTGGATATCTCTTTTTGGTCATACGGATCTAAGTGGTTGTGAAAGTATATGATAAATTTGAAATGATGTCAGTTTTACAATTTTTTTATGTCTAGTTTTGTCAAAAGGATCCATGTTGCCATTTTATGAGTAATTATTTTAATTAATCGTTTTATAGGAGCAAGTATTTAACATTGAAGTTGACCCAACCAAGCAAAACTTAATTTTTTTCTTTAATTTAAATCTTGTTTTAATACATGTATTTTATTGCGACCTTTTAAAATGAATTTAATATAATTTTTTTTAAACTGAGTATCAGGCTTGTTAATTAGTTGAAAATCAAACCAATTCGATATGGTTTAAATTCCACATAAGGCTGTAGGTCACTCAGTTGCCCTGGCTATTGGGCTATTGATTAATGACACTTTCCAAGGAGTAGTCAAACTAAGTTAGTAACCAGACTACACAGATCATCCACACTCATGTAATCATTCATATTCACCTCAAAATACTCACAAACTTGTGCCAGCGTCTCATATTTAAGACTGAGAATAAGAATAAAGAGCAAAATTAGGCTCTCTTGTCTTGGAAAAACAGATCTTGAGGTACTGAAATGTAAAAACAAATCAATTTAGCTAGCATTTCTACGTCTTAAGTTTTTGTACCAGCAGTTGCTTTTATTGCCAATATAAGACCAATAATTTTGAGCATTCTGTAAGGCAAACAAAAATACAGATGCGTAAAGAAGCGTTCGTAGTGGAATAAGTTAATGTTATAAAGTTATTTTTGTCTTTTAGGGTTTATAATAAGCAATGTCTATATTTTTACATTATGTGTAAACTTAAAAATGTTAAACCAACCAGGAATTGGTTTCCTTTTATTAATGCATTGCTCTAATAACAATTATATAATACAGTACTTCTAAACATTACTCTTAGTAAATGTTATTTAAAAGTTTTAAATGTTAACAATTTCAAGTATTGAAACAACTTTTAACTTAAAACTTCTGTATGCTAAGAAGTACACAATTTTTACAATGAAGGAAAGTTTAATAATTAATGGTAGCTGACAATATTTTAATATTTGGTAGCAGAAATGAGTTATCTATTACATCAGTGTTTAACCGTGATTTTTAAAAATTTCAGTCACTCGCACCTTCACTTCAGACTCAGCAGGCAAAAGTGCTGCCGTGTATGAAACTTAGTATCTGTTTATATAAAGTAGCTTACTATCCTTTTCCTTAAAGAAATATCAAAATGATTGGATTATTGTTTATAGTTTCTAATATTTCTCTGTCGTATGTATTTTTAACTTTATTTTTGTTATTAAGACATTAATGAACGGACATATGCACATGTATTTTGAATGTACAGGATATTTTAGTTTAGTAATTTTAGTTTTTTTACAAGCCATGATATTTTTTCTGAGAAAATTGGTCAATTAATTGTCAAATGACAAATGATTACTGGAAGCCACCACCTGACCTCTTTCAAAATTTGATGGAGTCATATTATTGTGATCTGTATATTATGAAACTCTGCCTTACTAATTTATGTGATCTGCTAATTTAATGTCTGATTTAGTGTTTTATTTATTAGCTTTAAAATTAAGTAAACAATTTAGGTTTAATGTTTTAATATGCTTAGAAACTGCATGAATCTAAACAACTGTCAAATAATAATATCAAAAATTGAGAAAAAAATCAACTGATAATATTAAATTGTTTAACATCATATGACTTCCTCCATCATTAATTATAATAAAAGGTTTAGTGGTTATTATACTTTCGTAAAAACCAGGAGTTTCTTCTGGAAAACGTATTCCGCATAAAGTGTATAAAACACATTTACAATCTTCTGTTTTATAATGTGAGATCCAGGTTAAGGTTCAACTCGAACAATTACAGCAGGAATCCAACATTTATATTTATGCTGCATCTATGTTTTCCATTGGTATCTATCTCCTTCTACAGCCCAACACAGATCTACCTCTAGGTTTTGGTGGTTTGCAGTTCAAATTCAAATGCCTTTACTGTTCATAATACTGGTTACAGTTTTGAACATAGTAAATATAATTGTAACATATTTAAAAAAATAATAGTCATTATTAAAAAACTGATCAAAAGAATAAATTAAATTTACAATTAAATACTGATTTAGTTTATTTAAAAAAATGACAACACTTAATGAATCTTTAATGACATTTGGAAAATTATTAAAATACTTGGGTGCACAAAATATTACACTCCTCATGACATAATTAACGCCTTTGAGGTTAACGCCTGCAAAGGGAAAATTAACCTTATTCCTACACCTGTATTTTATTCATAAATTTTGATTTAAAACTTTTTTTGAATTTTATAAACAAAGATGCAGGCAGAATAAATAACAATTGAGGGTAATGTCATAATGTGCTCGTCATGAAAGACTGATCTGTAGCTGTGTCTGGGATTGAGACCACATATCATCCTTAAAACCCTTTTCTGAAGCCTGAATTCTTTTAGGAAACGCTGGTCTAAGCAATTTCCCCCAAACATGGCTCCATATACTAACAAACTGTGAAAATATCCAAACTACACTTGTTTCAAAACATGTTTTGTAAAAAATGACGATAAATAATGAAGAGAAAAAAGAGATTTATATAGCTTAGAGCAAAATCGGTCGATCTGGCACTGCCAAGATAAATCAGAATCAATTCCTAATCCCAGAAAGGATAAAGAATCAACAACAGGAATATTCTGACCATCCAGTGCACAAGACAATACAATATGTTCACAACGGAAATGAATAACCTTACTTTTACTTATGTTAAGAGTCAAATAGTTGCATTCAAACCATTTAATTTAGTTCTTATATTTATATATTTGACGTATTTGGACAACATTGTTTTCTGTTTGTAATGTTGTCCTAGATTTTTTGTCATCGCCACATTGTCTGATAGATGCTCATGAAGATAAGAATGTTTTTTAATCAGTTTCTTCTTTGTTTTTGTTTACGGCACCGTGATTAATTTATTAATAATGTAAATGATAAACCATTGTGGTATACAGTTTTAATGTGCTTGTGAACTGGACGAATCTAAACAACTGTCAAGCTATAATAATTAAAATATAAAAATACAAAAGTCAGTAGATAGTAGTAAAACATCACATGACATTTAGTATGCATAATCAAATATAAATCGTAACAATTAATTATGAACGGCATTACACAAAGTATTGCTAGTGTTAGTGTAGTTGAGTAAGTCAGGTTAGACGTGGAAGCAACATTGAAGTTGAAAGTGGCAACATCTTATTTGCCAGTGGCAGAGTGGTATGGCCAAGTTGCATGTGGAAGGCAAGCGGTGCATTGATTTAGTCTGGGGTCAATATGTCTACTAGTGTATACCACAGCATTATCGTCTTTATTGCTTTTATACACATTGTAATTTTTTGCAGTAACTTGATGTCCGCAATCATAGGGAAACAATGATAATTAATACTTATATTAAGCTATATAAGTATGCATTTTACACACAAAACAAAATTTATTTATTAAGTTGATATAAGTTTTGAAAAATAAAAGGATTAAGGGTTTTCTTTTATATATTTTACAGTAAAATATATATTTTTTTAAATCCAAAATAACCATTTTTCATGACTAAAAGTAGGTTGTACATTAGCATCTACGGTAACTAATAAATATTATAGCCACAAACTAAAGTAAATTTTTAAAACGTATCACTGTCGTGTTATTTTATTTATCATAATCATTAATTATATGCAAAAGGAAATCAACATCCAATCCATGTTATGTTATGCGATCCATATATGAAGGAAGTAATCTTGTCCAAGAACTAAGTAACTTTTTGTTTATATACAAACTTTATAATACTTATTTCTCAATAACTGTGAAACAAATTTGTGTTAAGTTTCTTCAGACTTGTTTTGCTAAACATAAAAAATGTCATCAGCCTAACCAGTTTTATAATATAAAAAATATGCAATTAAAATTTTTACTATTTCAGAAATTTCATACTTCGTCCCTTCTTAACCCTACCTCCTACCAATGGCGCTAAAATTGGGCTTTAAATAACATTGCAGTGAAAATAGTAAAGCATTTGATTTGTATGACCCCATAACCCAAAACCATCCTGTCAGTTCAAATATTTAATACTATAATATATTATACACACTGTATTATTGTAAAAGTAGTTTTGTCTCTAAACCATTTATTTTGCTGGCATTTTCCAACCTCTTTTTAGAGAAAATTGAGAATTAATCCAACTAACCAAATCCAAAATTTTAAGAATGCAGTTTAGAGGCACCGTGTATAGTCATTTTTTTATTACTCTTGGCATTTGTTTCCTCAGTTTAGCCAAACAATGTTTTTTACTGAAAAAATAAATTTAAATTGTATTAACATCATAAGTACATATTTAATATCTGTTCTATCATCTATAACATTAGAACAAACCTCTATAAAAGTATTTTATTGTTCGTTCTTTGTGTTCTCGTTAACGTTTAATTACAAGTGATGTAATCTGACACATTGTATATGGAACACTTTGATAAATGTGCTTAAACAAATAACCGGTGCAGAAAATTCAGCTGCACGTAATAACGAGTCTCGCAGTATATCTTTTAAATCGTCAACTCTGAATTCACTAATTTACTGTTATGGCTTGAAACTGTAGCACCAGCCAACACCAACTCAACTGCTGTGAGTAGCGTACTGTTACACTTGGATGCCGTCATTAGTGTTTTAAAACTCATTTTCATAATAAAGTTGATCCTGTGGAAAATTCAAATACATATTTTAAATAACTGAACTGCAATTTTGCTTGCCTATTTTGTTTTTATACTAAATCTTTATAGGAAAATTAATGAACAATCTTTAATCTAATGTAACGTAATTAACAGAGTTCATTATGCTAATGTCAGAAGGTTTGCCATCAAACATTTTCAGTAGGAAATAAATTATTAATTTTACATAAATCAACTTTTAATAGTAAAATTTATTGAGCTCAAAAATCTACAAGACTGTACAAAACAACCGGTAAATATTGTTTTACCTATTTTTCTTTAATGTATGGATTAATTTAACAGTATGATCACGGTAATTTATTTAAAAAAGCCTCGATGTTTAGAAGTATAGTTAAATTAGGTTTTAGGTATTTTTTTATGTCTTGTGATCAGAATTAACATACTATTTTATAGTTTATTATTAATACAACAGAAGATTTTAAAATATAATATTACATATAGTTAAATGCTAAATTTTACAAAGTATTCTTTAAATGATATGTACTATTTTAAATTTCCCAATACACAAATAGCTAATATTATCAATATGGTAATTCTATATTCCAAATTATTAGAACTCTGCCCTTGTTGATCTACAACATAAAAAATGAAATAAAATTGAAAGGACATATTTAATCATGTAGCATTCATAAAAGAGGAAGAAACCTGTTTTGAGGCTCACAAAATTCAGTACATTTGGGTTCTCTATAGCTGAACTAAACATCCATAAAAGCTGTCTAACAATAAAATGGTACAAATATGTTTATCATGTAAAAAACTTTAGTACCATTTGATCAGTATTTTGTCAAAGTGGTTTGTTTTTCTCTCAAATGACTACCACTTTTAAAGAGACAATTTAATATGAAAATTGATATAATAAATAAAGATTTTTAGTTGCAGTTTCGTAATCATTAAGATAGGAAAAAAACTTTAAATATGAAATTTGTTCAGTTTTGTATGGCCTTTAGATTGATATGCTGGAAGCCCCACTTACTATTTTAAAAGTTTGAGTTAAGTTATTTTCGTATTTTCAAAAAATAAAATAAGTGGTAGTAAACATTTTTAGATTAGGAACATGCTTGTTATCGTTTGAACGGTAGTGTCACTGGGTATTCGAAAAAAATTTTTATTTCGAAGTGGATTTGTAATATAGGTATGGTAATTAAAACCAAAAACTGATTTTTTCTGTAGAATTTAGGCTACCATTTCGAAACGAACAATGAAAAGTGGGTTTTATCTTCACCAAAGTGTTTGGAGATTAAATACCTTTAAAATGATGCACCACATTACCCATAATTACATTTGAAAATTTTGAGATTCGAACGTGGGTCTCTCTGTTATGGGTACACCGCGAAATTCCACAGAGTTGAAAATAATTTCATCGAATTTTTTGAGGTCGATTTAGTGGGGTAAACGTTAAAACCATACCTTTGTAGTAAGCCATCTGCTTGCTAGACATCTGAGACGGGTGCTCTGAAACACCTTGTATGTATATGTACACTCAAACCTTTACTACTAATGCAGAATGAACAATGAATATATCTGTTATTACATGAAACCACTTTTTAAGAGGATATATTTAATGGTTTTTATTGCTCAAGGAATTATTTTAAATAATAAAGAGGGATATATTATTTATTTAGGTCATAAGGAACCTTGTGGTATCCTGTGGTAAGGTTCGGGCAGGAAAGCTATTTAAAGTGTCTTGGTGTTAAAGGCTGTGCTTCTTTTGCATGCATGTACATTCCCCACCCCTTGTTATTTACTATATTGTGAAATCTAGTGTGTCATTAAATATTTACATTTTTGTTTAGTGTTTTTTATTGTAAAATAGACGAAGAAGCTATTATAAAAAATTGAATTAATATCAATAATTTGACAGATTATTTGAGATTACATAAACTAAGGATAATTGTTACCATGGTTAGACTGCAGTGTTATCTCCAAATTACTAATAACTGGGGAATTTTCAAAGGGAAGCTTGAGAAAGGTAATAATTCTTTTTACTTAATACATTAATTTTCCGTTTCTCCCTTTAGTATTAATGTAAAGTAGTTAAAACGAGCTAAAAAATTAAAATTTATATTCGTAATAATTTTCTAATACATATATATTTTTTCTTTTAGTTGCTGTAATATTTGCAACTCGTTCTGATTTATCTTCAATCAACTATAACACGTTGACTTGCACTAGCCTGTTGATCCAGCTTATAACCTCTCCCTTCATTTCCCCCGGGACTCCAGATTAAGAGAGTGCTCCCTCCGTGTAGAGTGGAGACATCGAGGTATTAACTATACCTCTCCCCTTCTTCCTCATGAAACGCACCACCAGTTAATTATTTTATAAAATATAATAAAGACTAAATATTCAAATAATCTTTACCTTTTACATAAAAAGTCTTGCTCTTATAGTTTGTGAAGCAGTAAATTAATTAAATGAACCAACATTAGTTCATTTCGACATCTGAGGAATTATACTTGAAAACGACAAACTCCATTTGCTATTTACTGACAAGTCAATTTTGTTGTTCTTTTATTTGGATAATTAATATCCCCATTATCATCTCACAATTATGAATATTTTGCTTCTTGAATTAAAATAAATCAAGAAAATATACTAGTGTTGCATGGGAAAATCCATAAATAAAGATCCAGTTTAACTATCCTTTTTTATAACAATTAATTGAACTAAAGTGTAATATTTTCATTATTTCCTGCAAATATGTAGATGAAAAAGTATTTTCTTTTTTTAATTTTTTATAAACAAAATAAAAGACTGTACATGTATAGCCATTTCAAGAGTCTTTTGTTTGTATGTATTTTTTAACAATCTTATACCAATTTATTGTATAATGTATTTATTACTTTCTTTTGTGTTTGTTTTTTATGTATGTTTTGTCTCTAAACGTACTGTATTTACAGAAGTCTGGGGCATCCATGTGGGTGTTAGTCAGGGTCTGGATATTGTGTAGGGAAGAGAACTAATTATGAAACTTGTCAATTAGCTGAAAATTATACTAACACCATGTGGTTCGGATTCCTTGTAAATCTATAGGTACCTTAGTTACCCTGGCTATTGGGCTATTAATAAATGGCTCTTTCTAAGAAACAGTTGACCTTAGTTAGTAACAATAAATATACTCGTATATCTACACTCATCACACTCATTCGCCTTTGTCTTGACAATCGGACTTTTAATTATGAATAATGAAAAGAATAAGAAAATTAATTTATATTTATAGGAAAATCTGTAGTTAAAAATCGAGGTCAATTTTACTGTTTTTAAGAGGATTGATTGAACGAAAGCATAATATTTTTATTATTTTCTGTAAGTATTTAGATGATCAAGTATTTTCATTTTGAATGCTTCATAAAAAAAATTGAAATCTATACATATTTAGTGAATTCAAGAGTTTTTTTGATATCTTTTTAAACAATAACCTCATTTATACCATTTATTGTATAATTTATTTATTATTTTAATTTGTATATTTTTTTGATGTTTTATCTCGAAATGTACTATCTCTGAATGTTGTATAGTATTTTTATATTTAAAATTATTATAAAACAGTTTATAAAATTAAATGTTAAAAGTTAATGTTGTATAGTATTTTTATATTTAAAATTATTATAAAACAGTTTATAAAATTAAATGTTATAAGTTAAAAACATTTTATTAATATGATAAATTATCACATGTTGAAGAGGCATTTCCTCTTAGGTGTACCCAACGATGATCAATTTCTTGGAATAGATATTGTCTTGCAGTAAAGATTAAAGTGGGGTGCCATGATAGACAACTATGTAGAAATGTAAGCCTAGATGAATAATTCATAGAGTTGTATGATAGCATGCGGAGAATCAAATTCTGACATTTGCTGACACAGACTGACTCTGAGGCTGTTTGAGATTCCTGCAGTGGTTAAATGTATAAAACACGTACATTTGGGACATTTTTTAGCTATGATTTTTTTATCTAACTGATAATTATGTCCCATTCAGTAAATTACCTTTGCGGAATAAATTATTGGAGAATAGATTTTGTCAGACGGACAATCTTGTGTTATGCATATTTTTCCCACTATCAGGACAAAATTACTCTATTGTTTTTTTTATTTAATAAATAAACCACTCGCCAGTTCCTATGGGCCTGCAAGCATCTGAGTGAACTTTATTCATCAAGTGTATTACCGATTGTTACTTCAGTTGAGGATTCAAACCTTGGACCTTTCCCTCTGCGTGTAAAGCCTTAGTCACCACACCAGCAAAGTGGTATTATTTTAAGAAGCAATTGAACAGCATTATATAGCCAAAATATTCTATGGTTCAGTTATAAAGATACTTGTTGTTCTAATAAAATGTATTTTATCCATGAATCAAATTTAAATCCTAGAAGAATTTTGTATTTTTAACAAAACAAAGTTTCTAAAATAAATTTAGTTTCAATGAATTTTATGTTTTAATCTATTTTGAGTTTATTAACTCTCTTTTGTTGATACTGAGAAGTTGTTGAAACGTATAGATGAACTCATTTTAAATAACTATTTTTATAGGTCAAATAAAAATAAAAGTTTTTCCCCTCGATTAATCCAATTTTGGATTACAATGAATCTGGTATTATTTGTCATGCATTACCTATTTGCCTCGTTGTTTTCTCCAATATTGTTTCACATGAGGCCTTCTTTCCCTTTTTAGGCATTTTTATTACAGTCTTGAGTTTAGGTTTTTCTCTTATCCTTAAATTTTGGATTTAGCTTGTTTCTGAGATTATTTCACTCTCAAAAAAACTCTTCTTTAACATTCTTTAAAATTAACCAATTGCATTTAGTTTTTTATATTGGAAAAGGAGTTGAAGGGTCGTTTTGTAAATATTTTATCTTCCATCCTAAATATATGTGTGTAGATACTTATCCTTCTTTTTCTTTATAGAATCTGAGAGCTTTTTGAAGTTTTTATACTAACAGTTTTATTTGTTTTATTAATGTTAATATATTTATGTTGATATAAATCAATAAATCATTAAATTTCTATTCTATTCTATTTCTAAATAGCTTTTAGATAATGTATGTTGAATTAAACTGTAGATTGGTGACAAAATATTGTTTGGAGAAAGAGTGTGTCCGGAGAGAGAAGTAATCTGCTGTAAAAGGTTGTGCAGCCTATTGTCAGCTGGTTGCAATGATCCAATATCAATTGTAGATCCAGGAAAACACCTGAGCAACTCCCCTTACATATACACTTGTTGATCTCTTTGTAATAAGACGATATATCAACATTTTATTTGTAACATAAATAATTTTAGATATTTAAGAAGTAAAGTCAACTTATTATGAGTTTTAACGCATCATAAATAAACATATTAAACATTATTATGTTTATTTAACAACTATGTTCAGCTCCTTGACTGAAAATATCGGGAGTGAGTCAAGACAGAGGCCGAGATGCCACGAGTGCAGTGAGTGACAGAGTTGGCACGCAAAGTGTACAGTGGTGTTCCCTAATAACTTAAGTGTTTGTCGAACTCAATTGTTTATGTTATTTTAGCTTGTTTAGTAAAATATTAATAATAAAATAGTTTTAATACATACTTTCATAATTTTTTATGTACAATGTACATTTCAACTTTTATGAAGCCATCTTCAGGTACATGTATGCAAGGTTAAAAAAAATGTACCTGTAATATTTTATCAACCTTATTAGTATAGGTTATATTACTGTATTAATTTTATAACCTTTCATACATTACCAGAAGATGGCTACATAAAAGTTGAAATGTAGGACATTGTACAGCAAAAAATATGAAGAAATGTGTTAAAGGTATTTTATTATACTCTTCCTAGAGGCTTCAATTTAACTATTAGCTTTAGTTATTTTTTGATGAAAGATATTTTTGTTCTCTTAAAATATAATTAAATATTACAATATCTAATAAAAAAAGTATGTTTATGTTTAATGTGTGGTAAATATACCTAATGGAATAAAGTTTAACATTTTGGAAACTAAATAACAATTCTAGCAGACCATAAGATAATTTTTGTAAAAACCTGAGTATTTTTATAATTTTTTTACCTAATTAAATGTGAAACTTAAAATGTCATTCTTGACGATTTTAAATTAAAGAGACAACAATATATCCTTAGAGGTAGTGTAAGCATTGGTTTTAACTAGATAGATATTATTTTATGCTAGAAAAAAAAATATTAGTGTTTTTATAGGTTTATGAGAAACTCTGTGTGATGTAGTATTTATAAGTAAGTGTGTGTACGTACATTTGGATAGGGACAGACCTGAATGAGGATTTGGTAAAGCTTGTTAAACCACTTGGTATGTACTTAGATTGTAAACTGCGTGATATAGTATTTATAAGTGAGTGTACGTACATTTGGATAGGGACAGACCTGAATGAGGATTTGGTAAAGCTTGTTAAACCACTTGGTATGTACTTAGATTGTAAACTGCGTGATATAGTATTTATAAGTGAGTGTACTTATAACTTATAATACATTTCAACTTTTATGTATAATACATTTTGTATTATACATTTTATGTATAATACATTTTATGTATAATACATTATACATTTTATGTATAATGTATAATACATTTTATATATAATACATTTCAACTTTTATGTAGCCATCTTCAGGTAATGTATGAAAGGTTATAAAATTAATACAGTAATATAACCTATTTTGGATAGGGACAGTCCTGAATGAGGATTTGGTAAAGCTTGTTAAACCACTTGGTATGTACTTAGATTGTAAACTGCGTGATATAGTATTTATAAGTGAGTGTACGTACATTTGGATAGGGACAGACCTGAATGAGGATTTGGTAAAGCTTGTTAAACCACTTGGTATGTACTTAGATTGTAAACTCTGTTGGGAGGACATGTTAACAAACTGTGTGATGTAGTATTTATAAGTGTGTGTACGTACATTTGGATAGGGACAGACCAGGATGAGGATTTGGTAAAGCTTGTTAAACCACTTGGTATGTACTTAGATTGTAAACTCTGTTGGGAGGACATGTTAACAAACTGTGTGATATAGTATTTATAAGTGAGTGTACGTACATTTGGATAGGGACAGACCTGGATGAGGATTTGGTAAAGCTTGTTAAACCACTTGGTATGTACTTAGATTGTAAACTCTGTTGGGAGGACATGTTAACAAACTGTGTGATATAGTATTTATAAGTGAGTGTACGTACATTTGGATAGGGACAGACCTGGATGAGGATTTGGTAAAGCTTGTTAAACCACTTGGTATGTACTTAGATTGTAAACTCTGTTGGGAGGACATGTTAACAAACTGTGTGATATAGTATTTATAAGTGAGTGTACGTACATATGCATAGGGACAGACCTGGATGAGGATTTGGTAAAGCTTGTTAAACCACTTGGTATGTACTTAGATTGTAAACTCTGTTGGGAGGACATGTTAACAAACTGTGTGATGTAGTATTTATAAGTGTGTGTACGTACATTTGGATAGGGACAGACCTGGATGAGGATTTGGTAAAGCTTGTTAAACCACTTGGTGTGTACTTAGATTGTAAACTCTGTTGGGAGGACATGTTAACAAACTGTGTGATATAGTATTTATAAGTGTGTGTACGTACATTTGGATAGGGACAGACCTGGATGAGGATTTGGTAAAGCTTGTTAAACCACTTGGTATGTACTTAGATTGTAAACTCTGTTGGGAGGACATGTTAACAAACTGTGTGATGTAGTATTTATAAGTGTGTGTACGTACATTTGGATAGGGACAGACCTGGATGAGGATTTGGTAAAGCTTGTTAAACCACTTGGTATGTACTTAGATTGTAAACTCTGTTGGGAGGACATGTTAACAAACTGTGTGATGTAGTATTTATAAGTGTGTGTACGTACATTTGGATAGGGACAGACCTGGATGAGGATTTGGTAAAGCTTGTTAAACCACTTGGTATGTACTTAGATTGTAAACTCTGTTGGGAGGACATGTTAACAAACTTGCTAGGCTAACTTTTCTCTTAAAACAAATTACTTACGTGTAAGTTTGGATATCGTATACAAGTCGTGTCCTATTTTACTTCTCATAATCTTCTATGGACTATGATTGTGAGGTAAATCAACTTTAGTTAGAAAAGATTTTGGAATGACAATAAACTATGGTTTGTTTGCTTTCTCCAGAACCTTATAAAACATTATTTTCAAATGTCAATAAATTTTCTCTTGTTTGTATATATATGTGTGAATGGTATTTATAATTTTGTAAAAAATAATAATGATGGCCTCACAGTATAAATAAATAAATTAAAATTCCTCACAAAGAAGTGGTTTATTAAATGTAATATTATACTACACATGTACAGTATGAGATTCAGAATATAAAAAATTATCGCTATTTTATAAATTATCACCATCTGTAATGTCGTTACCAGCTAAAAGAGTGTTGTATACTCATTGTTGTATTATTCATCATACATACTTATAGTTGTAAACGAAATAAAAAAAAGTATTAATACAGTAAAAACAATTTTCAATTTGAACTAAATTATATAAATTTTAAATGTTTTAGTAGTGTCCACATTGATGGCAACCATTGAGTGGATATTGTGGGGTATAAAGTGGACCGAGTATAGAACATATTGCCTACAATCTCCACAATACTTTGGTCCCCAAGTAGCTGGGTTACAACATTGTGCCACTAGTGCCGACTGTATGGCCCTATTGCATTATATTTTGTTGCTCAAACTGTGAATATTTAACCTTTCGTAAACATACTTGTTGCCATCATCAAGGCAGATTGTTTGACCTGATCAGAGTATGTATAGTGTAGGACAAAATATAGAAACACTTTCACTTCTGTTGTATGACTTCACTGGTAAAAGTGAAATCTTGTACATCATCATGGTTATAAAGAACATACTTTTTGACATCATTAGCGACATTTCATCTTTTCAGGAGCACGACCAATGAGGAGTTGAGCGAACCTTCAATGTAAGCCTAGGTCAAGTTTGGTATCAAATGAAAGGTCTATTTAAGAGAAATTAATTGCTGCAATTCGGACTTCGAAAGGTTTATTCTTTCCAGAGTAGTGGTCATTTGAATTTCAAAGTAACTAATTTGAATAATATTATTTTTCCGCTATTTAACGGTTTTAAGAAAATTATTGTGAGCAAAAATTATACTTTATAGAAGGTAATTATAAAAAAATTCTCTATCATATTATCTAAGGAAAAAAATAAGGTTGTAGGAGCGTTTCCAGATTGTTTTCCACCTTGTATATACACACTCATCTCAAATAATATACCAAAATCTTGTGAGTCTCATGTCAAGGGCTTGTGTTTATTTTCTAAAAACTATCCTATTACCTGTACCTTAATGTATAAAATAAAATTAGTTTCCATTTTTTATTTAATGTAAATACATTACTGATTTATGTTAAATAGCTACACATCACTTCGTTTTTTTTTTTTTTTTTTTTTTAATGTACCATCAAGAATTGATATAAATACATACTGATAGATTTTGTAGTCATCACAGCAGAGTGTATAAGCTTCTTACAGCACTTAGATTGGGACAGTTAAGTATCAATGAGACTAATCCCTAGTCACGTGCTGTAATCCTTCTACTTGAAGGCAAGATGTTTGAGGATCTAATCCCTAGTCACATGCTGTAATCCTTCTACTTGAAGGCAAGGTGTTTGAGGATAGCAATATGAACTTGGTATACATATTTATTTACTCAAAATGTTTCGCAACAGATTAAAAACCTACTTATATTAAAAACTACGTAACTACAGGATGTTTAAAAAAGAATGACCCGATTTAAATAGCTATATTTATTAGAAACATGGCCTTTACCCAAACATATTAGACATGAAAATACTTATATAAGAATGAAGTTTACGAAAATGTATCATAAATGTTCAACATGTCCTCCATTTGCAACACGGATGGCATGACATCTAGTTGATAGATGTATTTCTGATAGACACCTTAGGTACAGTTTGAGACAAATTCAGCTATCGACTAGATCTCGTTCGTGATGCAAATGGAGAACATAATTGAACATTTATGATATATTTTTGTAAACTTCATTCTTTTGTGAGTATTTTAATGCCCAATATGTTTAGGTAAAGCCTCTGTTTCTAATAAAAATACAGCTATTTAAAATCGGGTCATTCTTTTATAAACAAATAAAAGTCATTCTTATAATAGAAAAATTTGTATAATCATTAAAAAATTAACTACAGTAACTATACGTTGTTTTATATGTTGAAAAACAAACACAACTGTTAATGTGTACGTACGCTCCTAATTTACGCATATGCATACTTGATTTACTGGACATGAAAGGGAAAATATTCACTCATATTTGGGATAATTATGACAACAAACAATAAAATTGCTTACTTTGCGTTTAACTGCTAATGAGGAGCTGTTTGACATACACTATAAGTTATATAACAACTTGTAAGAAATAAAAAAAAATATCAAAAGAAAGAAAAGAGTTTAGCATAAGCATTTTTTGATCTTTAATGTATGATGATTAGTAAAAAAAGAATTTATCAAACAATCAAATATTTTAATTACTTCAAATTCTGTTTAAAGGACTGTTACTGTGTCAATTTGATTTAAAACGAGGAACTTGCCTGAATCTGACTGACAATATATAAAAATTAACTTGTTCCGTAAGCCATATGTTATTATCACTAAAACCATTAACAAGAGGATTCAGATAAGATAGTCCTAATACCGTTCTTCGGTCTTCTCCATCTTTCTACAGTCTGAAATCAGACAATTGTTCTGCATACGACTTATAAAACAGATAAAGCCTGTTATTTTCCAGTACATAAATCCTTTTAAAATTCCATACAGTACTACTCAAAATCAAATCTGATTAGATAGTACTACAGTCTTTTTATGGCATTTAGACTGCTTACAATCTTGCGAATCCTATAAATTTCTAATTACAGAAACCAACATTTTCATTGCCTTATTGTAAATAAGGCTAATGTGAGAGCTTAAAAAAAAAAGATGATTGATTTATCGTTGATTTCATTAAACCATTGTAGTTTCACTCTATTTAACTGATAATCAAACGGGAAAAAACCAAGGATTCTTTTTTAATAAATGTTAAGGTACTATACATATATTTGCATACATAAAATAAATCCTTGGTTAGTGACCAACTGTAAAACTTCTGTTGTTGCTCAGCATCATTTAAAGATTCAAATGATCAGCATATTTTTAAGTAATCAGCAAATAATATAAAGATAGATGTTTTACTACTAGTTGAGACATAATTTATGAATATCAAAAAAAGTATCAGGTTAAGATTTGAACCTTGAAGTGCTCCAGAGAAAACTTCAAAACTGAGTGACTCGATAGTATTAAACATTAATAACTTGACTTTTACTTTTAGGTGTGACTTTAATAAACTAATGAAGTTTGGGCATAGACCATGGTCAACAAGTTTGTATAAAAGTATGGGTGTGTTTAATTTTATCAAAAGATTTGGAAAGCCATGTTGATATAATATCAACTTGGCCTCCGTTGTAAAGAATGTTGGATGTAAAATGAGTAAAATTAATTATATTAGAGAACTTCAGGGTATAAGATCGTGCTGCTTATCAACAACTATGAATAAGGGATTGGCAAACTTATGTATGTTACAAGTATAGGAACTTAATCAGAGCCAATAGGTTTTTCGTAGTGTACGGCCAAATTTAACACAATTGCAGCTAGTTTATTATTGTTATTTCCATAATTTTAAATAGCGTGAATGATCAAACTATTGTATGTTACAAATTTCCAATGTTAACATATTTAGTTCAGCGTTTTGTCACAGGTCTGGTTGAACTAGGTCAGTCATTAGGTCTCCTGCATTGCACAGCCCATTTTAACACAATTGTGGCTAGTCCAAATTAGTCTTGTATCCCCTAAATTTAGATGGATCATATCAATAAATGCTGTGTGTTACAATGTTTGACATTGAACATTTTTTATTATGTTGTCACAGTATATTTAGAAATGACCAGAGTAAATAAGTCCGCTGCAGTGAACACCCAATTTAACACAATTGAGGTTCTCCAAATAAGACATGTTCTGCATTGAAATGAAATGATAAACAATTGGTAATTGGTACAAATATTGGTTTTACAGTTTTTGCTTTTTTTTAACTTATTAATTTTTAAGCTCAATGGATGTAATAATGATTCTCAGCATTAAGAATCAATTATTCGAAAAAAAAAAAACCGAAAAATCCAAAAATTGTGACAACATTTCAACCTCTTTGATAAAGTATTTAAACCAGATTAAATATTAAAATTGTTACTAGCCAATTAAGACAAAGCACTAAAAATGTACAAACCTCTTTAATTACATCATACATTTTTGTATGGTAATGCTAACATGAAGTTGAGCAAACGTATAATTGTAGTTAAATTTGATCTATTTGATGACATAGGCAAACAACGAAAAAATTCTTTATAAATAAAAAAATTTCAAGCTCACTTAATAAAACTGTGGATAGTAATGCTTAACTTTTACTTCTTGCTGAATTATATATAAGAACAATTCTAAATTTGTTTCTCAAGCAAAGTTTTGGTTTTATAAGGAATTTTTGTTTAATATTTAACAAAAAATGAGCAATTCTCTTATAACTATGAATTGTGTATTTAATTTAATTTTGATTGTGCATCTAAATTTAATCACAACCAATAAATTATGTTTTCAACAGTTTAATACATTTTTTGAGTAAAATTATGTTTTATATTGACTCACCCATATAGGTTCAGTAGTACTCATTTAGCTGTGTGTCACAACAGATGGATTGCTTATTTTTAGTATCAGTTGATTGCTTAATGAAGTGACATCAGAAGATGAGCCATTCTTCCTGTCAGATACTCTACTTGCATACAGATTTATTGTATAAGTTCTAAGACAAGGCTAATCAAAATGACGATTACATGTAATAATAATAATAATCCTTACTGTCAGATAAATACAAGGTACAATGGACAACAGTCAGAATCATGGCACAAAACCAGATCACATAAGTAAATAAATAAAGAAGCAAGATTAAAAAGCAAGTTAGACAATACAGAGCCTTGGTTAGAATAAAAATCCTTATATGTAATACGTGAAACCGTTTTTTGTCAACACAACTCCTCTCTTATTTCTTAACCAATTTAAACGGTTGAGATGTCAAAAAATTTACCTCTGTTCGTAGTTATGCAATTAGGTCTTAATTCTTAAATATTTTTATCCTGAAGGGTATGGGAAGCCTTCAAAGTACGTTTTTCGGCCATAAGAATAACATGAAGAGAGTAACAGCTAAGAGAATAATGAATCAAAAAGGACAGCTAGCTGTTGGAATGTAAACAACACTGTTTGTAATATTGATGAGGTTAGATCTTTCATAATGTAAAGCAGGAAGGTTGTAGGCACGGTTTTAATAGTAATCTAATGCAGTTATTTTTATGTATCTAATTAATCATCAGCTGTTAAACAAAAACAAATAAAATGAACACGTTTGAAATAGGTAAAGTAACTGTGGTAATATCATTGGGTGTTTATGATAATAAATAGGTAGCAACGCAAGTAACGTGAGTGAGATACTGTAAATAAATTTAATGTTGTGTGTGATTTTACGTTATCCAGTTAACCTACTAATTATTATTTGTAGTCAAACGTCACAGACCGAGGCGGAAGGCAGTAGTGTAACGAGCACAGTGAGTGATGGGAGTTGGCACGCGTAGCATACAGGGGTGTCCCCTAGTATGTATAAATGAGATTCAGCAAGTTGAAATTAAATCAAGGATTCAGAAAATAATAATATTTAATAAGAAAAATTCCTAAAGGGAATAGAGTGGATTTTTTATGAACCATGTAAAAATCTGTTTTTGAAAACTTTAAACGGGTGATTATTAATTAAATGTATAAGAAAGTTGTACAATTTCAATCCAATCACAACATTGATATTTTGTGTTTTATTGAAGCAATAGGGGTCTATAATTATATTATTTTGATTTATAGTATTGTAAGTGTGCAGGGTGTAACGGAAGATTAAAAGGTTAGGTTATGTGACACATATAATACTGTTTAAATAAAAAATAAACGTTTTAAGTTGTCACTGTGCATTAAGAATTGATTATTTCCCTAACAATTACTGTGTTATTAGATGTGAAAAACTGTTTAAAAACGTACTCCTGAGTTATTGCGTGGACAGTTAAATAAAACTAAGATGGAGTCATTACCATCAAGCCATAATTGTTCTGTCAGACGAGATGAGTGATTAGAGGCTGTTAAACTCAAAATGGCTGGAGAGACGAGATCTCCGAGGCCAATACAGGTCTGGAAGAGTGGATTACTTAATGGGTACATGACTAGCCTGATTACGATTCTAATGACACATTTCTAAATTCACTCATTGTTGACAAGTCAAGTGAACCTCTGAAGGGACACAACCATTGGCAATTGGTCTAACAGTTTGAATGGATGTTTTTAACACAGCTGTTCACCATTGATCATATTTTGTACTCAGGTTTATGTTACATTGACAGTCGACGAATCATATGTTTAAGGTACCCTTTCACCATGTTTACTTCCGTCTTAGAGACAGCCACCATTTTCAAAGTGGTTAATGAATCCTCTGCACCATGTTTAAAAGAAACAAGATCAATTATTCAAAATATTTTAATAATAACTGTATTACCTTTTTTAGTTTTGATTATACACATATTATTCATTTTTCATTATTCATTATTCATCTCTAAGACGCCGATCGTAGAGATATGGTCGAATATGATGCGTGAATGAGTGTGATGAGTGTATATGATGAATGAGTGTAGTCATTGTTACTATCTGAGTTCGACTAAGCTCAGAAAGGACTATTTATTAATAGCCCAATAGCCAGGGCAACTATGGGACCTACAGCTTTACGTGGAATCCGAACCACGTAGTGTTGGTCTGATTTTTCAGCTAACTGACAAGTTTGACACTTAGTTCTCTTCCCTACACAACACCCGAACCTTGACTACCATTCAACACAGACACTCCAGACTTCTCTAGTAGTGTCTATATTGATGACAACCATTGAACGGACGCCGTGTCGGTATTAAGAGAACCGAGCATGGAACCTATTGCCTACAATCTCCCAAACACTCTGTCCCCAAGTAGCTGAGTTACAGCACTGCGCCACCAGTGCCGACATATTACTTATAGATCAAGATAAATGTATCCATAGCATGTTATTAAACCATCTCATTAGAAACCAGGTGTTGTATAGCAGTGGTTAATTAAGCATTCTGACAAAACACAGGTTCTCAGAAACTGTTAGGCTTGGACCATTAAACTTTAACAAATAATATTCTTTATAAGCTCTAGACGATTAAGAAAAGATTGTAAAATATTTTCTCTAAAAAATATAAAATAAGGCAGGAAATAAATATCCTGATTTTAGCCAATCAGAGCCAAATTGGCCAGTTCAAAGTTCTATACTACTTATATCATGTAAATATGGTTAACACCTAATTTTAAATGGTCTCACTGTTTGCTTGCTTCCCCATAGAGAGCATGAATAGCTATTTTTTTGTTAGAGCAGAAAGTGGTAAATTATCTAACAAATTTTCGTTATTCATAAAACCTTCCACCTTAATTTCTTTGAAAACAAATTCAAACAATCTTTATTCTTTCTTGGAGTTAATATTTAAAAGCGTTGACACACAATCATAGTTGAAAGAAGAAAAGTAGCAAAGCACAGGTAGTTTGTGCTAGTTGACATATAAAATCTCATTAATTTTAAAACCATTTCTGTCATATCCGAATAAATGAAATAATTCTTTCTCAACATTGACTCAAATTAATATATCCCAAGAAAATTAATTACAATAATTTTAGTGATTTATTATTTATATGCAACTAGAATATTATTTATTATTTTATTAAATACTTAAAAGTTATAATAAATTATAATAAGTTATGATAAAAGTTATATTAAAAACTTAAAAGTAATAATAAAATAATAATATTATTTTCAGTATTGTTCAATAATGTACAACAACAAAAATCATAGCTTAATACATATTACAGTGCCAGGACTGACCTTCATTAAGATAACGTAACATAAACCTAATATGTAATGGTATGGTGCGTTTCAACAGTCACTTCTACTGTTTACAAAACAAATTTAATACCATTTAAAATGATATAATCAATTGTTTACTAAAGAAAACAAATTAGGACCTCTAAGGCAAAGTCCATTTTAATGTCACAATTTTAAACATTTTTTGTTTTATCAAAGAATCTGGGAGAGTAAAATTTAGAGTTATTGGTTGGAATGTTAGATATAACAGTTCAAGAGCTGTTAGGGAACCCTTAGTCTGAAGGCAATCATGAAAGCAAATTCAATTCTCGATGTATTCACAGCGATGTTGATGCTAGCGTAAACATGATCAAACTTTACCTATAGCTTTATGTATAGCTTCAATCTGGCTACAAACATTTTACCGAGGTACGTGTACTGGAAAATCAAATGTCTTGTTCTCAATTGTTACATTTTTTTTATTTGTTTATTATTTTTATTCAGCTTTAATCTTAAATATGATTTTGATGTCCACTTAAATTACCACTACTTTTTATTTTGAAATATTTTGGGCTATTACATGCTCTAGTTAATGTACAGATAGTTCAGTAAAGATATCTTATACCTTTCTGTAAAAGAGGAGAAACTAATTAATTTATAACTATTTAAACTGGAAAGAAACCCTAATTGGTATTACATCAAAAATTAAATAATTTGCCTCTACACCAAAAGAAGACATGCAAATAAAGAAGAATTATCAATTAAAATTAGGTGACAAAAATAAGAAGTAACAAAAGATATCTGAAAATGAAAAGGTTATCAACTTGCTTACTAAGCCATTTCATTAGAGGAAACGATAATAAAATATACAAAAATGAAGAATATAGGATGAGATAAGTAAATCTGTGATAGTAATATGTTTATATTAGTGAAAACATTATGAAGATTTAGTTAATAATTTTAGAATGCTTAGAACTATTGCTACATTCGCATCCTTTTGTATAATATGTAAAGTAGTATTTTGTTAACGCAACTCCTCCCTTATTTCTCAATCAATTTAATGATTGGGGTGTCAAAAAAGTTACTCCTGTTCGAGATTGTGCAATAAGGTGTTCATTGTAAATATTTTTACCCTGAAAGTACAGGAGGCTCTCAAAGTTGATCTATTGTATAATGGATGAAGTGAATAAAATAAAGTAGAACATGCTACCTAGCATTTACTTGTCTTAATATATATATATATATATATATATATATATATATATATATATTTTTATCAGCTTGATAAACAAATTGAGAAAATATAAAAGTTTTAATACTTCTTTCCAGAAATTCTTAACCACTTACTAGAGTTAGTAAATGCTAATCCCTAGCTAATGCTAGGTGTATATCCCGGCTAGACATAACCCCTCCAGTTACTTGCTTTCTACTCAAGTACCGTAGCTCGCTCATTTCGTTATATTAATATCACACTTGTAAACAAAGAAACAAGCAGTCAATAAAAACATCAATTTTATAAGATAAAACTTTAGCTAAACAAACAATCTGTGCAATATGTTTAAGCGCATCTGAAAAAATTATGAAAAAGACATCTATAGTAATTCAAACCGTCAAACTAGTTCTTTCAGCCATAAAACTAACACGGAGAGATTTAAATTAAGTCAGCTGTTCACATGTAAATAGTAAATAATGATGTTTATAATATTGATAAGGATAGATCTTTCTTAAAATTGGGTATTTATAAATAAACTGTAAATAGGTTGCAACTCAATTGAGCTACTAGAATTAAATTTACTTAATACATTGTAACCACTAATAGTTGCTATCAAAAGTCGCATGCGGAGGCAGAAGGCCGAGGTTGTCAGAGTACAGTAAGTGATGGGATTGGTACACGAAGCATGCAGGGGTGTCCCCTAGGATCTATGAATGTACTAATATGTGTACAAAAAATGTTAATGTTCGTATTAAGAATTGGTTTCCAGAATTGGCAGGATGTGTATGAGTGATTTATAAAAATTGTACTCTTATTACTGACCAGAAAAGTAAAATTAATATAGTTCTTGATACATAAGTATATATAATTTGAATATTTTGTGATTTTATGTAGTTATTTAAGTTTTTGAAGCGGAAAAGGTTCCTCTGTTTCATAACAGAAAAAGAAGTCTGTTATAGGATGAAAAGTCAAGGGAATGCAGTTTGTGTTACAAAGTGATTTTATTTATATACTCTCTTCATATTTTACTAACAAAGTCAACTATGACGTTAGTTGTGTCGTACATATCTGTGGTTTCCTACATAGGTGATAAGCTTGGTTAACCCAGTATTGCCATGGGCAGAAGCACAATTTTAGGTGGTGAATATCAAATAGCATAGTTAATGGAATAAGATACTATCGAATGAATAAACGATTAGTCATACTTTTATATTTATATAAACTACATAATTCGTATCACTTATTATTTTAATTTTGATGGAGCATTTGAAAAAATGTTTTGCTAATGCGGCTGATTTTTTTTCTTAATATAATTTTTTATATTATTTTTATATTATGTTACAGTTAAATATTTCTTACATTATCTATAAATAATACTTAATAAAATTTCCCTATTAGTGTATTTGATCTATTGAATAATGGGTGAAGTGAAAAAAAGAAATTAGAATATGCTACCTAGCATTTACTTGGCTTAGTATTTTTTTGTATCAGCTTGATAAACAAATTGAGAAAATATAAAAGTTTTAATACTTCTTTCCAGAAATTCTTAACCACTTACTAGAGTCAGTAAATGCTAATCCCTAGCTAATGCTAGTTGTATATCCCGGCTAGACATATCCCCTCCAGTTACTTGCTTTCTACTCAAGTACCGTAGCTCGCTCATTTCGTTATATTAATATCATACTTGTAAATAAAGAAACAAGCAGTCAATAAAAACATCAATTTTATAAGATAAAACTTTAGCTAAACAAACAATCTGTGCAATATGTTTAAGCGCATCTGAAAAAAATATGAAAAAGACATCTATAGTAATTCAAACCGTCAAACTAATTCATTACCATTGCACCTGTATGACTGGGTAGGTTGGTCTAAACCCCTGTAGTGCATAGTTGGGTCACTGAATATATATAAAACTTAGGTTCCAAGTTGTGTGGAGTAGACAAGTTACTTTTATGTATCTGTAACATTTTGTATAGTTATAATTTTTTTTCGTGAATTTTTTCACCAAATTTAGTTGTGAAAAATTACAAAATTACTTTTATTTATATACTACTATCAACTACTCAATGAGGAGCGATACTATGATTTGTAATAAATATATCATAGAACCTTTCACAAACTATTCTGAGCTGAGGATGATAAATGTTATGTATTGAAATCAATTGCCAAAATAAATAGAGAATTGGAAGAAATTGCTTCTCTGTCTACTCCTGGCTTTCATCTGTTACCTCTTCATCTCCTTCCACGCCACCTCTTCACTGCCCATGGTCTTCATATGAATAAAAGGGGAAAGGCTGCAATGGCAGATTTGATTAAGAAGACGATACTGGAGTTTACTTCTTCTACTCCCAAGGCCAAAACCCCTCCTAACAACCATATTGAAGAAAACCTTGATCATTTGACTGCATCCAGACCTCATGTATCATCTACACCCAACACCACCTCCAGTCTCCTTAAAGCCCAGGATCCTATAATTGTTTTGGAACAGAATATGAGCTGTCTAATTGATGAATATCAAGCAGACAAGTCCACTGGTTTTGCACATTGCATCTCAGCTGATATTACCAGCCCAAGACATATGAGTGCAGGTGTTGCCATAGCATTTAAAGAAAAGTTTGGTAAACCTCAACCAACCAACCTTGTTGAATCACATCTTGTCTTTCAGCAAAATGAAGATGGTGCCATGGTGTACGGCCTAGTAACAAAACCGGAGTATAATAATAAACCTAAAATAGGAGACTACAATCTTGCCTTTAATCAAATGACCGAACACTTCAAGAATAAGGAATTGAAGCGGCTAATATGTTCCCCAATGGGTTGCATTAGGGATTGTCTACCTCCTCATCACTTCATTGACAAACTGATAGAATTCCACTTAAAAACTAATGCACAGGTTTTGATTGCTACCCACGATGAACAATCTACTAGGGTTCTGCGGAATGGTATGTCCCATTGTGAATTTGTGAGATGTCTGCACCAACTCATCACTTCCCGCCTGCTTAAATGCCATAAACCTGACCAACAACCACTGGTACCATCTGCAGTACCTCACACTGGGCAGAACTTTCCTTTACCATCCCCTTCAGCTGAAGAAGCAGTTTCTGATCAGCTCACAGAAGTGGCAACTCAGCCCCAAGTGATTAGTGTCAATCTGAGTGACCAGGTGTCTCAAGATCCATGTTCAAGTAATTTAGTTATGGATAGTCTGGTTTTGTCTTCATCATGTCCAATTTCTGATGATCTTTATGTTTAGCCGAGCTAAAAATATTTGTTTTGACGGGTTGAATTCCAGGGTTTTATTCCTTAATATTCAGGGTCTGGATAAAAAATTATCCATTTTAGAGAGCTTTTTAATTAATAAAAATGTTTTTGCTGTAGGTTTATCTGAACACTGGCTTACAGAAGAAGAAACTGACTCAGCAACACCCGAAGGGTATTCCTGTGTCAGTGCTTTTTGTAGAACTAACCACATTCGGGGTGGTTCCTTAATTTTTGCCCAAAATGACATTCAAACCAGGGCTTGTGATATCAAGCATCTTTGTTCAGAAATGAACTTTGAAGCCTCAGCAACCTTTATTAATAGTTTAAAAATAATATTCGTTTCACTCTACCATTCACCATCTGGTGACCCACATGTTTTTCTAGATTCACTTGAGAAGTTGCTTTCGTACTTAACTAGCAGGCCAAACTACATCTCCATAATTGGAGGTGATTTTAATTCTAATTTTGATGTTACAAAACAACATAATTTATCCAAACAGTTTATCAATATCTTGCGCCAATATGACTTTTATTACTTAAATACTAAACCAACTCGAGGTTCAAATTGTTTAGACAATATTCTAGTAAATTGCAAAAAAGGTTTAGCTATAGAATGTGATATTTTTAATTTTCCCTTTTCTGACCACGATGGTCTCACTATAAATGCCCCCTTCAGCATGGGTTATACGACAAAAATACAATCTGAAGAAGACAATTTATTCAATCTAGAGTCAAGCAATTACTTTAAAAAGGTTTTGCCAAAAACCTCAGTAGGTGCCTTGGCACATAAACTGAGCTGCTATCAATGGAATAATATACTGAACTCAACAAATTCCACTGCTAGTAATACCTTTCAAAATTTTTTTCAAAAATTAGTTGATAATATAAACTTTTATGCAAAAATAAAAAGAGTCAAAACAAATCATTGCACAAAATTGAAACATGATTGGTATTCTAATGATCTGGCTAATATGAAAAACAAATTATTATTATTGGATAATATTATCAAAAAAAACAAAACAGACACATCAAAAATTAGGCAACAATTTTTAAACTTAAAAAAACCAATATAGGAAATCAATTAAAGATGCTAAAATATTACATAATACTAATCTGATTGAAAGGAGTAGTAATAAGTGTAAAACTGCTTGGAAAGTGATAAAATGTGGTAGTAAACAAAGTACATCGAGTAAAATAAATCCTGGAATTTCACCTGACACATTTAATAATTTTTTTGTAGACTCTGTTAATGAAATTAAAACTAAAGTAAGTAATCCTAGATATAGTTCAGAGGAGCTCATTCAACTTGTTTCAGTAAATTCTCAAGATTTTTCATGGAAACAAATAACTCCAGAAGATATAGTTACTACAACCGGCAAACTTAAAAATTCTGATAGTTGCGATGTTTACCTTATTTCTAATAATTTATTAAAAAAAATAATAATATCTATTGCCACTCCTCTATCCTACTGCTTTAATCTCATGGAGGGAGTATTTCCTAATGAGTTAAAGGTGTCGCGAATATGCCCAATTCTTAAAAAAGGCTCAAGGGACAAGCCGCAGAGCTATCGTCCAATTTCTATAATTCCATCATTATCAAAATTATTTGAAATTTTAATCTGTGAACAACTAAGTGCCTATTTAGAAAATAATAAGTTTTTAAGTGATTCACAATTCGGATTTAGAAAGGGAAAATGCACAATTGATGCTGTAGATATGCTGGTGCACGAAGTGCTATCAGCTTTTGAAGGAAAAGCTTTCGCCCAGGCAACCTTCTGTGACCTGAGCAAAGCTTTTGACTGCGTAAATCATTCTGAATTATTAATGAAATTGAACTACTACGGTATTAAAAATACTCAACTCAAGTTTTTTAAATCCTATTTCTTTAATCGTAAACAAAAAGTTTTCGTGGACGGTGAGTGGTCCCAGGAGATAGAAGTCACAAATGGTGTTCCTCAGGGATCGGTCCTGGGACCCCTATTGTTTTTAATTAGCATAAATGACCTTCCAAATTTTGTAAATAGTAAAACTTATCTTTATGCCGACGATTCAACCTTTTTTAATTCAAATTCAAACTTTGAACAACTTAAATCACTAGGTGAAAGAACACTAAAGAAAGCATCTGAATGGTTCAAATCAAATGGATTTCTCCTAAATGAAGATAAAACTAAAGAAGTAACATTTTCTTTAAGACCGGTCAGTGAAAACAATTTAAGTGATAATTCAACTGACAGTGTTAAATTTTTAGGAATTTTTATAGACAAAACTCTGTCTTGGGGACCACATGTAGATTATATTAGTGGTAAATTATCCAGAGTAATTCATTTATTAAAACGATTAACTTACTGTGTGCATCAAAATTATATTAGATCGGCTTATTTTGCTTACTTTCAGTCAATATTTAGAAATGGAATAATCTTTTATGGGAATTGCAGTAGGATAGAGGAAATCTTACTTCTGCAGAAAAGGGCTATAAGAGCAATCTCGAATGTAGGTCCTATAGAACATTGTAAACCCCTATTTGTTAAATTGAATATTCTAACTGTCATAAATATTTACATCTTTGATTTGATTTTATATGTTTTAAGAACTCCTGGTATAATTAAAAAAAGTGCTCATCAGTATAAAACTAGGATTAAAGATCAAGCTACTATTAATTTTGTTAGATTACATAAAACTTCAAACAGCCATAATATAGTTTCACTTAGAGTTTACAATAAATTAACCAACTTGATTGACAAGTATTCAGAAAAATCTTTCTGTAATAAATTTTTTAACTGGCTCCTGAAGAACCCATTTTATTCTATTGACGAATTTTTTAATATTCCTAATATTGATTTTTGATTCATTCCACTTAATAAACTTATATAATTAGCTCCTAAAGCAGCCTTTTCATTTAATCAACTTTTTATTCATACCTATTTTTTATTTAATTAATTAAATAAACTGTAAAGGTATGTAATTGCTCATAATCAATTAACTATTTGTTATTATTATTTCTATCTATTCATGTGTTGAATTTATATTCTTAAGAATCTATTGACTAGCATATATGTGCTGTACATATGACTTTGTCAATGCTATAATAGTTGTATGACAAATAAATGGAATTTGAATTTGAATTACCATAGTATTTTTACATTTTTGTACCTCTATAGGAATAAGTTTGTGTGACGTTCACTTGTCTTGTATTCCTACCAAAATGTATAGTGCTAATTAAAAACTATTAACAAATATACTATAAACTATTTTTGATTTGGAACTTTTGTAAATTATAAAATAAGGATCATGACTTTGAATGGGCTATCTAAATAAAGTGAAGATCTGTTTAGTTATGAAGGTGTATAGATCAAAATCTCAAAGACCCTTAATTACTGATTGTGTGGTTTTAGAAATAAATTGGTAATTGTGTTTTACAAACAGTTCTATTTTTTCGTAGCTAAGAGGATGTAATTTCTCTTTGGTGTAAGTGTTGTGGTGCATGAATGGTTCGCTGCACCAAAGTTCTCAGTTGCATGCTCTCCCACCACTCCTGATATCCACATCACCCCTCCCGTGTCAGGCGGCTTTGCCTCAAACTTCTCGCTCTAGATTACAATATATACAAAGTAACAAGTTTCTGCAAGTTAAAATGAATTTATCTTAAGATTGCTTATTCCCAAGAAAAATTATTTAGACACTTTCCATATTTTTAAACTGACTTATTCTATGAAGATTTCCAAACTACAAACTGAAGTACATCTTCTGGATTAAGTTTATAATGCTATATTATATTAGTTATATAGAACAATGCATAGAAATATATATTACTAGCCGACAGAACTTAGTTCGCTGTAGGGTGTTTCTTTATACTTGCTTATCCTTCCCTCCATGGTTCTCTCTAAACCATCACATCAACATAAACGCTCAAACTGCTGCCGTTATCCTAAATAACAAGTTTATAGTCTAGATAACTGTAAAGTCTACTTTTAGGGGGTGCAAAGTAGTACAATCATGCCAGATTTAGTAGAAATAACCCTAAATATTTAATGAAACCAAATTGGCCAAGCTTCTATGTCATGTTTGTTTTTTGTATCAGCAGTTTAGAATAAATTAGGTAATAAATTAAATTAGTGGAAATGTTACTCTTATTGGAAAGGGAACCGTTGAGGGGCTGCTAACTGCCCTCAAAATTAAAACAAAATCTGTTATGTGATTTAAGACATATCTTGATGAGTGGGTACATGGTTATTAGATGTTACATACTAAAATGTTCTCTAAATAACAGTTTAAAATGAAGATTTATAGTTTTTAGTGAGATGAGCCACTAAACAGGTACTGTTTATTCATATATATGTGGAGAATCGTAATGTGTTATAGGTACTAGAAAGTTTATATAAAAGATGTATTAGAAATACATATCAATAGTTCAGCTTATGTAATAATAAAGTATATAGTCTTGTCCCTCTTCCCTCTAGTTTAGATATTCTTACTTTGAATAGAATAGTATTAGTTATAGCCGTTAATTGAACTCCAATTTTGAATATCATTCATGAGAGAGACCTCACTGCTGCTGGAAGATAGTTAGGTGTCTTCTGCCAATTTAGGAAGGCTTCTTCTCATACATTGATAGATTACTTCCTTGAAGGACTTACTGAGATTCATGCATGGTGTTTTGTATGTCCTGATGTCGGGGCAGTGCTCTTGCACCAGTATGAAGGACTACTTTTCGAATGTAGAAAGAGAAGCCTGTCATCATTCTTAATTCCTTGAAGATCTCTGCAGCTCTCTCTGGATGTAAGGTGTCGGGCGGTGATGCCGCATGTCAAGTGAGATAAAAAAAAAAAAAAAGAATGGTATGTTAGTATTTCTGTCAGATATTTGTAAAATTATTTACTGTATAAAAAGGTTAATGGTCAGATTTCCTTCAAAAAGCACGTAAATGTTCTGTCCATGATAGAATCTCATAATTACTAGAACATTTCATGAAGTTCCATTGTAACATCTAATAGTGTGGCCATTAAGAGTGGAGTAATCCAAAAAGAACAATCATTAATAAATAAAAAGTAATAAAATCAGTTTATTCTTTTTATCAAAGTGTCACTTAATTTATATTAATCATAAAAAAGTGCTTGCGCATAAAATATTGCCTAAAATTTTAAAAGTTCAACTTGTTAAAATTGTTGGATAGTCTTCGTACAGTTTTGGGGTGGTAATAAAACCTCCTCTTGTACTCTCTAGCATCACCAAGAAAAGTAAAGCTTCAATCTTGCAACCTTGTGGGTGTTCCTTTGACAGACTTCATCCTGACATCAGAGTCTCTGTCATAAATATGTAGTTGATTTTAAGGCTTTCTGAATAATGTAACACGCCTAGATATTTATTTTTTACATGATTTCCATGATAGCCAAAGCAGTCACATCAGGAAGGGGAGACATATGTGTTCTTAAGATACAGTACATGTAAACCTTACTGAAGAATGTTTTTCGTTTTATACCTCTCATTTTTGTATAAGATGTTTTTGATTTGGTATCGCCAAATGTAGGTAACATTATCTGAACTCTTTAAGGCTGAAATTTAAGCAAATAATGGTAGAAGTTTATAAATTTATTCAGCCTCAATCTATTTGAGGATTGATGTGTAGCCCTACTAAATCGAGTGTAGAAGTTTATAAATTTATTCAGCCTCAATCTATGTGAGGATTGATGTGTAGCCCTACTAAATCGAGTTTAAGGGTGTTCAATCAAAAAATATTTTTGAAACTTTTATGAATAAAATTGTGAGTATCTATGTAAGTAATAAATGTGTTACGGAAAAAATTCTAAAAAAATTTCTTTATGGAGATATGGCTGCCCAAAGTTGCTAATTTAGCCTTTTTGGTGCATAACTCATGAAAAAACCGTGTGATATAATTTATTAACATTTTAAGAATATAGTGGATCAAAGGTAGTAATCAATTTAGTATATAGTAAATCTAAAACAAAAAATAATTTTGTTTTAAGTGTTAACCTATTATTTTTCTATAAATTATTTGTTTGAATTTTCAGTTGAAATTTTTACAATCATCTTTGGTTAAAAAAGTAGATTAATAATATATATAAAATTTATTGCTAGACTTTAATATAAATGTGGGAGTTATGTCCATCTGTCGAATTAGCAGTGCAGGACAGGGCAGTTAGGGACTATGAGGGGGAGAGAGAGGAGAGAAATAAAAAAATTAGTTCATTAGTGAATCAGGATCTTTACTACTTTTAGCGGCAGTTGTGATAAAATCTAGAACAAAATTCCTTAGAGTGTTAAACTCCCCAAAGAACGCCCGGACGAACAACCGTAAGACCCAAATTTTTCACTTTATTGCATATTAAGTGGTCCTTGACATACAGAAAAATATACAAATCAGCCCGTTGAGTGTCAGAAAAATATGTTGCAGTTTCTGCTGATTAACACATTTCCCTACATTAACTTGAGACTGTTGCTAATATACAACTGATTGAAATTATGTGTGAATTGATTCAATCAATAGTGTCTAATCATAGAGCTAGACTCATAAGGCAAGACAACTAACAATCATCAGCATACACATGGACATCACTAACGCAACAGGTAAATATGATGTGGTCAAAGCAACTTACTTGAAGCAGACATGATGGTTTGGTAAGCGGCAAAAATGTATAACTTACAATTTCTGTAATCTGAATCATATTTCAATTCTGCCTTTATCCAGCAATAGCAATATTTAAATTTAGTAATCACTTATGATTTATAGTGTAGCTTTGTGCCTGTTTTAAATTTGGCACCAAAATCAACTCTACGGTAAAGTTGGCAGACCAACTTCTGAAAGAAATTATGAAATGGGCTTAAAAGAATGATGTTAAAGCACATTTGCTTTGAGTGTATATTAATTCCATTCCATAATTAATTGCCATGGTAAGGTAAAATTAAATGATAATAATATACAACATTCAAAAGCTGCATTGTATACTTGAAGCTATTAGCTCCATGATGGTGAGGCGAATGTTGGATGGAAGTGAGAAGAGCTTGTCGGTTTGGACAGACACCTTCCATCAGTGGTGTGCTGCACAGATCCTATATTGTGAAACTGAAGACCGCTTACTATCTGCCAGCATCACGCCATGGACCAATAAAAATATACTAGATCACCTATATATATATATATATATATATATATATATATATATATATATATATATTAGTCTTATTTTTGTTATAAATCAAATCTAAATTCGTTTTTAAAATCCGAAGCTGCCGGCTGATATTAGACAAGTTCGGATCTACTTCTGATTCTTCAACTTCAGTTTTTAGTTAACAGTCAACATTAATTATTTCAAACAACCATTTTAATTTTAAATTCCTAAGTTTTGCGCTTTGTTCAGCCTCAGTGGCCACCTCAGTAGAATCAAAGCATGTGAGCAACCTATTATGGAAGTAGTACTATATTTTGCCTGTTCTGAGTTTTCCAATAGCAAAAGCACCCTGAGTTTTTAATAAAATTTCATAACTGTTCTCAGTAACAGACTTAATGTTTTTATTTATTGTTTAAATTATATTAAAAAAATAACAATGTTGATAAATTATATCTGTTATTTAATCTTATCTACCATTTAAATATCAGCTAATCTGTACAAAAGTCATTCAATTGTTGGCATATATATCCGTAAAGAAAATTTAATCGTTATTTATTTCAACTATGTCACCAAGTTTTAGATTCTGAAACATCTAGGATCAGTAGTTATTGTTAATTTGTGGGAAATTAAATATTTTTGTCTTCAACAATAACAAAAATCAGCATCTTTAATAATATATAGATATCTTGGCAATTGATCCTCTATGTTGATTTTTTGTCATCAAACATTTTCAGCATCAACTGTCAGTATTAAAATAAGATTGATGCAGGATTTAATTTTCTTTTAAAAGATTAACATTTTTTAGGTTGTTTAAACTATGAGTAGCATTGAATAGAATGTTATATTTACACTGTAATTTCTCAATACTAGAATTGGTGTTGATTTTGTTGAGTTGCATATTTGAAATTCTTCCGAAGTATTTAATTTTCAGTAATGTAAACATTTTTAGTTTGTAATTGGTTAATTGAAATGGTAATAATAATAGAAAAAAATCACTTTTTAACAAGTAAACAAATGTTACATTACTGCTCAAAAGGAACATTATTAAATACTTTGGAAGAATTCTAAATTTACAAGTGACAAATTCCTCCCAAATTCACTTTATAAGAAATTATAGTATAGATCAAATAGTGTAACAAATAAAATATTGTGATTATTTTACTGATTTTCTTACATAACTAATGATGCCATAACCAGCAACAAGTTCAAATCAAATCAATTGTTTATTGTCTTTCAAGCAACAAAACATGCAATCAACATAGCCAAGAGAAAGCGTTAAATAAGTTGTCCATGTAAAAAAAAAATATATATAATGACCAGCACCATGCAATAAATAATTTTGAAATGAAAAATTGTCGAATTACAAGAATGTGTTCTATTATTATAACCATCTCAATTCCAGAAAGGAATTAATGAAGAAATTATCAGGAATAAATAAAATATTTTGTTTATTTCTTTAAATATCTATTTATTTTCTTTGATAAATTTTGCTACGTATTATTATAACTATAGAATTTCAAAGTAAAATAAAGGGTTTCTTAGTAACTGAAATCGTTAATATTTCAGTGCTAACGTTATAAGTTACAATTTATATTAGAATAGAATATTACAAACTTAAAAAAAAACTAAATATTGTTAAAAATTAATAAAGTAACAAGTGAAATCTGTAGTATTCTTTTTCTTTCGGAAATGACCCGACATGTTTATATTGAATGAAGTGATGTGGAAGTGAGTAAGTGGAATGTGCAAAATGAAATATCCTGACTGACAGAGTTAATAGGAAACAGTGGCACAGCCACGGAAACACACAGACAGCCAGTGACCACCAGAGTGACCAGTGTGATTGAATTTGAGAACAGCTTCCCGTGACATAACATGTGACACAATATAGATCTTTCCACAACTCTTTGAGGTGGACTATTCATAATTAAATATTTTGTATTACAGTTAGTTAGCTAAATATTGAGTAGTAAGGTAAGATACTGAGAGTTTATTAATGAAGTGTTATATAAATTTGTTAAATGAATCGCTTTAGTATATAAAAAAGAAAAAAAAATTCTTTATTAAACTGTCAGGGGAAACCCCTGCACGCTTTGCGTGCCAACACGAACGCTCACCTCGGCCTTTGGTCCCGGCATGTCACTTTTGACCACAAATTCTTACAATTCTTACATATGAGACGCCGACACAACGTTGTTGGTATTTTAAGGCGAATATGAATGATTATATCAGTGTAGGATGAGTTTGGATGAGTGTAGTCTGGTTACTAACTGAGTTCGACTGTTCCTCAGAAAGGGCAATTTTTTAATAGCCCAACAGCCAGGGCAACTACGGGACCTACAGCTTTACATGGAATCCGAACCACGTAGTGCTGGTCTGATTTTCAGCTAATTGACAAGCCTGATATTCAGTTATCTCCCCCACACAACATCCGCATAATGATTACCACCCAACATGGACACCCCAGACTTCTCTAGTAGTGTCCATGCCGATAGCAACCATCAAGCGGATGCCATGTCGGTATTAAGAGGACCGAGCATCCAACCTATCGCCTACAATCTCCCAAACACTTTGTCCCCATGTAGCTGGGTTACAGCACTACGCCATATATTAATGAAGTGTTATATAAATTTGTTAAATGAATCACTCTAGTATATAAAAGAAATAAAAAATTCTTTATTACACTGTTAGGGGAAACCCCAGCACGCTTCACGTGCCAACACCAACGCTCACCACGGCCTTCGGCCCCGGCATATGACATGTGACCACAAATAATAGTAGATTAACTGTATAACGTAAAATCACCATATTAAATGTATTTACATTGCCTCACTCACACTGCTTGCATTGCTACATATTTATTAGTATTAATACCCAATGGTATTACCTAGTCTGTTTCAAACATTTCCATTTCATTTGTTTTTGTTTAACAGCTGAAGATTAAGATTAACCATAGTATAATCACTATACTGTTGTATAATTAAAAATGCATGAATATTATAATATCAAACATACAAAATAAAAATGTTTGTTTATTTACAAAACAGCTGTTATTAATTTACTAAAATCTACCCAATGTTATCCTTATGGAACAATCTTTTAGGGGCGGTTTCTACCCCTTAGGAGTTATTTATCAAAATGAAAATAATTTAGCTGTCCTATTTAAGACCCAAAGAAATGGTGTACAAAATTTAAGCTCTCTACCTACATGGCAAGTTGGTGAATTAGTGAGTCAGCCATGGCTTTTCCTTTCATAGCTATAGATTAATAGAGAAGAGTATCGATGTCAAAAAGTATTTTTGTTATAATATAAATTTCAATAGTTAGTGTATGTTACAAAATGATGTCCACCTCTGAAGGAACTCCTGGATGGAGTAAATTGTTGGTTTCACTAGCCAGGTTTGGAGTGATTCCTTGTTCTAAATTGATAAGACCGTTTGATTAAATTACATAGTTTACAAAAATTAAGTGAAGCAGACTATCTCATCTATAGGTATTTCTTCATACAGCTGTAAACAACAGAATTGATGAATAAAACTTTATGATTTGTTGTTTCATACAGTATAAGTTTGTAAAAACTGAAAATAAATACACTCTCTACTCTTCCTACATTTAAGCAATGTTTGCTGATCTCTTAACGCATGTAAAACACTTGAATAGTCTTATCCATTCATTCTATGCACATTAGCTTTTGGTTCTTCACTCGGTTTTGCAAGGCAGGCTCATAAACTGCATGAAATTAATGCATTCATTTGCATTAAGTTCATGTTACACTTGCAGATCAGGTTACACATCATTACATTGACAGGCTATGTTTACACTTCTGACAGGCAAACTAACCCTAAACATGAACAGCCTTGCCAGGTCCCTTTATGTAAATTTATGACGTTTCATGCATAGCAATCTGCACATATCTACCTTGATTAGGCTCTTTATGTAACTTAGTCAGGCCCAAAACTTGAACATTAATAGTAATTGCTGGCCTCTTTATACATGTTTGACGTTATCACAGTCACCAGTACCACACACTAGCAACTTTGATTGGTCGTCAATATACATGTATAAGATTGTCTTGCCTGGCAACTGTCATTAAACAGAACATTGACTAATCTTTTTAAATACATTAGCTTATCTCTAAAACACATTACTCAGGAAAAATAAAAGTTAAATTAAAAAATAAAACGCAATTAAATATAATTTTATAGTAAAAATCATATTTTCAAAAAACATTTATATATAAACAGCTCTTCTTATAAATTATCAGCTCATTTGCATGAAATCAGATGTTAAATATACAAGCATAATTATTCAAAACTGCACTCGTTGTGTTTTGTAAAATTGCTTAGTTGGTAACTACCCCATTTCATAAAAAAAAAACCATTGAACTTACAATAAAATTTCAAAAAGAAAAATATTCTTGAATTTCTTTATAAAATTATTAATTTTTTATGTATTATGGTTGGAATAATTTGAATGTCAATAATTTTTAAATAGCTAAAGATCTCGTAGTTTTATAATATTTTACTTTAAAAAAAGGTGTACCAAAGGGTAATACAATCATTAAATTTCATAACTTAACCTTCTCAAGTTATTAGTGTGTAGGTAAAAACATACAGACAGATAAACAGAAAGGTACCTTCATATGAACTCTTTTGCCCACTTTTGTGTGTAAAATAACATTCTGAATTATTTAAATACTTTTTCTGAACACCCTGTATATCTTTTACAGACAACAAATTTAGTTCAATTGCTATCAAGTCTGAAATTAATACACTTACATCTCAAACTAATTTTGTTTCGTGTATTTATCTTAAAATATACATTAGAATATTAGGTGCTTCTGATGTCAGTTCAGTACATAAAAGAATCATAAATATGACAATTAAAATTTATAAAAGCCATGCTTTTATAGTTCAAACTCCATCTAAATAATATAATTTTCTTTTGTTAAATATAAAAAATACAAAACTATTTGTTGCTATAAGGGAAAATGAATTTGAAATAGCAAGATGAGTGAGAGGCAATCAGCCAAATATGCAATATCCGCACATGCCAAACCACATTTGGTCTGCCCCCACCTGATCCCCAGGAATAACCACTCTGTGGAATGATAAAAGGGAACTCAGAACATTGAAAAGGATATGTGGGGGGTAGCAGCAGGAAGTCCATTTACGATAGCGTTTAATTACGATTATCAGTTTCAAGTAAATGTTGCTGTTGTATCCATTAAAACAAATTGATTTTTAAGGTTAACAACTTGAATCTTTCTATTCGCAAAATGTAATAAAATATTAAATAATAAAATAAAATTATTTGTAGAATTACTGCAGTTTTTATGAACAAATTACATAAATTACCTGTAGAAAGGTAAACTGCAAGTTTCTAAAATTATAGTGAATTAGTTATGGTCCATTTCAAATGGTAAATTTAATAAATTTTTTAATCATATAAACAGACTACATTTATAAAATTTAATTCATTAATGTTGCAGGTACTGTAAATACATTGATATCAAAGGCAAGTTTAAAAAATAGGCCAAATATTAAAAGTAATTTGAAAATGAATATTTTACTTTATTTAAAATATTAATGCAAAAAATTTCCCTTAAAAATTATTAATAGCCAAATTAAACTAGCATAAATTTATTGTGTGTCTGAAAGGGGACATGTTAGCTTACAAAGGCGTATCTGAAAATTAAAAGGGTTAGCCATAGCTTTGATTATATACTCCTATAATATATATCCCATCTAACAGGAATATTTGTGACTGTTATTAAGTTAGTTAGTGTGGCCCACAACCTCAGCTGGTTTAAACTGCATTATATCTACATGGAACTACACTAGCACTCTACAATTGACCATAAAAACAGCTGATTTTTCAAGACTCAAAATTTAACATTGGGTGGGAAATCAATTTGTGTATAAAATCAATGGCCATAGTTTGTCATACGTGTTGTTAGCTGATGTTAGTCATTTGTGTCCGAAGGTTGGATAGGTTAACCTTAGTAAGTCGAGACTCATTTTCATAAAAAATAATCATTCTGTAACTAAAATTTTCAAAATCGCTGCTATTTGAATTATTTATTATCAAAACACTTCAAAACTGACAATTATTATTAAAAAAACACACGAAGAATAAGTTATTTTGGACATTTTCATTTAGAATTAAACATATTGAGATTTTAAAAATCATACTATAAAACAACAAGGAAATGTGAATTTAAATCATTGGTTCCCAACAGGTGGTCCGCGAGAGCCTTGAAAGTGGTCCGCGAGGGACTTAGAAGAAATAAATAATTATTGAGTAAAATGTAATTAAAAAAAAAAAACTAAATTAAGTTAACAAGTTCGATATGGCGGAGGTAGACGGAATAAGGTAGACCGGTAGAGGTAGACCGGCGTAAGGCCGGTGTGGTGGGAGTGGGATCCAAACTGGTGGGAGTGGGAGCCAAACTGGTGGTGGTGGCAGGGGTAGTCTGCAACTTGCTGTCTTCAGTTGTGAGCGTAAGTCGAATAGGTCAACAACTACACTACATTAACTACAACTTTCTATCCTTTTGAACGTTTTGATTTATGTGCTAAGTTTTATAGTGTTTGTTGAGATTGTTACTATTTGCATTCAGTATGCCTCCAAAGCGGAAATATGATAGTGATTATATTAAATTCGGGTTTACGTCGATTAAGAGTTAGATTAACAAAGAGGTTAGACCTCAGTGCGTAATTTGTGCAGCTGTTCTCAGCAACGAGGCATTGAAATCCGCAAAATTGGAACGTCATTTGAAGACAAATCATGCAAACCTGAGTGACCGGCCACCTGAATTCTTCGCAGGTAAACTGGAAAACTTAAAGAAAATGAAATTAGTCAAATCTGGGACAGCTTATGAACAGTCAGAAATCTAACTACTCTCAGCTTCTTTTGAAGTAGTGCACTTGATTGCTAAGGCTAAGAAACCACACACCATCGGCGAAAATCTTCTTAAACCATGTATAATTAAAGCCGTCGAGCAAGTTTTGGGGACTGAAGCTTCCAAAAAAATGCAGGATATCCCCCTATCTAATAATACGATTAAAACACGAATTGATACAACGAGTAACGACATTAAAGAACAATTAATTGCTGAATTAAAAAAATCTCCATTTTTCAGTTTGCAATGTGACGAAACTACTGATGTTACGCAGTGCTGTCAATTACTAGTTTTTGTTCGTTATTTGGGCGACAACAGTACGTTCAAGGAAGACCTTTTAATTACTCAAGATTTGGAGACCATATCTAAGGGCAAAGACGTAGTGAAAATAATTTGTGATAATTAGAAAAGTATGGCCTTGACTGGAATAAGCTAGCGGGATTTTGTACAGACGGAGCCCCTGCTATGCTGGGATCACGTTCAGGATTGGCAGCCTTGGTAAAGGAGAAGAACCCTGCTACAGTAACTATGCACTGTATGATCCATTGTCAAGCGTTAGCATCAAAGACACTGCCAGAGAGCCTAAAAAGTGCAATGGAGATGGCCATAAATATGGTCAATGCAGTCAAAAGAAGCTCACTCAACAGTCGTGTTTTCAAGAAGTTGTGTGCAATGTTAGACTCTGAACACGAAACACTTTTCTTTCATACTGAGGTGCGTTGGCTTTCAAAGGGAAATATGCTGGAGCGCTTATTTGAGTTGAGAGAAGAGTTGAAAGTGTTTTTTATTGAAACAAAAATGCAGCGATTCTTGGAGGATTTGTGTGATCCAACTTTTGAGGTACAACTTGCGTACCTAGTAGATGTTTTTGGACATTTGAACCAACTGAACTTGCAGCTTCAAGGATCAGGAAATGACAAGTTGAAGGGTGTTGGTAACATTTTTGTTTTTGAAGACAAACTCCATGCGTTTTTGTGCAAACTTGATCTGTGGATGAAAAAGATTGAAGAGCAAAACTTTCAATCCTTCCCGACTTTGAAACATCTGGCGGACAACAAGAGCTATTCTTCTCATGTGGATAAAATCCTACCAAACATCCTCACACATTTAGGAACGCTTAAAGCAGAATTTTCACGATACTTTCCTGAGTACGACAAAGACACACAGATAATTAAAAAAATTATTCTAAATCCTTTCAGCTGTAAAGGCACAGATGTTCCCGACGATATCCAAGAGGAGTTGATTGAACTGCAAAATGACAATGATTTGAAGGACACATTTGAAAGTGGCACAGATTTGGAAGAGCTGTGGTGTCGAAAGGCCATTTCATACCCATACGTCCGGAAAATAGCACTTAGGTACCTTGTGCTATTTTCAACCACCTACCTGTGCGAGCAAGGTTTTTCAACTTTGCTGTTAATAAAAAATAAACAAAGAAACCGGCTGAGCTTAGGCAGCGACCTGCGACTAGCACTGAGCAAGAACCATTCACCGAGAATTCCTGAACTAGTAAAACAGATTCGAGCTCAGAAGTCTCACTAAAATAATTCCTAAAAAATATTTTATGTGCAATGAGAACATTTAATTTCTATTTCAACTAGTATTCTAATGAAAATGTAACTGTTGCTAAAATGTTCTAAAAATAAACAATTTGCTTATGATTAATGTTTTTTTTTATTGCCTTTGAAACTATAAATATATATATATATCAATGGTGGTCCGTGCTACTATTAATGTCAAGTAAAGTGGTCCGCGGCCCGGAGTGAGTTGGGAACCACTGATTTAAATGGTAGTGTGTGAAATGAAATGTGCAACATATCAAACAGCTGATAAAATTAAAGTAATGAGTGACCTTTCATTTTATCAACTGTTTACACTAATTATTATTGTACTTATCAGCAGGTTTACATTTCTATTGTTATTTTGATACAGCTAAAACGAATGTCATCAGCACACTGTTTCATGGTATGCAATGACATTGGAGGTGAGCATGTTGAACTAAAAAAATAATGTACTAATGTTTACCATATTATTTTCATTGAATTTTTATAATTATTATTTTGTAAAGCAGTACTTATTATCAATTTTATGGGTTCTGCTCATCGTATTGTATACACTACTAATTAAATTAATTTTTCTTTGCTGTTTTTCATCTGACTTTAAAAATCTTGATATTTTAAATCTAAATTGTAAACAAAAATTATTCTTTATGATTTTTATTATGATTTTCGGGTTTGGAGTTACTTAAGATCAAATAATCTGAATGGTCGTCAATTTAAAAATTGTATTCAAAGAACTATTATTATTTTTCTGAAAATGAGTATTTAATAAATGGGTTTACATAATTTCATTCCAATACAACTTTTCTTTAGATATGAATGTTTAGGGAAATTTTTTTAATGGAAGCTGTAAGGATAAGTGAGGTGCTTTGGGCACTTAGAGTATTATATTTATAATCCAATATTAACCAGGAATAACATCTAAATAACATGTCGGAGAGTTTCAGGGACACCCTGCATATATATTAGTAAATATTACATAAAAACAAATGTATGTCCATCTGCTTGTCCTTCATGTATTATATTTGTGCCATTTATTTATTTATTTATTCAATTTACATGCTTCAATACAGTTATCTACAAACCAGTTACACCGAAGCAGTTGATACTGTAAACTCAACGTGGGATTTATTTTAAAAGTTCACCACAACTTCACTCCACCATAATTCATTGTTATAAGTTAGTTATACTTTCCAGAAAAGATTTTTAAGCATTGTGTTAGTCACATTGGACTATAGGGCTCTGCCTCACTGGCCTTAACATTTCAATGGTAATCTAATGGAGTTGTTTTAATTTTATTTAATCATGAGCTGTTGAGTAAAAGCGAATTAAATGGAAACCTTTTTTTCTCTTTTTTTTCAAAAGGAGAGGCCGATCTCCTCCTTAACCTTACTCTGCCCATTCCTCATAGACTATTGATCTGTGTGAGAAACTTATTCAGACAGAGTAAGGGGCGAACCAGTACAGTAGAAGGTGATTATTACTGATAAATCTTTTCAGTCTAGGCCGGATTCGAACCAGCGCCATCTCTAACCCAAGTTCAAAGTCCTGACGCCTTAGACCACTCGGCCACTGGCTCGCCCATAGCCCGTACTTAACTTTGAAATAAGTTTAATAACGATTATTTAAATCTAAAATTTAATTTTAATAAAATATAAACATTTTGTTTATCCCATAAAAAAATCATGAGTAAACAACTAGTTAATATTAAAAATGACTGATTTTCATGAATTAAAATTCTTGGTGTATAACTATATTACTTAATAAACTAAAGCAACCTCACATACTTTGATATAAAAGTTATCTGGAAAATTATTTTAGTTAAATTAGAAAGTAAAAAATGAAATAGCATAGATTGGTTGAATATAAAGAAAAAAAGACAATTACAGCTTTTCTGTTAGAAATGATGCAAAGAATTATGGAAGTCTGCGTTTTGAGTTTTGAAGAGACTAACAGACAAAAGAGACCAGCGTATCGGGAAGCTGTGTCATACAACTGTGACACTTCTGAGTCCTGTTGCTTCATGATAAGTCCCCCTCTGTCTCCCACAATTGGCTTCCCCTCCCCAGCGTTCCCTCTCATTACATTCAACATTGCCTCACCTACAGTAGTATTCATCCCTTCCTTTATGTTTGGCTACAGTGTAAATAACAATTCCTTGGCTTTCATTATTACTTCTAAACCTTCAATGTGTAGTGTTCGTTCTTACATTCTTTAGTTGAAATCCCAGTACATCATTGTCTAATTTAGAAGCTTTATTGCCTTTATTATTTTTATCAAAAAAATCTTTCATGCATTCTTTTTTATTCAATTTAAATTATTTTAAAATAGTAATCACATTGAATATTTTGTTTAGGAAATATATAAATACTTATTTTGATAACGTTGCATAGCAAAATTACTGCTTGGTATTAATAATTATAACAATATCAAAATCTAGATAATCACAATTTATTTATGTTAAAATTCTTGTAAAATGAACACTTTGTTATTTTATATTGTAAAGTCACTTAATAATATGCCGAATTAAAATAAAATTACACAATTTTCATCTTTCTGTCCCTTATGAATAAATAGTAAATAAATAGTTCTTTATTGTCATATAACACATGGCATTGAAAAAGTCATATATAATAAGTCAGAGACATAGTCGCAAAGCAAGATAGAAATTACAGAGTACTTAAATTATAATTAAAGCTTAAAACTTAGAATATTTGACATTTGGTTATTATGTAGTTCTAACTAAATATCTAGTTATTAACTATTTAGTATTTAATTATTGTCTTCCTCTCTTATTGAAGAAGAATGCTTTGATATTTAAAGTATTATAAGGTTCAGGGTTTCTCTACAATCATATTTGAAATATTGTTGTATCATCTGATTAATTAAGTCTTCTCTATGTATATTTCATTGACTTTGGTCATTAAAATATGTAACATATTGATATTATTTATATTTTTTATTAGGAATGTTAAATGGTTGTTCTGTAAGATTATATTTACTTTTGCACACTGTAGTAAAATTGAGGATTTTTATACCCCAATAAAAGTTTCAGGGTGAAAACCAGAAAAGTTAACATGCATTCTGAATTACTGGAATTAACCATATCATGATGTTTTTAGTACTTCTTTATTGATATTGCATAATTATTATTTTGTAAATGATTCACAGGGATGGATGGCTCTTTCAAATATACTAAAGCATTCATATATTAGAAAATAAATATAAGTTGTAAATTTGAAATTTGTTGCAGCCAATTTTCTAAATACAGTAAATTTTTAATCCAAATTCTAATCATTTTTGAGATTTTATTTTTATATTTACAGTATGTTCTTTATTTCACTTACAGTCAATTTCTCACATAGTTTAAAATATTTACCTTTAAATGATATTTATTAGGAGCTCGTGCCAATAACTCATAATTGTCATGGTAAATATGTGAAAAAAGCCCTCTGTATTTTGGTATCAAACTATAGTGCTTAGTATCAAAGTGAGCTTCCAAATCTCATTAAGAGTGGATCTAAATAAATTTTAAGAAGGTTATCAAGAACCATGCTGCTTGACAAGTCTATTTACATTGTCCCTGAGTTTTCTCAGTCTCCCATAACTTAATTACTGGTAACATTGTCATTCTATTTCAAAATGACAATGATTCTTTTTTTAAATATTTAGACATAATTTATAGTTATTGGTTGGCACACAATGCACCTGCTCAACATTCATTACTCACTGTCATAAATGTTTCGTTCTAATGAAGAATGTCTAATGTATCATAGATGATGCCTGTTGTTCAAGGCCAACTTTATAAGTATCTATCATTCAGAAACTCTTACTTACTTACTTCCATGGTCACTGATACCCGACAAGGTGTTATTTGGCCTCGCCAAAGATATGCTTCAACTACTTACGATCTTCTGCATCTTCTTTATTCACCCTTAACTTCTTCATGTCACTTGATCCTTCCACCTTTTCTATGGGCATTCAGGAGGTCTTCTGCCTTTAGGAATTTCTTTTCACTCTTGCGTGATAAGAACATCATTATCTCTTCTTACTACATATCCAGCCCATCGCTGACGTCGGCACTTAACGTCGGCTACAGAAACTCACCCGATCAAAATATTTTAGATGATACTCATCAATAGAACCACCTGATAAATATCATAGATGGTACCCATTGACTCATCTTTACTTGATGAATTCACTAAAACATATTATAATATGTTTTAGTGAATGATAATATAATATGTTTATATTATTATATAAACATGTTTATATTATTATATATGATAATAATAATATAATAATAGTGAAGATATATCTTCACTATTCACTATTAAGGCGTCGAACATCAAGATATGGCCGAATGAGTATGACAAATGTAGATGAAGGAGTGTAGACATTGTTACTAATTAAGGTTGACTGTTCCTCAAAAACAGCTATTTATTAATAGTATAATAGCTAGAGCAGCTAAAGGACCTACGTGGAATCACAGTAGACAATTTTAATCCATGTATATTAATTCCATATACAAGTTTTATCCTAATTCCACATTGACAGTGCTGTTAAAAGATGGGATAAAAACTCATGAATAGATAGCTATATGGAAGACTGACAACACTGTATCTGCAGAGCAGTGCACATAGAATAAATCAGCTGATGTTGCACAAAACCTGAATAGACTTCCCTTCAAATCCTCCCTAAGCGTCTTTCTCCAATGTTGATTGTTGAAGACAGTCATGAACTTTTTTGTTTTATCAGGTTGGTTTTTACTTTGAATACAATATTGTTGTGCGATGTCAGTTTTTTTATTTAATTTGTTAGTATCCAATTAATGTAACTCATTTTTATAGAACTAACTTAAATCTGTAAATACAGTCCTCCTAATATTTCTTCAATTGATGCCCATAATTTGATGCCTATAATGTCTTCATTCATTGTCCATTTTTCATTTTTCTGGTATATCAATTAATGAAATTTTATAACCAAAAATAAATCCTTTTTTAACAGGACTATTTTAATCATAATCACATGCCTCAATTTTTAGTATTTTTTTATAGTTAAATAACTGGAGAATAAAAAATTGGATAATACTCAACAAATTATCGTTTTATAAAGTATTTTGTCATATGAGAAATAAACATACAGTATGTTTTAATTTGAGGTTCGCAAGTCTAGGAACAATTTTGCTCAGGGAGGGCTAAGATACATGTGCCCAATTACTTATCCAAATTTAATTATTATTAAATTAGGCTAAATTAATTTCATGCATTGTTTATCTACAATGCAATCAATTAATTATCTGGTCATATTTAATTCAATATTTATAGAAAACCAACACAAAATATAAGATTCATTCCAATTGATTCATTCCATCCAGCATCTCAAAAAAGAGCAGCATACCATTCATTAATTCATAGTTTATTTAATACACCTTTATCTATCTCAAACTTCAATAAAGAAATTACAAAAATCAAAGAAACCGCAATTTTTCATAGATACAACCCAAATATGATTACAAGAATGATAAATAAGAAAAGACAACAAATTGAAAAACAAAACCGAACAATGCTATTACCCAAAAATGAAAAGTCTGTTTGGAGAAGTGTTACATATGGATCTTTTTCAAACATAATGCAAACAAGTTTTAAGAAACACTCTAATGTAAATTTGTCATTTAAATGTACATCAAAATGAAAATATTTACTTGGAAATACAAAGGACAAAATTAAAAATGAAGAAGTCTGGAATTTATGAAATTGAATGTGACAATTGCAATACAAAATATATTGGTCGAACCAAAAGAAAAATTTTAACAAGATTAAAAGAACACAAATGTCATTTTAAAAATTATCAAGAGGAGAAATCAGCAATAGTAAAACACTGCATCAATTTCAACCATAATTTTACAAAATGTAATTTACTAAAAGAAGTTCAAAATAAAGAACAATTAGATGCTTATGAAAACTTATATATAAAAAAATTCAAAGAAATTCTTGTTAATAACGAACCAGGAACATTTGAAAACTCACCACTATTATTTTAAATTCATACCATTTTATATATATTATTTTCTTATTTGAATTATTCCATATGTTTTATTTTTATTTTATCATGTGTTTTTCAAATCAATCAAATGTAAACAATGTTAATTTGGTTTGGTTGTCTGAAGATGGTAACTTTGTTACCGAAAGGCCTAAAGAAATTAAAAAAATGTATTTACTGGAGTGTTTGTTACTTCTTATAACATTATATTATATATTTAGTAAGAAACGAGCTTGAAGAATAATCAATTAATTGTTTTATGAAACTATTCTCTATATATTATCTAATGTACTGATAAGAATAAACAAAATTACATTTTTTAATTTTAATTAAAAATCAATAATATATGCATCCTCAACTAGTTGAACTTAAATACTAGGCCTGTTATCAAGTTGTTTGTTTGATTTTTAGTTCAAAAATAAAATTGTGGTCCAAACATGTTGATCAAGTAATGTCATTAAAAGTGGTTTAGACAATTTGGGGAGAGCCATTGGCTGAGAAGTTTAAGGACTTGAGTTCAAGTTAGATACCGCAGGGTCAATTCTGGCCTTTACTGGAATGTTTTATCAGTAATATTCACCTTGTATTGTACTGGTTCTCACTCTTACCTTGTCTTGTAAATTCTCCGCACAATAGTATAAGCAGAATCGGCAGAGTAAGATTAAAATGGAAATCGTCCTTTCTTTTTAATAAAAATAAAATAAATACTGACTGGTATTTGATAACTAGTAGACTCTCTGGAGGATGCTATACTGTGATAACTAGTAGACTCTCTGGAGGATGCTATACTGTGATAACTAGTAGACTCTCTGGAGGATGCTATACTGTGATAACTAGTAGACTCTCTGGAGGATGCTATACTGTGATAACTAGTAGACTCTCTGGAGGATGCTATACTGTGATAACTAGTAGACTCTCTGGAGGATGCTATACTGTGATAATTTCAGTATAATTAATGCAACCTCAACATACTCAGATTTAAGTAATTGAAGATATACCAATTAGGGTTGGAATTGTGGAGCTGCTGAATACTGTCCAAGTTGCAAAATTTAATAATTCAAGACATTTTATAAATGACAAATTTGATTTGACAAAAAAGTTATAGAGTATTAATAGTTAATTAATTAAAAAAATTATTTTTATCACAGCAGTAATTTACAACTAACATATTAAAAAAAAAAAAACTTATATTTAAGTTGCCCTGCTTGTTGTAGGATATCTTGCAAAATAGGGAGTTTCTGGTATCACACTATGACCGTCACTGGAATGAACCTTTCTCTTAAGGAATGGACTATGTTGATTGAATTTCGCATGGATGTGGGAAGATGCAATTATTGAAAATATAAGAGGGGAATGGCAAATGATCAGTCATGTCATTTCGAAGTCAAAGTTCAACTATGGATCACACATTTAATGATTGCCCATTGCGTTCTTTTCAGGGAGGATTAGCTGATGTTCATAAAATCGAAGAAGCATGTGTTGAATGGTTAAGAAACGTAGACTTAGCTTTGTGACGGGAGATTTATATTTAGACACTAAGACACAATTAATTTGTCTCGTAGATTTTATTATATTGATAATTTTTAATTGTCTTAATAGTTTGGTAGCTGGCTTAAGAAAGCCATATACATCTTGTAGTCTTAAACTTAGTCTTTTTAAATGTATTATACAAATCAATAATTTTAGTAATGATTGACTAAAATTATTTCCTTCATTTATAAAAACTAATAAAGATTAACCGACACTTAACATTGAAGCCAGATCAAACCAAGAATAACACTTGGATCACAAAACTTGGTGTCAGAAGCAGAGAGTCACGAAGCTTCTGAGTGTGCTACAACCTCAGTAATTTCTTTACTTTGATTTTAGGTGCTGTAAACATTAACAAGTATATAAGTATTGGAATCATTCAGGAGGGCGGAAAGATGTATTTTAATTTGTTCATGACGATATAGTTGTTAGTTATAAAATAACAGTCATAATTATTTTCTTGTAAAAGCAATTAACTCGTCAAAGCTGTTTCACGTGATATTATGTCATGGCCTAGAAATGCAAAAGTACTGAAACATTTTCGGTGTTGAAAATTGGACAGGCAGCCTACAATGCTAACTATCATCACTTTGAATCCAGCTGTGACTGGTACTTTTTTTGTGAAATTTAGTTGTGGTACTGGTCTGTGGCATAGTTGTGTAGGGTCCATCTTAAATAAAGGGTGTCGGGAAGTGAAACTAGGATCAGTGTTTCTATTATAGTTGCACGGAACAACTCGTTTTGCAAATTTTACTCCCAATAAGAGGAGGAGGAGCCGTTTTTCTTGTTTTTTTATCTAGCGGTTTTTAAACATTTGTTTAGATTTTACATATGTGTAATGGATATTAAAGGACGTATAAATAACTCAATATATATAAATGGAGATTAAAATAACTGGAAATATAAAAAACTGACAAAAATGTCAAAATTAAAAATATAAAATAAGAATTTAGATGTATAAAAATAATTCTTGTTCTGAAGGGTTACCATTAAAAGCTTTGCAGTATATTTATCGGTAGTGTTTGTTTCAGGCAGCTGTAGCCATGACTAGTGTTAGTCTGAAGCTGGACAACTTGGCCAGTTCGGAGCAGATCACCAAGCTGTTCCCCAAGTGCAGACCTCGTGACATCAACCTCAATCCGGTCATAGATAACCATGACTCGCTTATGATGGACCCAGACAGGTAAGAAGAAACTCATTAGCGTATGTGAGCTTTCTTAGACCTTTAATTATAAAAATGTAAACATATTTAATATTGACCAAGAATTTTCAAGCTTTTTAAAAATATGTAGACTGTTTGCAGAAAAAAAAAATAATATTCCAAAATATACTTCAGTTAGGAATCAAATTAGATGCCTGATTATAAAAAAGATAAAATCAAATATATGGTCCCTGAAACCTGTTCATGCAGTCACAGGTAAACAATAAAGGTGTTCAACTATGGGGAAAGCCTACAAATTGTGTTGTGTACACAAGTTTGAAAACTCTAAAATATCTATTACTTTCTCACATAGGCGTTAGCATAGAGAAAGTATTGTGATTGTCCAAAAACATTTTTTATAAGTTGGTTTAAAAATCTGTTTTACAGTCCTCTGAACCCAAAAAGTGTTTTTTTTTGGAAAACAATTTTATGTTTGTCCGTATGTGTGAATGTGCAGTTGAAATTTGGTTTGTAGGTGTATTTAGCCACTATCTCCAGACCATTTTTCATTTTTTGGAAATTTTAGTTTTTTTTTAAATTTTTATAGGTAAAAAAAATACAAAATAGAATTTTCTTAAAAACTGCCTAAACAATTTTGATTAAATTTCCAGGAAAGATGTAAATTACAATTTTAAATACTTTAATAAAAACCGCATATCTCTAACTTTACTATTTTTTTAGCTATGGCAAAAAATCATAGTAATTTAAATTTTTTAGTGTTTAATAGGGGGGAAAGTTTGTGCCAATTCTTTGGAGCCATTTGTTAAATTTTAATTTTAAAGAAATTCTAGAATGTAGTTATATTTCATGCCTGAAAGTGTTAAAATTTAAGCACTTAACTATACAAAAAGCATTTAACCCCTATATCACATTTGAAAATAAGTATGATCTTACATCTTTTCAGGTACTTTTATATACTAAATCAAATTTACACAACTTTCCAATTAGAAACGATGTTCACCAGTATAATACTAGAGGTGGAGTTAAGCATAATATAATTCCTCATAGATTGGCCAAAACTGGCACATCTCTCATACTCAATTGTATTCGTTTCTTTAATAAGCTGCCTGATAGTGCAAGAACTGTGAGTTTTAAACTCTTTAAAAATAATATTTATAATTGGCTAATACATCACCTTTTTTATCATGTAAATGAATTGCAATTTTGATGTAAATTTTTAACATACAAACGTAAATGTACTGTAATTAAATATAGTTGTTTTTAGTTGTAGGAATTAAGTTGAAAGGGTGTCTTAATGCATTGTTATTTGACGTGTCCTATTTCTTTATTGTAAAGATCAATGGAATAAAGAGTTCTTATTCTTATTCATCTTTAAACAGATACATAATTACAGTTCTGTTAATTCTTAAAATAGTAATAATACTTTTAATATATATTACCATTATCTGTTGATACAAAATTTAAGTATAATATATTTGCAGTCTGTTGAAGTAATATGCCCAAAGCTAATATCATGTATTGTTCTTGTTGTAACAAAAATTATTAATTGCTCTATTGTTAATTCTCAGTAAATTATTAATAGTAGGCTAGTTGTTGTCCCTAGTAAATTTGTCTTATATCGATGAACACTTTTAATATATATATATATTTTTTTTTTCACCACTCATTTTTTTAAAGTTGTTAGGATGATTTATTTTTGTAATTTGTCTACTAGAGTACAAAATCAATTAATTGTAAAATTGAGATATTATTTTTATAATAAACATTAGATATGTATGTAAATAAATTGCTAGGAAAAGGTTATAACATGCCCAAGAGATTATAACATCATATTTTTTCTTAATAGACAAATGAGGTTTTAAAAGAAAATTAGGAATGTTTTTAACATTGTTGTCGGCAGTTATTACCCACATCTCAGAGTAAAGTTTAATTTTGCTAACGAGGTTGAACTTGCATTCTTTCAACTTCAGTTGTTTGCACAAACAGGATATTTTGACAATACCATTCTATGGCATTGTATTTATTAATATTATTGCAAACCTTCTGTTCTATTGAGAATAATCTACTATTTTGTAATATGTATATGGTATTTTGTACTACCTTATTTTTTATATTACTGATTGTCTAAAAGGCCTATAATTCATAAATAATTAATTCATTTTAACACAAGTATTGTGAATTTTAATCAAATACGATCTTTAGGCAAAATTCCTTTAGGTGCATTTGAAATGTGTTGTACAGAAAATTTTCACGTATGGGAAGTGGGTGGGTCAATAATACTTCTGTAAGTGTATATTCAATACCACCATACTTGTATAGGTGGGTGGGTGGGTCAATAATAGCATACGTGTATAGGCGGGCGGGTGGGTCAATAATAGCATACATGTATGGGCAGGTGGGTGGGTTAGTACCACCGTAATGTATGGGCAGGACAGGTGGGTGGGTCATATCTGTCATAGTTTCAGGATGTTGAGAAAACTTATATTTGTAAGTCTTCATGTTAATTTTTTATACCACTCAGGCTTTTGGAAACATTTGTAAATGTTTCCAAATGCTTGGCGTGGTATTGACCCAATCACCAACCCAAACATTCACTTGGGTTTAGGGTCTTTGTTTAGTACACTAACGTTTGTGTTTAAGAGTTGAGGTTGCCATCTTATGGAACTTGTTTGTTTTTTTATAAAATACAGTTTGTTTTTAAATACATGCCAAAGTTATTTATAGCGTCAATGATGTCACCAGTCCAGAGTAGGTGGACGGACCCCCCCCCCCATGGCCTTTGTTCAAGTAAAAACTACAACCACATAAATTCTGTTCTTCAAAGTGAATCAGTAATAAATGTCACATCACAAATGCGGAACAGTAAAGGTTATAAGAGATATTTTTTTTTAAAGAATAACATAATATTAGGGTTAAAGTTTGATTTTATACAATATATTTTCAATTCTAATGATATCAGTGGACTGGGTAAACAATTTTTTACAGTATTTCAGAACAGTTTACTTTATAATTTTGTTAGACGATCTGAACAATGTTTCATATTTTAAGGTTAACTGTAATATTCAAGTACAGTACTTTAAAATATAATTATTATTTATGATTAACATATTTAATTTTATATTTCTTTGTATAAACTTGTAAAATTGGTCATATATATAATAACATATTTTTATAAATCTCTCAAACAAATGTTTTAGTTTTAAATCACTCCAATTTTGAGAACTTCAAAATTTTTTTAATTTTTAATATATGCACATTATTTACAAAAAAACTACATGGAAACTGCAAGACTCCAATAAAAATTTTGTAACAATCACTTATATAAACAGTTTAACAAATTTGAGTTTTTAAACATTTAAAATAAAAATTAGTTTTTAATGATTGATTTATTTGCTATAGCAAAAAGCGTAAACAAATATAAAAAATTTTTTAGAAAGTAGACTTTAAAAACCGTTGAGCATCTTATTTATTGTGGTCAGTTTGCCAAATCATACTTATTAAGGTTGAGTCAGTTCATTATTATTATTATTGTACCGGTACTTGATTATATATATATATATATCTACATATCTTATCTAATAGAAATATTTGTGCCTGTAATTTGGTTAGTTAGTGATGTCTGCTACCACAGCTGGTTTAAACTGCATTACATTTACATGGGACTACACTAGCACTCCAGAACTGCATCACTAAACACCTGATACTCGATACACAAAATTTAATATTGGATGATAAATCTATGTGTGTATAAAATCAATTTACTACTTCAAAAATTAAATTTTTGTAAATTGCTAAATAAGTATCCGATAAAAACATACCATAGTAGTTGAACACAAAGCTGAACAGAGATATTTATTTTTAGTTGTATTAATTTATGAAAGATTTTTTTCATCATCAAAATAAGTTTATAATTGATTATAGTACTCAGAAAAAGTGTTTTAAACATCTTTTAAATATGCGTTTGTTGAAATATATTTGTCACTCTTGAAATTATCGCTCAAATGTGACAAATATCTGATTTTGTACTGTCGAAAAAATTACGATAAATCCTGGGATTTTCTAGGTAAGACTTTGAAATTTGGTATGCATGTTAGTAATTAAATGTTCTTTCAAATAAAGTCACTTTTATAGCCCTAGTATTTTTTTTGTATGGTCTAAAAAGTTTCTAAATTGAAAAATTAAAAAAAAAAAATGTAATTTTTTAAAAAAGTTGATTTTACAAATTAAAACCAATATTTTATTTAAGAAAATATATAAGTAGTAAAAAGAGCATTTCAAAACAAGAAAAACCAAAAAATAATTATGAAAATATATTGAAAAATAACAAAGTTAGAACAAAATAACGTAAACTATGCATATTCACTAAAAATACCCCCGGCATTTCTCGCATACCAAGGGAAAAAATGCCCGGCATCGAAAGGGTTAATTAACTAATTATATCCGGGAACTAATTACTTTACATAGTGTTGAGTATGTGGTGGTATGGGAACATAATTCACAGTCATGGTCTGCTAAGATAGTATAAAGATTTTATAAGTTGTATTATTCTATATAATTTGTTAATAAACTTAATTTGGCGATGAAGTAATTATATAATACATTATTACAAGTAAGAATAAATGTCTGTTCAGCTTTGTGTTCAACTCTTTTGGTCTGTGTTTAGATCCTGTAAAAGGAATATAGAATGAGAGTTATCTATAAGTCAAGGAATCGCAAGTCTCAAGGTTCATATCTTCCCTTATGTCTCTTGTAATTGAGATGTCCAAAGTGGGTCTGCTATTGATTTGTTAAGTTTTGAACAAGATGCGGGCTCCGACCACAGCCCTTTATTAACGTTTAATAGCCATTGTCTTCAAAAATACTCCGTATTTTTCACTAAAAGAATTTTTAATTTATTATTCACGTTGTTAAAATTTTAAGTTTGAATTTGGGTGTTTGAATGTAGTTACAAACATTTGAAATGTTTAGAGCACAATAGTTTCTCTGCTAAGTTAAACATTTTATTTACAATTTATTTATAGCCCGACAGTCATACTTATTTAACAAAAAACACATCTCAAACCTAAAACTGATTATATAAATTAGCCCTCAACAATCTTGCATTTAGTTATTTATTTATTAAGTCTACATACTGAAAATAGAATTTGACTAGGTACACCTGATTATTTATTAGTTTACTAAATATTTAATGTTAAATGTAATCTTTGTTTTGAATTAAGAAAAAAAAATAAATATTTAATCATGTATTTTAAAATGTGCTTTAAATTTAAATTCATTTTTAAAGTTACCTAATTGTAAAAACAATATCTATTAAATTGAAAAATATAGATTAAAATTAAGCAACAATATTAATCTAAGTGATATAAAATAACCAATTGTCAAGATCTGCATAGTTAACACATCTGTAATGAGAAAGTTAAATTTTTGTTGCAGAGAATTTTACCTTGTAATTTTTTACCCTATTATAAAATCAGTTTAATCGAAATATTGTGAACATTTTCCTAAGTTGGATAAATCAAAGATATTAAAGCAAGATTATCTGTTTGTCGTTTGGATCTTGGTGTTGAAAGAACATTAAGCCCCGACAAGAAACCAATGTGATCTCAACTCACAACACATCAGATCAGATCTAATCCTCCGTAACTGACTGTCAGATCACGTTAGGGACTTCTTCCAATCTCCAGCCACTCTTTTCCCATACAGTAAATTTATATTCAACTCGTATATTTTTTATAATATTAGAGTTTTTCCCCCAAAAGTTAAGATGAAAAAGTGAAAGTCAATAATTCGTTATTCACATAAGCATCAAGAGAAGTCAGTGTGTCATTAACCTAAGAAATATGAAACAAATAATTACATTTGAACATTTTTATAGTCAGATATCAAATTTTAAAAAAAATCTCTAGGATAACATTTCACTGCAAGAAAAGAAAATTCAGTTCAAAAGTTATTATACATTTAAGGGGGGGGGGAGTATTTTATGTCACAGAAGTTATTAATTGAAGTAAAACAAATATACAAGAAAATAAAAATTGAAATTTCAGGAAAATATGTCACAAAATATGAAAAAGGAATTTATAAATTAAATTGTGAAATAAGCAGATTAGTCAACAACATAGAGAATTGCTTTAATTTATACTTACTTTTACATACCGTAGTTAATATTTCTAGTTGTAATTGGTTGGTAAATTGTACTTTTATAGTAGCTAGGTAATTGACAACATTTTTTATTTCTCAACTGAATTAAAAACTCCAGTACTTAATTGCAATCCAGATGTTTACTAATAAATGTCTAAGGTGTGTTTGGAAGATAGACGTATATTTTAATTTGTTAAGCAGAAATTCTTTTCTGGAGATGAGCATTATGTGACTATCAGCATTAACATGTGATACCATTTTTCATAAGATAACTTACTTAAAAAATACTAACGTTAGTTAAATAGATCCGTCACATTGCAAACAGCCTTCACAACCTAGATTTTATTTATAGCAATTCTTCCAAGTGTCTGAAGATGCTTAAAGCATTATATAAGTGGTATATTAACTGTGTGATTAAACTCAATACTCTATATTGGGACCTTTTCCTTTAATTCATTATCACTATTTTGATTAGGTTATGGTAGGTTTTTTGGGTTATTTTAGGTCTGGTCAGGTTATGTTAGGTTTAGTTAGGTTATGTTGTGTTTGGTTTGGTTATGTTAACCTAAGTTATGGTTATGGTAGTGAATCAACAAAAGAGATCCCTACATTGTTTTATTTTAAGGAAAATTATATTGGCCAGTGTCATTGGCCACCAGAAGGAGAATCGGTGGTTTGAAAGGCAAGTCGGAGCCCCTTAAGAATAATCTACTAATTAAGTAGAAATGTTTTTAGTTGTTACGGATTTATTTTTATCTAGTGAAGTTTTAATGAGGAATTACATATGGTATGGTTGTTATACATACACGAATTACTATCAGTGAATGTGGTATACCACAATACAATTTATTTATTTAAAAGGCTCTGTATAAAAATCAGCATTCATCGCAACATTAATAAACGACAACACCTAACACAAGGAAACTGTTCTGCAAATGTAATTCAAATCACAGAAAATTAAGACAGATGTAAATAGGCTTATAAATGATTTAACAACCTCGTAGACAGCTTCCATGTGTTATTTACATATTACGATCTTGTATTCTCAGTACCGGTAGTTAGAACACTCTCTGTATTTGTTTGCAACTTAACTAACTATTCAGCTAATTTAACTAGGGTTACTTATCCGATACCGTCAACGATTCTAGTGATGCTTAGTAATTGTTGATTACTATAGTTTCAACCTCATTGGGTCATAATCAAATCATACAAGACGTCAGTTTCACAATCTCACTTCTGACTTGAAGTTTGTCAAATTGCATGTATTTTAAATGTAATAATAAAACTGTGGACTTGTAACACATATTCACATTAACATTTATACACATCTATATACTTTACATTTAGCACACTGACACGTATTAAAACTTGTTGCCGGCCGGCGTTGCGATACCGAACTGCAGTTCGGTAGTTAGAACACTACCGAACTGCAGTTCGGTATCGCAACGCCGGCCGGCAACAAGTTTTAATACGTGTCAGTGTGCTAAATGTAAAGTATACAGATGTGTATAAATGTTAATGTGAATATGTGTTACAAGTCCTCAGTTTTATTATTACATTTAAAATACATGCAATTGACAAACTTCAAGTCAGAAGTGAGATTGTTAAACTGACGTCTTCTATTATTTGATTATGACCCAATGAATTCGAAACTATAGTAATCAACAATTACTAAGCATAACTAGAATCGTTGACGGTATCGGGTAAGTAACCCTAGTTAAATTAGTTACTAAAACGATTCTGGAGGCAAAAAATATGAATAACTTTAACTATCTTGTGTAATTACAAGTAAAGGTAAAAATCTATAATTGTATGAGGAACATCATCCATTAGTCATATTGTGATTAACCCTTTTAACGCCAGCATAATTATGCCAAGCCAGTATACAGTTGACATGCTAAAAACACCAGGCCTATTTTGGCTAAAATGTAGAATTTTTTTAATTCGTAGTAATTTTAAAACTGTCATACAGTAATGAAATTAGTCTTGTTTTGTTGGGATAGTTGTACTATAAGATAAAAATAAAAGATTTAAAGTTAGCATATTTTGTCTTTTTTTAGTAAAAATCTAAATTTATATTGTTATTTTTATAAATATTTGTGGTTTGTACTGTCATAACATACCATAAAATTTAAACCACCAGCTATGTTAGTTTTTATTTTTATTACATTTAATTGTTAGCACATACACAAAGTTTGAAGCATTTAAGTAGATAAATTGAAGAGGCAATAGTAACATTTTATACAAACTTAAAAAAAATCACATTTTAACACAGTGCCACTATATTTTTCATGTGAAGTTCATCCAAAAATTTTAAATTCACTATTTTTGTTCCTTTTATATAATATAGAGAGTATACAAAGATTTGTGGAATTTGATTGAAATCAAAGACTTCTTAAACAAACAATACTACAAGTATTATACCTTTAAGGTATAATATCTATATACCTTATCATATACCTATATCAGGTATTGACAAATGATATAGCTATCGCTGGTGATTTTAGTGTGTTTACATACATTCGCTATATTGATCATTGGCATTAAAAGATCAACTATCTAGTACTTATAGACAATAGGCAAAAAACTATTTAAATGATCATGGAGAACACATAATTTTTTTAATGTAATTAGATATTTTAAAAACATTTAAGTACATAAATTATGAGTTTAAGAATTCATCTTTGTATGTACCTAGGTAAAGTACTGCTTTGTTCAATGAAATGAACCTTACTAGTTTCAAAACATTGATGACCCTTGTTTGAAACTAGTTTTATAGTTTTAAGGGATCTAACTGATTTACACGTTTTAATATTAATTGAACGTACATTCATATTTTCATGTCCATATATGCAGTCAAATAGGTCTATGTCTCAATACTTTATATTTTACTACGGTACCTATATTTGTTGTATAGTGATTATTGCAGTGTCTAAGGACGCTGAAAGTAACATATAATTCTTGACTGTTAGGTTAAACTGACACTCAGGTGTTGCACGTGTGTGCATCAGAATTATATTGGACACTTGAGAGTTACGTTCATTCTAAGTTGTTTGATTATAATCTTGTTACTTGAAAAATCTATTAATATCTCAGTTAATTTAGGAATGGTTTGAATATTGAAATCTAGGATAAAACTATTTTAAAGTACTATTAAACATTAATTTAAATTCAGGTTTAATTTTTAACTATTTAATTAAGGTTATAATTGGGTAATTAGGTAATGTAACTTGTAGAACAAATTAGTGAGTGTAAAGGGAGTATCAATAGTCATGTCTACTAATTTCTTATTTGGGATTTTTGGGGATTTTATAAGTTGCTCTCTATTTCAAGAAGAAAAAGGTCAAATTTAACCATCATAACAAGTTTCTAAAAGTATCCTTAATTTGTCCATATAAAACTGATGACTTTTACGTAACATAAAATAGTTTGGCAACTTTATATTTTCTATCTATCATTCCACTTTTGGTTTTTTCCTTCAGGAGTGAGTGTGATGTGGAAGGGGAGGGTGGTGGGGAAGGAGAAGAGAGTTGCAGCCAGGACACATCTCCTGAGGACAGCAATGATGAGGAGGAGGAAGAACTGCCCCCCGCTGGCTCTGCTGGGCCTCCTCTAACCTCGCAGCCCTCAGACAACAAGGTGGTGCTCCAGCTGTCTGCCTCGGCGAGCAAGCCTGCGACCTACAAGCTCAGAGACTCCAGGTAATTACAGGGTGTCTTGTTACAGTCATATGTACATAGAAACACACTTTTGTCCCTGTTGATTTGTAGCACAAAAAAGACTATCTTACTGAAAGGCTAAAATTATTTTACTTGCTCCACTGAGTTAAAAATTTGGTGAAGCTTAAGTTCAAAAGACCCTAATATTTCGTCTTTTCAAAGTGTTTCAACACAAAATATATTCCAGTGGCAGTAAATTTTCATTTAGTAATCAATGCGGTTTGTGTAAAAAGAGCATAAATAACCCTGTTTGGAGAACACACATAATTAGTCGGTAGTTGTAGTTGGTTAAAGCCCAGCTTTCTAAGGGATCAGCAGATGACTACCGGCTGTTAATTTGTCAATGGCCTATTAATTAATTGTACTTTCTAAGGAATTAATTGTACTTTCTAAGGAATGATTGTCCTTAGTTTGTAACTTTGACTACATTTGCCTTCTACAATCATCACACTTATTTGTAATCCCTATTCACCTATATCTTAACGATCGGCATCTTAAGAATAAATAAATAAAAAAGACGTTTTCATTATTGTTTCCTGTAATTATATTGATTATAATTAAAAATTTTCTTGTATAATCTGAAATATTAGATTTGTATGAAAGTGGATATCCAAAGAATTTACTTCTCTAGCCACTAAGCACGGCGCACTCGGGCAGTTAGTGGTGTTTACAGTCTGTTGATGATGGCACTTTGTAGCAAGGCTGAACACTAGAAACCTCTGAATTTATTGCAATCGGTTCTGTGACAAGGTCCTCTGCTGAATTTGAATACCGTACTTTTAACTGCATTATTTTATAAATATAAGTTAATAGATTATATGCTCTTGTTCTGCCAAACAACGTCTGTCACATGTGCAATAATCACAAATTAAGGAGAGAAAAACATTTTATCAGTTACATTTCTCTATTAAATATGGAATAAAAATACACATACTAATATATTACAGAAAAACAAATGAAATTGATTGGCCAATTATTAAAACAATTATTTATCGTGTGTCTTTTTATGATTATTTAACCTATAAATCTAGAAGAGCAATCAATATTATTTACACTGAATTCTACTAGTTACACTAAAAGTTAGAATTGCACTAGTTAGACTGAAAGGTATAAAAATATACCTTTCAGTGTATAATTTAGTGTAAAGTGTACAAAAGAAAACCAAGTGGCTCTGTGTTTTATAATCAATATTATTATATTATTGATTCTAACAATATTTAACCCAAGAACTGGCAGTTGTTGATTTTTCTATGACATGAAAGCGTTCGGTATAATACTTGTTACAGTACTATTGTTATTGATTTTCAATATAAATATGATATCAATGGAAAGATAAACATTCAATCTATCGATTTATAATGTTAACTGTCTTTGGTTTACCCGATCATATGTTCGTTGTTTTGTTTTTGTCACAGCTGATTTCAATCAGCTGTTTACATTCAGTATCAGTCAATGTAGGCAGTAGGTGTTGTGTTTACCTTTAGGAGACATAATATATAAAAAATCCTACAGACCTATATATTTTTAAAAACTAGACTAAATTTTCTACAAAATGGCTATTTTATTTTATCTATTTTCATTAGGGAATATTATTTTCAAGGTATGGTCCCATACATTTTTCATTATGTAAACACAAACTTTTATATACTTATACCAGTAAAAAAAAAAAAAAAGAAATGGGTAAAGATTTTGGCATAAAACTTGTACCATATTATTTCAAGTAATGTACTGAAAAAAAAAAAAAATATATATATAACACCATGATATTTGATGAAACCTTTATTTTTAAAAATTAGAAATGTAATACCCTTACGTGACCTGCAAAAACAGCCTGCCATTTAAGGAAAAAAGGCATGCCAGTTCCTGGGTTAATTATTTATTGTTGGGATGAGAGGGAAGGTGTTCAGGTCTTGAAATATAAAACAATATGTTTTGGAACAATAATATAAAGAGAATTTAATGATCAATTTAGAAAACATACAAACAGTATATAAGAACCTATAAGGAGTGAAAAAAACACATGGACAAGTAAATAAACAATAAATAACTTAATTAATAACCCCAGCACATTTGGTCTTCTAAAGTGTAGATTGTTCAATGATTCCCACATTTATCTTAAAAGCTTTGTATTTAACAATTTATGTTACAACTAAATTGAAGTTGCACTTGAATAAAAAAGCTATAAGTAAAGTACTTATATATAATCAATTACAATTTATATTTCTGCATATTGTGGAAAGTAGACTCTCTCTTAGTTGATCCCATCAGAACTGGACTCCAAGGTGAATAACAAAAATATTGGTCAAAGCAAAATTAAACAATTCTTAGACATTATATACCCACCAACATGAAAAAGGTAAAATAATTCAATAATCTTCAGCAACTAAAAATTACTGTGTATGTTTGAAATAAACAATCTTTTACTGATTATGTTAATTTATTGTTTATCTTAAAACTTAAATTAATCATAAAACTCAAAAAATAAATCAATAACATTAAAAGAAACTATTTCATAGTTTTAAAAAAGTTGCATATTGACTGGATAACCAATTATCTCTGGCTTTAACTTGCGTTCTCTAGCTTTTAATGTGGGATAGATTGTCTCTCTTAAAGAAGTACCTTTGCACCCTTACAGCCACAATGCATCATCAATGAGTCTTATTAGGTCTTTTTATATATGAGTGGGCCTTTGTATGAGGGTTTTGTGTTGAGACTGGATTACGAGAGGCAATGACTGCAGTTATGTATGCATTGCGAGAAATATTCACAGGGCATCATCCTACATGCACTCGTTCTCTGGCCCTTCCTAACTTGACATAATGTCAGTGATTACTTTTTGAATATGATTGCCTCACCTCCAAGTTGCAATGTCATTGAAGTGTTAATTATTAAATTAATTTGTGCTACCACTTTTTTCCATATTTCAAATTTCATATTATTATTATTATTATTTATAAATATTACATATTTTTTCCTTCTTATAAAATATTGTTTACCTTATATTCTTATTTAAGTATATTTTAGTTAGTATAGACGTACATTTAAAATATTTTCCCCTTATATAATAATCTGTAATAGAACAATTACATTGTAGTCCTTTTTGAAAAAAAAAAAAAAAAATACTTGCAACTCAGCCTACGCACAGGTGAAGCATGATAAAAGAACCTTTTCTCACTCAATTTGTGTACATAAGTTGTTAATTGAGTTTTTATTTCTCTCCCAGTTCTTTATCATAGTCATATAAATTTCAAGTTTATTAATAATAAGGGCCGCAGATTAAACTTTCTTCTATCCTCTTTAACTTTTGTCCAATATAACAATATTTTTCTTTGGTCTTATCACCCTGCACAATACAACATACAGTAATAATACAGCCTAAACAGCTACATAGGAACTACTCAGAACCACCACTGCACACAAACAGTATGCAAGCCTGATGCCTACAGCAAGGATGAAATAATCTTGTTAAACGGACATTCTGACATTCCTGTTGATACATGAACTGTGTTTAGCGTGAGAATGGAAATTATCTGTTTGTAGAACAAGGGTGGTTAATGTGTTGGGAAGTTTGGATAACCCTTTTAGAGCCAAATAAAAAACTGGAATATCTGAAAACATAACCCCAAATTTTTTAATGGCCCAACAATTTTACATGCTTAAGATGTATTTTTTGTCAGTTTATTTAAACATTCATAACTTGGGCGCTAAGTTTTTATATCTCTGATTTTAGTATTAAAATGGACGGAATAATATTTCCTATCAAGTGAATATTTTTACAAGTTCCTGTTTGTAAAACATCTTTTTTGGTGTTATGTCTTACTTATAACAGATATTTTAGGTTAGGTTTAAATTATCTAGGCCAGGAATTAGTATATTGGAGAGATAGAACATCAGGAAACTTACCTTAGAAGACAAGTTCACTAACACCAGAGTAGTAGTAACATACACAAAAGAAACACAAAATCACACAAATTTTCTGTGCCACTGGCACTTCTATGTGCCTTTTTACTCACCTGAAGAAAGTGCCAGTGGCACAGAAAATTTGTGTGATTTTTGTGTTTCTTTTGTGTATGTTACTACTACTCTGGTGTTAGTGAACTTGTCTTCTAAGGTAAGTTTGCTGATGTTCTATCTCTCCAATATTATAACAGATATTTATATAGAAAATATAAATTTATTTAAAAATTTATGTTTTACAAACAAAATTTGCCAAAATAAAAAACTATCTCAAAGCATGTATTTTGAATTATGTGGAATTTTCTATTGATACATTTTTTGCACGTTGGTACAAAACAGTTTATTAAAACAAATCTCTAACATATAGATTCCATCCACTTATGGCAAGTTTTAAACTGTTTTCAATTACATTAACCACTCAAATAACTTAAGTATTCTCTTTTGTCTTCTAATCTTACGAGCAGTGTCTAATCAGATTGTGATTGTACAACAATACACATTTCTGCTTCATCTGGTTTATGCACTGATTTACTCTGGTATTCATTGTTGATGCAATATGGTAATCACTCCAACATGTATTAGTAATAAATGAAATGAAAATTATTTTTATTGTATATGGAAATGGCGAGGTTAGGACTACATAGTTTTCTCTTATTCCAAACCATTATTAAAAATTATGTATTATAAATTTACAAATAATTAATTGATAAGAATTACTTAACTTTGTAAATAAAAATATAAAAGTAAGCACATTAATAGATAGATCAATTATGTGAAGAAACAGTTGGAAAATTTACAATAATAAAATTTTAAGTGAAAAAGCAATAACTGTAAGTTATAATTATATTGTGGTATTGTTATTATTGATCAAATTTTAATGTTTTCAAACTTTATGTCAGTGTTTAACTCCATTGATAATTTGTGATCTGCGGGCAATTAACGGAATGATGAGTCCAGGTTTTCTTCCATATTACACCTGTTTTTATCTGTTAGATTGTGTTTCAATAAACACTCGAGAATTTAAGCAAACAAAACCAGTATTTACATATTTACTATTCTCAGACCTTTTCTTGGGAAGCAAACAGAGGAAAAGTGTAATTGTACCACTGATTTAAGATCTGACCATATACTTTGTTAAGTTTTAATTTAAAAAAAATCACCATAAAGTTTATATCTTGATCAACAAAATATAAATATTTTGAATTAAATTATACCTACATAATTATTTTAACTCTAATAAACAGTCTCTAACAATTTCAATCTAAAAAGAAATCATTAAAATAAGTTATGTCATTTATATTTTTAGTTAACATTTTACTTCCTGTAGGCAGTAAGAAACACATTTTTATAATTCTAGTGCAGAGTTCAAACACTGGAGGAAAAAACTTCTAAATTATGAATGATAACTAAACATTAATATGTTAGTCATTACTATTGAATCAATTTTTTTTTATAAAAAAACTACTCAACAGTTGACATGGGTCTGCAGACCTGTTTGTGAACTTTATTCAACAAGTTACGTACCAACCATTACCTACCATTACGTACCAGTTTAGGATTCAATCCTTGGACCTTTTCCTCCGCAGCCCAAAGCTTTAGCTTCTGAGCTACCACACCATCATTGAAATTGTCTTATCTATTTGTATTCAAGAATGGTGTCACTATCATGTAATATTGAAATACTATTATAAAATTACTATTAAAACTAAATCTAAAATTATTAAATCACAGTGTAAATAGAACATAAAAATACATAACAGTTTGACAACAAAGCAGGTACATTTTTAAGTTGTACTCCTTTAAAACATATAAACTGTAATATTTTCTTGTTTATCTGAAAACATTAAATTCGTTTTAGGATAATAGAGATAGCTGGAGGCAGAGAAGTATTTTGTCAAAGTCGAACAAAAGCTTTGAAAAAGTCACGTTCTGAAGACAAGATGGCAGCCAATAGGTGTAAAAGTAAATCTCCTGCTCATCCAGGAGGGATCTGGGAGCTGCGCACCCGGTTTGTATTTCTTACAGTATAAACAAATTTTATTTAGTTATATAAAAATTCAAACAAGAAATATAAATTATAACAATGTTTGTTTTTAAAGTTAATAAAACCTGTAGTATTCTATGACATTGTGTATACTTGAAAAAGATTTAAACTGTATAACTTCAAATTAAAATATTTATATTTAAAATATCTCAGTATATGTTTGATTCTTCCAGTGTTTTACAAAGTACTCATTGCCTAATCCTGTTTAGCTATAAACATATTATAAATTTAAAAATGATTGTTTACAACAGATTTGCCAATGACTATAATAGAATAATGTTGAGTAGGGAAGCTGTTTTGATGACACTTGGATATTAGGGACTTGAAGCAATCATAAGAAATACTGTTTGTTTTTAAAAATATTTTCAAAAATAAAGTTTCATGTCAAACTTATTTTAGAGGATCTCTACATATTTAAACTATAGGTAGTCACCGATAGTGGAATACATTTTATCTTTCGAGTTGGATCTCCTGCTTTATTGATTTTGAGGTTTTTATTAATTACTTTAGTAAAAATTGCTACGCAATCATTATATTACAAAGCTTATCCAACACAAATGCCCAACATTAATAACAAAAATTTAAACTATCAGTCTAACTCAATTTAAACTATCAGTCTAACTCAATTTAAACTATCAGTCTAACTCAATTTAAACTATCAGTCTAACTCAATTTAAACTGAAGATTATTCACAGCTTTTATTCATCGAATAAATGTTATATTTGACCAAAACATAAGTAAATTTTTTAATTAGCATATTACATGTTTGTGTAAAAGAGAAATAGGAAATTTGGTATTTTGAGGTTAGGTTGATATTCATTTAGCACAATTTTTCTAGCTTGATTCATTGTCTTAAATGCAACTATATACTATTAGGTGATTAGACTATCATTAGTTGTGAAGTATCATTAGGAGTGTTATCTTGCGAGTCGTTGTTTGTGATTTGTTGGAAAACGGATCTGACAATTTACATTTCATTTGTTATAAAATGAGATACAATTTAACAAAGTTGTAGAAATCTTGAATATAACTTTTGGCGAGTCAGAAATGAGTCAAACAAAAGCTGTGAAGAGATTTGTGATGACAACGCTCGGAAAACCTACAAGCAAATCATTATCCATACCAAACTAAATGTTCTTGCTTCATGAGTAGGAAAAAGATACATGTACAGTGGTAATGGTCTAAAATTCACTAAATTAAAATTAAGTGAAATATTATATAATAAAGGTTTAATACAATATAAGCACAAGAAAGTATGATTATAATGGTGAGCTTTTTGGTAAATAAATTTACATTCCAGACCAGGGAGATTGTTATGATGACTTTGATTAGACTTTGAACATGTTATATAGAAAGTCTGTCACTAGTACTTTGGTAATTCTAGTTAGATTAGTTTTAATTGATTACGAATGTTTGATTAACTCACATTCTCTTTTGAATTCAACTTGAAAAATAAATAAGTTTTTATCTAGGTTTCTATTGTGTTATCTTATTGAGTGTGTTTATGTAGACCTGTTATAACAGATCTTGCTTTTATAGCAGGACCGGTGAGTCGAAAAGAAACCCAGCATCGAGAGAGGTTACAGAGACTGTTTTTTCTACTGAAGTACGATCTGTTCGTCACCAGCGCACACCCCCTTCTTTAAAAAGTAAGTTATATATTCCAATATTCATTATTTGACATGTAACAAGAATACTGAATTCTATCCAAAATTGTCCCATAAAAACTCATGTTATAATATCAGTTTCATCTTTCCCATCTTTGATCCTTAAGAAATCTTGAAAATATAATTATTGAGAATATTGTTAATTGGTCCAGTTAACATGTCTGCAGGTGGAGCCGTTGTGTTTGATGACATAGACGAGGGCTGGCGTGGACTGAGGCTGGCTGCTGACCAGGGAGCACTGTCCTCAGGAGGCAGCACACCCAGTCCCCCGGGCTACCACGCCCAGCACCCACCTGCTCATTTCTTCAAGGTGAAGTATTTACCACCATAAATGTTTGACGAGTTTATAAAATTACAAATTACAGAATCTTTGTAGTCTATTTTATTGCCAGAACATACAAAATTTTTAGCAACCATCATTTAAAATTTTTGAAATATCACATTTTTAGGTTAGGTGAAAGGGCACTAGGCCAGGAATTAGAATATTAAAGAGATAGGACATCAGCAAACTTACCTTTGATGTTAGTGAACTTGTCTTTTAAGGTAAGTTTGCTGATGTCCTATCTCTGAAATATGACATTGAAACCCTATTTATATTAGAATACATTCACTTCTGGAAATTGTCCCACTTCCAGCATCGATCTTCAGTCTTTGATTATGTGATCACCTAGTCATATGCCAAAAACTCTTCAACATTATAGAACATTATAGCTTGGGACACTGAGAATCGTCTTAACATGTTCACTGCAGGTGATGCAGAACCGAATCATGAAAATATCTAGCCAAGTGCATGTGTTGTGTTACCGCATCAATGAGTGCATATTAAAAAGATTTTATGTCTAAGGGAAGGTTATCTATTTCAGGTTTAGCATCGAATGTGTTAAATGAGTTTTAAGGCCTTAGGTTTTGGAATATTTTTTACATATCTGGAAACTTGTTAGAAAAAAAAACCCTTGCTTGTGAGGAAAATCAACCTGTGTTCCCCTATTTGGTAATTATATCTGCCTCTCGTATATTACTCATTTTTATTATTAAACATTTAAAGTAATGGTGTCTCCAAAATGTATAATCTCGGCAGAATCAAAAGTTGCATTGTTTTAAATGCCTGTTGTAAGGTTCTCTGATCTTTAGTTGTAAAATTAAGCATGTTGCTTGCTACTTCCAATTTGAGTGTGCCAAGAATTTGGAATTTGGCACAGACACTTGAAGCAGCCCTGTATGCCATCATCCGTACCTGAGTTTTGGCTTTAAAAAATTTATGCCTGAGGCCATTTTGGAACAAATTTGATCAATGTAGAAGTTCCAAGTTAATTTCAATGTATATTCTAACAGTCAACTTACTCCAGATTTAGAAACATAGCATGCTTTTCTGGCTTGTATTGTGTAAATTTTGTTATATTTTTGGAGAAAAAACTATAAATTATTTTAAATACTGTATAAATTAAAAAGAAAATATAAGATTTAATCTCAAAATTAAAATTCATTTTTCTCCATTTATTCTTTACGTTTTTAAGTTTCACTTTCTTAGGACACCTGCTTTATTTGGCCTCTGGCATATATTTTTTAAGATAATAATTGAAATATTCTGAAACATTTTTAAGTGCTGTTTAAAAGTTCTATTTAAAAAAGATTCCTACTTTTCTTATGACAGAATTCCCTCTTTTCTCATAAAATTTCTTAATTTTCTGCTCACTGATTGTTGTAATTTTTGGCTCTTCTCGTTTTTCTGTCCACTGACTATAGCCTCTGCATTATTAGTCAGAAGTAGTTTTGTTGACCACTGACACTGCTATACTTTTAAGATTAGTAAGGATTTTGTCTTTTGGCCATCACTCATGTTGGTGTTCTGACTATCGATTTTGACTGCTACAACATCTGTTCGAACTGTTTCCTTGATTGTAAAGTTTTCCAAAATGAAATGTTGTTTAAAGAAAATTGTGACCCTCAACTTTGGACAATTCTGAACAAAAGATTTTCCAGATTTAAATTTCTGATTTGTAAATAGTTGATGTTTTCATTGGTGAAACCATTCTTGGTAATAACCACTATGTCAGTTTGAATATCTTCACAATTTAATTTAATTCAGTTTGTTAGTGACAAATTGAGGGGTTTGTTAAAGCAGTTGCAACAGACTTTGGTAGTGAATTTTTGAAACTGTTGGCTTATGTTGTGTCAAGTCTGTTGATTTGGTCAGTTGCTAGTATGTGGGATCTCTGAAAATTATAATTTATTTTTTTAAGCTAAAGCACTCCTGCTGTTGTTTTGCAAGACATAGGAAACTGCGTTGGGTTTGTTGATAACTGGCTCTGCATAACTGTTAAGGTGTTGCACGGTTGGTGTCAGTATCTTTAGAAATTGTGCCGTTCGTTTCGAGTTCAATGCAATTTTGAAATAAACTTGATACTTCTCTGTGTGTTGAAAAGGAATTCTATCCTTATATGATTTTTATTTGCTATCGAGTAACATTTATTGATTTAGATCTCTAAATCTAAACACTTCAACACCGAAAAGTTTAATAAAATTTATCTTTATTTAGGTGAACTTAGAATATGCTGCTCATTTTCATAGTAAAGTCAACTGTAAGTGTGGGCTATCAATTCATTCCTGGAGTGAATTGTCTTCTTTTCTGGAAGCTGGATTATTAAGCTTTAATACAACAAATGTTTTTATACAAGTTCTTTTAAAGCTGTTTGTGGCAGGTATCCAACTCTGTGTCAGACGGAGAGTCTCTTTCGCCAGAGCGGGAGAGAGAGGGTACCAAAGTCACAAGGGTCATTGGCAGCCTTCCTATTGCAGAGTATGAGGGCTCGCCACGCCGTTATGGGCCTCGACAGTCCGACAACCCTGTCCTACCCAGTGCACATAGTCTCCTTGCCTCCCCCTCCGTCTACATGCCTCGCCCAGGCTTTCCTCAGGTGACAATGTGTTTCAAGTTTTACAATAATATTTGTATTCTCATTGTAGCTTTTAATTTAAACAAACTAATTGTATGAGGTATGGGTGAACCCAATGTTTCTACTGAAAGCTGACAAGCATTTTGACTTAAGGTAGCCATTAACCAAACCGCCAAGTCACTGCTGGGAAGTCAATAGGCTCAGACAACCCTATATTAGCCATGCAGTCAAACCGGCAGCGGGCTAAAACATGCTTTTTCTATTTTAACTGTACGTTTCGTGTTTATTATCATAATAAGTTATAGTGAACACAGTATGATTATTAAACGTCCAATCCAGTGGGTCATAAGTTGATATTATATTAGTTTTTATTTTATACGTATAGTCAAGAATGATATTCAAAGTTTCATCTATGTAACTGCAAAAAAATTTTAATAACGCTCAATTTCTTACAAAAATTATATTATGGTCCACTAGAAAAAGTCTTCACCTACCAAATGATATTTCAAGTGCTGCGATACAATTATTAAGGACCGAATTATTGAAATAGAAAGTTATGTTTTAGCTTTTTTTTCGAGGAGTGGAACAACCCCTTAAGTCCTACAATAGATTGATATGACAACATTTATGTTTGGTGGTCACCTAAATAAACATTTTAACTGTTTATTAACTTCCTCACCAGAACACACTTCCTTACTAAATAATGTATAGTCAACTTATCTACTGATACAATTTAGGGGATTTTATCAAGTTTCCATTAGAATAAGTATAGAAAATTTGTGTGATATGTTGTAGAGAGTTGTGGCTGGGTCGTCGGAGGGGGGGGAGGCCAAGGATGGACCATCACCTCAGACACCTACCCCACCGCAGTCCACCGCTCCATCTACTCATACCACCTTCGACTACCTCTACGAGTTCTCAGAGACACGCAAAGTTCTCGAGGAGTTCTTCAAGCCTGGGGACAACAAACAAGTCAGTCCCCAACCCTTCCAGGTAAATAACACCCAGAGTTTTTTACATATTGAATAATCTATGAATAATAATCAGCCATGGAACAAAAGTACTTTTATCTCAAGTATACCTTGACTGATATATACTTGAGTATTTAAGTTTCTTGGAGCCCTGGATCAAACCTCTGCAACTTTGTAGTCACTCAGTTCCTTATGGTTTAAATTTCAGTAACGTGAAGCCATATTGAGAACTTTATGTTGATAAGGCAATTTAGAATCAGCTTTGCTAAAGAAAAGTTTATGTTCCTGGTTAGTATTGTTCGAACGATCTGAATTACTTTTCAGCATCTTTGATTGTTGGCTTTTCTTTAAATGTTAGTGTTGATTTTTAATTATATGATTTGTTGGAGCAATTAACTGTGTTTAAGATAAGTTTGTTAGTATCCAACGTCTTTAAGAATTGTATGTAAGCATCATCAGCCGATAATATTCATTTACACATACGTATGTGAATAAGATACACAAATAATAAGATTGTGTATGGACCATGTTGAGTAGATTCCCAGCAATCTTGTGATAACTTGCTTTTGTTTAGTGTACAGAAAACATCAATCGTTTCATTAGATTGCCAAATAATCTCAATCGCTTGTAGATTGTCTATTTAAAATCAATTTCTGATTGTGTTTTCCAGTATTACTCTTAGCTGGTTAGTTGCCTAAAAGTCTGGCTGGATTTAATGAGAGAAATTTTTTTTAGATTAACTACGATAAAATGTGAGATTTTTAATACTATAGCTTGATAATATTTATTCTTTTTAGGATCTAGACTACGAACTTAGAAGACAATCTGGAGAAGGCAATGCGTATGTTGGCCTTAGGCTGGCAAAGTCCACAACGTCGCAAGAAGATGTCAATGATGAAACGTCTCTGCAAAAACCAAATGAAGATACCAACGTTAGTGACCTTTTGACACTTCAGGTAAATGCCACTTATCACTGTACACGATGGTAACAATACATCTCAAATAAAAAACATTCTTCATATCCGTGTTATACTTCTTTCAAAGATGTCAAACTGTCAATGGTAAATGTTAATTGCAAAGGTTCCACCTATAACATAACTGATATATTATTTTTTATGGTGCGGTAATAAATACTCTATAAGTATTAAAAAATAATTGTAATTTTAAAAACCTAAAATCAATAAATAATTTAAGTAATTCAATACAAATTAGTAAATAATAGAGTGGTTGTTTCTTGTATAAGAAAACAAACACCAACCTATTGTCCTTAAAATTATCATGAATTAGTAAACAAAAATGTTTAAATGTTACTAAGATGGGTAAAATTATACTAAAGCTATGTGATCCTATTGAAAAGTTATATTTGGCAGGAATCTTTGTGATGATGTTGCAGACCTGCTTTCATTTATTGATGTAGAACTTTGACTTTCAATATTTTTTCAGTAACAAGTGATATTATATCAGTATTGTAAAAAGAGGCAATCAGTCACTCAGTTTGCTAACCGAAAACTGAAGTAAGCATTGAGAATCTTCATTCTTCAATTCATATAACATGCTTAAAATGAAATGAACATAACCCTCAAATTATTACTTTCTTCCGTAAAGGCACAATAATAATAATAATAATAATAATTTATTTATTTCCTCTTTGTAATACAAGTAAGTAAAATACATAACTTGTTTGGAATTAATAACCACCAAATCAAGTATACAGTGGTTATGAAAAAAAAAAAAAAAAAAAAAAACAAAACAAATGTTACAAATTAATTATAATGTCACCAAAGTAAACAAATAACAATGTCAGTTTTTTGGGAAGAACTCTAGATATAAATAGTTTTGAAAAATAATAATGTAAATAACATTGCAAGGGAATTGGACTTAGACACTAGTTTATTTATCCCTGGAACATGAATATCATGTAAAATATTGTTTAAATTCATGACTATTAATACAGTTATGTTTTGCTGCTACAGATCTAGAGATACACTAAAAAAGTCTGTTATTCTTGCTCATTGAGTGACATAATTCTATCAAATACAGAAGAAAGGAGGAGCAAATTCATCTTTTTTAATAAAAGGTTGTAGTTCTATAAGTTTTAAATTAAATAGGCAGGTTTCTTAAGATGTGGATTGTAAATTTAGAAAATGTGGTAAGAGGGTGGTCCTTAGTTGAAGTGTTAGAGAGGGCTTCTTAGCCCCAATTTCGTCAGGTAAAATGAGATTATGTACATTTTTCTGAGGTAAAATTATGAATCTTTCTTATCTACAAATTAAAAAAATCCTGTAAATACTATATAAAAAAACAGATGTATTCAAAGATATTGTTTGTCAGTATGAATCATCCTAAACAAGTATTTATTTTTACTACTGTATGAACAAGAATGTTTTGATTTTAGTCAAGTTGTGGTGGTTCGACAGAAGACTTGGAAACTGAAGTAGGTCAAACTGTGGGGCATTCCCGCAACTTCACACTCTCTCCTGAGACCACTGACTGTGACTCCAACTGTGATAGTGAAGCTTCATCCTTGATGACTGTAGATCCCCCACCCCAGCCACCTCGGCCTGGTCCCCTTGGATCTGTCCTTTACTCGTCCATGCCGGTTCTGGAGGATGGACTGTCATCAGGTCATACCTCTGACACTGACAATAACAACCCCACTGTAAGTCCACAAAAAGTACGTCCACAAAAATTATTATCACTAGTAAACTTATTAGATTATGTTATAGTATTAATGTTTATAATTTGTATTTTTCAAAGTTCAGTTTAAACAGGTACACGATTTGGGGAAATAAATCAAGGTATTCTTTTCTTAAATTCAAATATATCTCAGATCTTAAGAAGAGTCTAGATTTTAACAAAACAATGTACATTGGACATGAAATATTTGGAGCTGTAGCAACTGTTGGTATTCAAAAGGTTGGATTGTTGCAGTTATAAAGGGGGTGCTCATCCACTTGATCTCGAGTTTGAAGGTATATAATTATATAACCTACACAGCCATAAATATTTAGTTATACAGTAGTCCCTCATTAATCCAATACAATTCAGACTAGGTATGTGTTGGATTAGTGAAAAAGCCGGATTAGTGGAGTTCAATTGCAGAACATGCTTAAATTACATAATAGTATGTATATTGTAACTAAAAAAGTCAATTTCTACAATAAATATGTACAATAGTTTCAAAGTAAGAAAAGTATGGTACACCAGTTGTAACGGTGTTATGTAACATTGTTGCAGATGCATCAAAAACAAGTTAAAAAGCTTACAACAATTGTCAAAACATTAATCCTTTAAAACTTTGAAAAAAAAAAAAATAGTTTAAATAAAATGTAACTATTGATAAAATGTTTTTAAAAAAAATAGTAAAAATGATTCATAGTTGCTTTTGCTGACAGAATATTATCTTAAAAATGTATTTTTCAATAATATTTCCTATCATTTTTTAATGCAACGTTTGCATCATTAATAACATGTCTAAACAAAGAAACTCTAATATATTTAACTCATATAAAAACCTTTTAATTATTATACACTATAAAACTAAAAGCATAATCATATTCATAATGTGATATGAATTGTAAACAGAATGAAATGTTGCCACCAGCTGTTTTTATCTGGCAGGAAGTGATAAGAAAGGGTCAGGATAAACAAGGGTGGGGCTCAGGCTGCAAGGATGATCTTCCTCTTTACTGCCTTTGGAATTCTAATGTTATCTGTTCTTTCAAGTGCTGATAGTACTGATAAGGAAATAGGTCTGGCAGATATTTTCTGATGAAAATCTTAAGGTCTGACAAAGTTATTTCAAGTTATTTTGTTTATCTTTTGGTCAGAAATTGTCATTTCATTGTTCTGTTTATCAGTACTTTTCATTCCTGAAACATTCCTGATATGAAAGCTATCTCTCCCTTTGGTTTTCTGGAACCAGAACCGGTTCTGGTTCTTTTATCAATAACGATAGAACTGGCTGGATTACTGGGGGGGCCCGGACTGGCGCAGGGCCGGATTATAGAGGGACTACTGTACCATTATTTTTGTCAGTTAGTTCTGTGTAGCTACATATGTTTTTTTTGTATATTAGAGAGTTAGGACATCAGTAAACTTACCTTAGAAGACAAGTCCACTAACACCAGAGTAGTAGCATTGATTTTACTATACATAGAAGATAGTTCCATCCAATGTTAAATATTGAGGCACGGAAAATGGGAGCGACCGTGCTGCAACCTGTCGTCAATCAAGTTAAAGAGGTCGAAATTGCCTCCAGTTTCGACTGTTCGACAACCTGTGAGCAGTAAAGGAACTAATCACTCCCTCTCATTCCCCCATTCTCTCTCTCTCCTTTCTCATGAGACAAGCGTCCGGAAGTACTTGTTTACTGTCGCCCCTCCATCTGTGTCGCCGATAGGCCTTGATAGAGAGTCAAGTCAAAGTGGGATATTATTCCGTTCTGTGGTTTGTCTTGCACGGAAAGGAATCGCGATCTTTTATTTAGGCCTTAGGGGTTTGTGAATATGAAAAATGTTAGAGGACATATTTTTGTTATTTTGCCAATGTAAATAACAGTATGTTACAGATGTTTAGTTAAAACATTATGCATTATCTAAAATGATGTAAATACTGCGTATTTTAAGTTTATTGATATTTTAAGTAATTGTATATTTAGAAGTAGCAAGAAAAATGGTGGTAGTTCTAAATTGTTAAAGGCTAATTTTTTTGTTAAGTCCCTGGATAACACCAAACATTTTACATAAATTTGAGAGATGTAAAAAATTATATAAAATTTCTACGAGAATACCATATGAAAGAGTTGTTCAAAATTATTTTGCAAAATATACTAATCAATTAAATAATGTGATCAATTTTACAAAAAAACAATTATTATTCAACATCATTGGAAAACTGTAAAGGTGATGTATCTGAGCAGTGGAAGGTAATAAATATCTTAACAAGTGGTTTTTCAAAGAAATAGTTGAGCTAATTGAATTGCCAAATGGCGAAGTTATGCGTGAGCCTTCCGCCTGAAGCCTGAAGATAAGTTCAGTGGTACCTATTTTGAAGGACAATAACTCTTTAAAACTAGATAACATAAGACCAATCAGCTTGTTATCTGTATTCTCTAAGGTTTTTGAAAAAAAAACAATGATTAAAAGACTCCATAGGTAGTTATTTATCTAAGTTAAATTTTCTTAATCTACGTCAATTCGGTTTTATCAAAGGAAAGTCAACTGAGGATGCGTTATTAGTAGTATCAGAAATAATTTATAACAGTTTAATTATTCATTAACTTATCATCTGTCATATAGTTCACATTTAATATTAGAATTAACCTTTATATTATTGAAATCATTATTCATTTTATATCAAGTAATTAAAGCTTCTTGTCAGTATTACATTGTATAATATTATTGTTGTATTTTTATTTATAAATGAATATTACTTTTGTTTAAAAGTAAATTGAACTATTTGTCATACATACCACAATATTAAAATCTGCTTCCTTGGCACGCCGTGGACAGTGAAATGTATGTGGTAGGCCTACCGAAAGTTTTAATATTCGTTGTTTTCCTCGTGTGTGAACTGTGTTTGTTAAGTTTTAATTAATTTATGACGAGTCCCACTTGGACTTATTTATGTTCTTTAACCTGAAGATGCCGTTTATATAGTTTTGTTAGTTCTTGGCATTGTTTATTCTGTTATAATTAAAAACGCCACAGAGTGCGGCTTTAGTTTATTTTGTTATTATTTAGACTCTGTAGTTACTTTAAATTAGTTATTTCTTATGTTATTGCTGGTCACGCTACTTGTGAATTTTACCAGTGTAATTCCAGAGTGTCTTTACCAGAGAAATTTAAAATATAAATAAATTGCAGTTTATCCATACTTTCACATCTAGTAAAATAATAGAAACGTGTATGAAAAACAGATATGATAACTTTAATTATATTCGCCTTAGACATACTTTTTACAATGGTCTGATTCAATCAATGTTGTAGAACAGAATTTTTGAAAGGGGGACATAAACAAAATTGACAATAATTTCAACCTGATTAAAATAATGAAAATTGAATCTAAATAATCAGTAGTCTAGTTATATTCTATCACGATAATATTTCCTAACCAATTTCAATTGACATTGAGATTGTTTTTCTCAAGAAGTAATAAGAGTCACAACTCTTCATGATTCCGAAAAAAATGAAAACTGACCATTCACCAAACAATGAAATATTTTACTAACAATCATGCAATTACTTGGAACCAAATAATATGTTAATGTTACAGACAGTAATAGTAAAACAGACGTTTATAATAAAATGAAAAATAATGTATTTTAAATTAAATGCCTATACATAGATTGTCTGAATCAGGCCATAAGATGAAAGCTATTTTTATCTTGTATAGAAGTAAATTAGTGGTTTGTTATGATTTTTTCTAACCCTATCATGAAATTTGAATCTCACCTGGGTTTTATATTTTGCCCAGTATTATTCTATATAAATATCATAGGCCTATTTCAATATCTATTTTGTCAAAGAAATAAATAATGTCACATTTTTTATATTTCACTATATTATATATTCCTGGAATATTTGCAGATTAATTTCATAATTGAAATGGGAGTCATTGGATTTGAAAACATTTAATTTTTTAATCAATTACCGAATATGAAAAAATTAATGATTGAGTACAACAGTCGATTTAATCACCTAATCGATGGTTAAAATTAGGGATGGACGAGAGGAGATTTTTAGATTCGGGAGGGAAACGAGAGGGAAATTAATTTCCTCCCAAATTTCGGGAGGGAAACGGGAGGAAAATTATTTTCCTCCCAAATTTTGAGAAATTTTCGGGGGAATTTTTCCCAGCTTATCATACATTAATTTTCAAACTTAGTAGATAAAACAAATAAACCAAATCATTTTATAGTAATAATAATTAATTGGTACGTGATCTAGTAGGAAATTCAACCATTAATGTTAAGGCACATTTATGTACTCCTTATTTTATTAAATCTTTTTTATTTTTTGCCTGCTATCCACAAAACAGAAAAAAAAATCAAACAGGTTTAGACTAAACAATAACAGATTACACACTTAATAAACAAAGCAATCTTATTTGATATAACTGAATTAAAATTGTAACAAGCGAAATAAAAGAATGGTAGTTACATATTACATGCCAATTTTAATTAAAATCATCATAAAAACTAGACATGGATGAATTCTTCAATTAATTAACTGAACTAAATTATAACTAGGAACTGAAGTTGCACACAGAGCCAGCATCTTGGCAGTCCCTTCCTTATTCCCCCCCCTCCCCAATCCTCACGGATAAACTTAGTAATTATTACTGCACGTGTATTGACTATTCAATTTCAATTCAATTCAAATTTTATTGTCATTTAACAATACAGAGTTACAATGTTTGTTACAATGTTAAATTGTAGAGATGTGCATTTGTTTTAATTCTAATAATAACTGCCGCTGTAGTCATAAGAAAGCAACCTCTATTTCTTCTCTGTGATTGTCAACTAATCACACAGACGGTCGATCTGGTTTATCTGGTAGTTCTATCACGGTAGCGAAGCTTTTGGGCAAAAGCTGGATCAAGTGATTCTACGATTCAGGCGTCATCGCCAAACTCAGTCAATTGCTTTCAAAATTGTCGCTTTTCAAAAAAAAATTGATTTTGTATACGCCATAAAAAGTGGATCTGTAGTTATTTTATTCAGTAATATAATAATGGTTATAATAAACCGGAAATAAGCTGTGAAATATAATCAAATTTGTAAATCTAGATGCCAAAATACCGGTAGTTTAATGGATCGATAGTAATAATTTAATAATTGTGCACCTAAATATAAATTTAGAAGTCGTTTACGATCAATTATTTATAATAAATTATGATTGGTAATGAATGTGTGCAACTCGAAACTACTTCGATAAATAGAAAGATAAACTTTTCATCACGAGGAATTTCTGACGTATTGGAGTGACAACGGTATACGTAATCGGCTAATGTATGCCTAGCCAGACGAGATGCAATCTGAAATATCAGCTAAATGCCAACTGGCAACTGGTGATACAAAGTAGATTTGTGCAGCTAAATTATAAATTTATGAAATATACACAAGAAGTATGATAAAGTTTCGGTTCAATAAAAATTATGTTCCTTATTGCTAAATCCGTCCGTTTTATAATCAGAAGAGATTTGGATTGAATTGTTTTGCATTTAACATCGACGTAGTAGTAACAATTATGATCAGGGAACCGTTCACTGAGTTTACAAATCAAAATTATCGTATTGTAATACATTTTACACTCGTGTTACTTTCTAATCTAGTCAGGAAACCGATCGACAGTTTGACAGAAGAAAATATCGTATCCCTGCAAATGTTACATGCACATTTGGCGATCCAAAGTGTTTACAAACAAATTATTAATTGACATTTGCTACGGATATATCTACTTATTTTTTATTCAATTGAAAATAAATAAATATTGTTACGTTGCACGATACTTGAAAGCCATCACGATATTTTATATGATATGATACGATATTTTCTTCTGTCAAATCATTGGATGATTCCCTACTCAGAGTAAACACCAAAACGGATCACAATCACCTCACGGGAAATATACGATAATTTCAATTCGGAAACGAGCAGAACGGTTCATTGTATGTACATGAGAGAAATGGACTTTTGCCATGGAAAGGAAGATTTATTGTTTTGTTGGACAGTAAAGTGACCTGTTCTCGGGAGCAGTTTGATTCAATGATTTTACGTTACTGACACACACAAACACTGGAATATAGGCCCACTCAGTTTTCGTTCATTATCATTTGGGTTTCAGTCAACAGTTCTGTCCTATACTAGATTTGTTTAGTTGGATCATAGATCTCGGTAACTTGTTCAACTTTAATAGTTTTTTTCTGAGCATCGTGATCCGGATATCTCGTTCACTTAGATGAGCCTTGTCAAATGAACGGGTCGTGAGAACGTCACATCTAGGTTCGACCCCAACTATCGACTCCGACTGTCAGTCGTCAGTCACTACGTAACTTCACTGCCACATTATAAGCAATAAATTACATTCCACGGTAATCGAGACACAAGCCTATCATAATTTTATTAACCTTTCATTTTAATTTATATTGATTGAAAAAATCCGAACTTGACCATGAATGTCGATTGTAACCGTGTTGTTGAGATCGAACTATTTAGTTGGTTACATCTTAGAAAAACTCTCGAATGGAATTCCCGATCGTAACAAAATTTCCTTCTCGCAGAACGAGAATTATAATTTCCCGGGGAATTCCCGAAATTTTGAGACTCGTCCATCCCTAGTTAAAATGCAATAAATAAAGATTATTGAGATTATATATATGAAAATGTTTACTAAATCAGCAGTAATTATTGCCAGCATTGCCGATAAGTTAGCGGTCCATTCAAGTGTGTCTATTTACGAATACACAGTGTGTTAATCATATAAATCAATATGGTGTTTTAATTTATTCAGTTATAAATATTTCTTTATTCAATATGAATGTCACACTGAGTTTTACTGTGTGTTATCAACACAGTATTCTTTATTATTCGAAAGAGATGCAAGCAAATATAAACAGAGAACCCGGATAAACGTTGGCAATATGGAATAGCGTAAACAATTATCTAAGCAGGACGTTGTTTGTGTGCGTGACCTGAGGAAGGAGAGGGCGGGGCGGCTGTCTGGAGAATGGGAGAGTGGGTTAAGAGGAGGGAAGTGAGAGAGAGACAGAAGAGCGTGCGAGAGAGAGAGGAAATAGGGCTATGCGCAGCGCAGCGTGGGGCCTCAATACAGTTTTGGGGCCTCGCCACAACTCTCCCATATGGATGGAGTATCTCTTTATATAGTAAAATCAATGGTAGTAGTAAACAAATACAAAAGAATAACATTATCATACATTTTCTTTACCACTGGCACTTTCTTCAGGCGAGTAGAAATTGAGGTGATGCAGTATTTTGTTTGACTATTTTTAGTAATTTGTCCATAGTACCCAAGTCAAGAAAAATATTTCTGACTGTTACAGGCATCAGATTTAAGAAAGCTACAAGCAGAGATCCTTCACAAAGCTTTAGACTGAGTCCTTTTACAAGGGAGAAGACCAACATTGTTAACTAGGGCTCAAAAACAGAGTCCACGCTTGCAAGACTAAAGACCTATGTCGTCTAGTAAAGATAGAGGCAGAATTTTGTTGCAAAGCCTTATGCCAATCCTTAAACAAAGTCCGGTCCGAGATCGAAGGCCAATCATTATCATGTTGCCGGCTTTAGATCGAGCTTGTCAGCTTCACTGAAGAGAAGGATCTCCCGGGAGAGAGTTTACCTGAGAGGGCAAAGGCCGACTCCTTAAGGGAGACCAAAGGTGAAGCCTCCCATGACTATAAGCCGTATACTGGGATTTTGGCAGTGTAACCTCGAACAAGTGAAGCTAGTCTGATAATATAATATAAAGTTTCATAACACTCTCATTCATTATAATTAAGAGAAACTTCCACACCCAAACCCCATATTGATACTTGAATCTGAGCTCTTGTCTACAACCTTCTCTTGCACTGTTTGAAAAAAGTCCTCTTTATATGGGAATGCGCCTTTACAATAGATTACCAGCAAATCTTAAATCCTTTACCAAAAACAAGTTTAAGCACTATATTAAGGACTTCCTGACTGATAGGGCATATTATAGTATTGATGACACGGCAATTCTTGGAAGACACGACTATATAATTCAGTTTTATATAAATACAATTTATACAAATTCTGTTCTTTCAGTTAGTTATTATTATATTTAGGATAAGTATTATTATTATTATTGTTATTGTTTGACTTAGATTACATATACTGACAATGCACCTGTTTGTTATTACTCTGTAATATGTTCAAATGTTTATGTGCAATAAAGAACTTTGACCTTCAGAAAATTTCATGTAAATAACTCATTTTGCTTATGAACAATATGACGTCCGAAAACAGACTTTATGGTTTTGGGATACAATGTAAAAATGGTAGTTCAAATTTCAAACTGAAAAAATGTTAAGGATCTGAATGAAATGTTGACTCTTTACTTTTTTCTGTTAGCTCAAACAGTTGTTTTATTTATTTATTTTTTTATTGTTTCTAACTTAAAAACGTTTTTCCGTATTAAAACACCATCCTCCGGTGAATTATAAATCTTGTTCTTTTTAATATTTGTACAATAAAATCAAAATAATATAAATAAAACATAACATAGAAAGGAAAAGAATAAAATAAACATATTTCTGTTATGTTAAATATAGAAATCATAGAATAAGTTAAATTCTATTTTTAACATGCTAGAACTGTATTTATTTTATATTTTGTTTCTTTTCTACTTTATTGTATGTTTTATTTATTTTGTTTTGATTTGACCAAATATCAAAACAAAACAATTTTTTATAAATCACGTATTCTAATAATGAAACATTATGTTTAAAAGGCTAAAGAAATCTCCAGTTGAAAGACATTGATTCTCCAGTTTATAATGTAAACTACTGTATGATTGTAATGAATATACATATGTAAAGAGAGAGTTAGAATAGAGATTAATAAGTTTTTTACAATGTATTTCTTGTTTTAGGTATTGTTAATGAAGCGACAAATAACTGAAATAGAAAGAGAAATTGTAGAGAGAAGTAGTAGACAGGCTGTGAATGTAAATGGAAAAGTTAACTGCGCAGAGGAGAAGACTGATTTAAAAAAGAATTCCTCATCTATAATAGATCCTGCCGACATTGACCTTGAGTGTTTGGACCCCTTGAGTAAGTCATTTGTAATTTATTTAGTTATACGTTTTTATAAAGAAGTTTAATTTCGTATGAGGCATTTAATATATTGCTAGTGTTTATGTGATTAAGCAAATACAACTTTCAATGAGTACTAATCAACAATAATAGGATAGTTTTCAAGAATAAGAATTTGTACTACTTTCTTTTATTATTATTTCAAGAGATATTATAGAAAAGTAGAAAAACTCTCGTCATTATTATTACTATATTCAATCATTATACTCCCTCTTCATTTGTCGGTTATTTAACACGTTCACTGCTATAGTAAAAACACTCTAACCGACCCGGGAAACAAGTACTATAAAATTTAATTTTACTTACCATAAGGTATAGACAGCCCAAAAACAGCAAAACGAAGTTGGTTGTAGCATGGGAAAAAGTTGTTTATGACGTCATAAGTTGTGGTCTGGATACGGTCCATCAGCCTCTTGGGATGCTGGAAAACCAATCAATAGGTGAGCCATCACCAGGTATGGCCACCAATAGCTTATTGTCCTTCAAAAAGTTAATTTTTTTGAGTCCAGCAGTGTTGTTACACCAAATAGGGTTCAAAACTGCATCATCATCATCATCACTTTCGGTGTCGGAATCTTCACTTGTAATAATGTCGTCACTCAAGTCAAGTTCATCAACAGTGTTGTCAGCCATGTTTCAACAATAAAAATTACACTAAATACTACAATAATATACACTAAACACACTTATTTACATAAAGAACAAACTTATTTACATGAAGAAATCACTAAATTACATCAATTGTAAAACTCCGCTCGAAAAAACGATAGATAAAAACGGAAAACGCAAAAATATAGAACGGTTCACATTCGTATAGCGGCCGACGTAAGGTCTACCTCGCGCAAGAGCTGAGCTCACACTGACTGCATAGCAACAACAGTGTAGAGTGGTATGGGCCCGGTCCACGCGCCACCAGCGCCCGGCCGGCGGTGGATCGTATACGGTCCACCAGCACTGAACGTGTTAATAACTTCATAACACAATGCTTGGATTCAGGGTTTACCTTTATTTTCTGCATTAATAATAAATTGCATATTTTTACTCTAAAAGTTTAAGACTCAATCTTAAAATATGTTGGGTTTTATATTTTAGGTGAACCTAGTTAAAGATCATTTCTTGAACTAAGGACAGAAGTATTAAGCTGAACGTTTACTAAATCGGTGAGTCAAAGTGGGGTCATTGGGTGGGTTGCAGATGTGACCACTAGGAGTGGCAACACGGTGCTGTTTTAACTAAACTTCCTTACTCTCTTTGTTTATTTCTGACATCGGTGTAATGTTAATGTGTCACCTTATCTCCACAACATGTGTAAAGATAGATTTGGCATTCGATTACCTGTATTATTTTGTTCATGGCTGACTAGCACCACATCACATTGCTTTGACAAGCAGATGATCAGCTTAAGAGAAAACATTTTCTGCGTTAGTTCCCCTTTGTTTGATATGGTAGGCAATTTGATATGATTCATTGATATCCTATTCACCCTAATATGAGAAGCTGTCAGCATTAAGTAGCCACTTATCACTAAAATTAATTAGAATTTAACTTTTCATGAAAAGTTACTTTTTGTTCAAACACTTGTTTTTTAGGTGAGAGAACGCCCCCTCCCCCTGCACCTCAGCCACATCGTAGACTGAGTGCTGACATGTCATGTGACCCTCCCAATGTGGAAGCTGCCCTCAAGGACATTAGACTGACATTGCAGCGAACAAAGACATTACCGCTGAGATCAACACCAGCGGAAACTACACCTGTGGAATCTAATGCTAGTCCCATATGGATACCAAGGTACCATCCATATACCTCTAATATATTCTCTTAATGAGCTAATGTTATTTAAATATAGATTCAGTGTTAACCTATTTTCTCCTATAATTAGATTTTCAGAAATTATCTGTGCAGAAGTTCGGGTTCTGTTTACAGAAAATCTCCATGAGCAGCATTTACAGTGTCTAAAGATTGTTTACTGCGTTGATCTTGTGTTAGATCCTAATGTTATGCATATTGTACTCTTACAGTAAGTTCCAAAAAAAATATGTTACATTTGACGAACTATAAATGTAAGTTCTTGTGCGGTGTTTGATGAGATTAAGGTCAGCAGACTAAAGAAAACAACAGGGATTTGATTTTAATCTCAAAATTGATGATGATAATAATAATAATAATAATGGTTTATTATTATTATTATTATAATAATAATAATAATAAACAATCATACAAGTGTTAGACTATCAATATTTTCGTAAGAGTAGTAGATTACATTAATTTTTTAGTCAGCTGGCTGCATATGTTTCATGTAGAAATCAATGTCTATATACATGAAAAATATAGTTTTTCTCATAATAACTATAGGCCTAAACTACCATTAGCATATGTTTCTGTTCGTATATCTTCTAAGAAAAATAAATTTTCTTCTATATTTAATATTTTGCATTTGGAATAAAATAGTATTAAATTAATATATTGATTATCATGAAATTCGACCCCTGCACACATAGTTCAACTTTTATATATAATTATGTATTAACATTATTCACCAAACCATGCACATGCAAAATCTACCAAACTGAATCATGTATAAAAAGAATAATTTTTGCAATATTTCACAATTTTATCCTAATAGAAGGTAACAAATCTAAAGAGCATTCTAGTATCAACCTTAATCACAGTGTGATGGTGGGTGGCCAATTACAACGACAATTACATCATTTGAATTTACCACCATATTAGATCCATAAGCGTCTAATTTGGGTCTCGCCCAATGGCAAACCGGTAACGGTGGCTGGCCAATGATACACCTGGGTTTTTGAGGCGCAAGGCATGATGGGACGGAAAGTGAACTGTTTGATGGAAGGCAGCCTGGTCGACCAGTCTCTCTCCTCCATCCCAAGGAACTACAACTACAGGAACCGCCGCAACAGGTTTGGAAATCAGTGTGTTTTATTGATTGCCAGCAAAATATTATTTAAATCAATTACAATTTAAGACACTATTACATTTTCGCTGTATTGATTGGGGATATCATATATCTAAATCTTGCAAAAATAATTGGTTTTATCTTAGATATGAGCCATTAGCATTTCTCATAATTATAAATATTATTATTTTTATTAATTTTAATTATTTACTATGGGTAGTTTTTGAAAGATTTTGTAAACAAAGGTTTTCAATAGAGATTGCAAAATAGGCTAAACCAGGAACTTTTTTGTATTGTAATGGATTTGAAACAAACTGTATTTTAGAGATTTGTATTGGTTACAAGACACAATGTTTTGCATTGCAAGTAAAAATTAGTTTCTCTTACTGTCAGCAGATGGTATAAGTTGATCAGTCTCTATTTTTTCTTTCTAACAACTTGTTTAAAATGCCTAATTTTACTGAAGTCAGCTGAGTTTGGGACTCATTTTCGAACTAGGAACATGCAGTGTGTTTGTACTTATTTCATGTGATAAAACATACAGTGGTTTAAGATAAACAAATATTAATGTACATAGAAAAAGATTTTTTTCAATTAATATTTTCCAATGTAGCAAAAAGATACACCATATGCAAGTAGTCATCCCAATTTGTTTCGTGCCATCTGTAATTAGCTTGAATCTGACTGAATAAATATTTCATCTAATATTCTATTTATTTTGTACTTGTGTGAAATTATTTGTATTTATTAAAATCAAATGTATTTATTGTTCACTATAATTAACTACAAATTTATAATATCCTTTGATATCTGTTCTGATTTTGGGTTCAAAATTATAATGTGTATCGTTTTATGACGATAAAATGTAGATATTGACCATAAAGGTGGTTTGAGAACAACATCAAATCCAGTTAATGACTTTACTCCTGCTTAAGATAATTTAGTGCAAGTTTATTAAATTTGTCTAAGTACGTTTCTGCTATTTTTCAGGAGAAAGGGGACAAGTGCAACCAGTGAACATAGCGGGGATGAAGGTGAGTTTTCATCAATACAGTCAAAGTCTCTATTATGCTGCTGACAGACATGGCCTTAAAGAATAACTCATTTTAATCAGTAATACTCTTAGTTTAACAAAATTTTCAGATTGACCTACTTTATAAGATTACTTTTTGACACAAAACATAATCAAAAAACCATTGATTAAATCTATTTTAGCCATTGTCATGATTTGTTTCCATTAATCTGTAGTCCAAGATTTAATTAATTTATTAAATAATACAACTTTTTATTGTTAATAATTTATTTATCAATAAATATTATGCCAAGTCATAAAATCATAGTAATTTATTCTGGCATCAAGATTTGTGTAATCATGTATCCATATATCTTAGAGATTATTTTATTCACAAATGTAGAGGTACTTGTTTGAAATAAAATTTGGTATGTTTATATAATTCTGTAAATAAATAAACTACAGTGGAACCCAGCGGATATGAAAACCTGAATAATTTGAAGCAAAATCGACAAACGTTTTGGTCAAAATAATAGAAAAAGCAGATTGAAAATAAGAGGCGTGGTTTTAAAGTAAGTACCATTTTGGAATTCCGCTACTGTAGCGCTGCGGTCGGCATTCAACGCATGCGCACTGGGTACTGCTATCTATTGGCAAGCCACAACTGCCGTTACAGATCCAATCAACTGTATTAAAGGTCATTTATGACTGTTTAAAATTCCTCCTCCGGTTAAAAATGCCGCCCCCGCCCATTTGTAAATTATGTGCTGTGTATATTTTCATAACGCTAAGGGTGTGGAAGCAGCTGACACTCATCGAGTATGTCACAGTGACAATTAATTTGGTTTAAAAAATTGTAACCATCACGATTCTAATGTTCTAGGAATGTGAGAGAACTGATTAAACATTTTTTGTGTGATTCTTGTCAAACGTTTGTTGTTTTTGATTCTCCGTCAGCATTTTGGGAACCTACCATAAGCATAACTTTCGGTACATCAAACAGTCTGTCACAATTTCAATAATCGCACTTCTTGACACTTGAAGTAGAGACACGTTTTAATTTTACTACTTATGGACGTCTGCTAGGTTTAGGTTAAGTTAGGTTAGGCTTTACAATAATCATTACTGACATATTAAATATATTTTAATTTTAAATTAAAAACTAAGAAAAACATAACTTTGAGCATGTATTGTTTATTGTCAAATATTAAATTATAATTTCTGCTTGGGTTCCACTACAATCATATCTTATTGTAGACCTATTCCTTAATTTATATAAAATTATGCTTTTAAGCTTAATGAAATGTGTGTTTTATTTACAGCTAAAACGTTTTATTTAATGTTTGGTGATGCTATGAAATCAATAGTTTTTATTTTAATCTGTCAATGCTTTTATTGTTTGAAATTTTTAATGTGGAGTACGCTCTGTTTGATTGCGCAAAAGTATATACAAACATTTAACAGCTTCTAAGTGTAACAATGAGTATATGCTTCAGATTAACTGTGTTTCAAACTAAATGTCCACTAAACCGCATTTACATATGAAACAGGTTCAAAATTATTAAAAACATTACTTGATATTTTTTATGCATGTAGCTATTTCTGCAATAGAATGAAACAATGCTTGGCATTTATTTTGAATAAATTATTGTAAAAGCTTGAAAATTCTATTATTTTTTTTATTCTAGGCCTGAATGATGTGTTTTAAATGTTAATTGTATTTTAAATGGTTACTAATGATTACTTCTGTTAAATGTGAAAATAGCAGTAAATATGATTTTACTCACAAATTAACTCTGGCTTTAGAAAACTTACATATAGTTGTCTCTTCCATCAATAATTTGACGTTTTAACCCTAGAGCGCTGAGTAATTGTTTGTAATTTATCAATTAACGCTCAATTTTTTTGTATTTATATAATTTTTGTATTCTCTAAAATTATAATTTTTTCTATTTCTATCAGTTTATTGCAAGGTTGAAAAAATAAATATAACTATGATATACATTTTTATTCATAACAATTGTAATCAGCCGGGTTATTCATTGTGAAAATATTTACAATCCTACAGAATACAACTAGACTATGTAATAATAAAATAAAATTATTTATAACTTAACCCTTTTGGTGCTATGGCTTATTACTCACTCACATACCCAAAAATGCTTGCCAAATTTAGCCGAAAATGTAGAAGTTCAGAAAAAAATCATACCATACTTATTTGAACAGATATCTTTATACATTTTTTTTTATATTGTTCAGGATAAGTTGGAGAATAAATATGTACCCAATGTTTGGCCGAAATAAAAATTTTTATAACATGATAATGTTATATCAAAAACTTAACTATAAACACTAAGATATAATATAAAACTGATAAAACACAATACTAATTATAAAACGGTAATACAAATTATATTACACGGCAAAACAATACTTCTAACACAGCACTAGCATACTAGCAGCAGACTAGCTTGAAAACGTAAACAAACAATCTGGTCAAGTATTATTCTTCTCCAAAGCGATAGTTATAACCATCCCAAAGACAACGAAACAGTGAAAAAGCTATACCTTGAAGCTTTTGGAACACAACTACGATCGTAGCAGCCAGTAACATTAATTTCATACGGCATAATATACGAAATACGGATAGTCGCTGGCAGCGATTCTCGCACTTTATGACTAAACTGTGGAATCGCTGACAGCGATGCTGTAGCACTAAAAGGGTTAAATAAATGAAACTGGAAAAAAGATAAAGTAAAGGGCAAATTAAAAGTTGTTAACTCAAACAAGGTTAGTAATTACGTTTTGAACAAACAACAAGCGACTGAACTCTGAGCGGCGCGTCGTCTATCTTCACTTCGAGCGATAGCAATAACTTCGTAAATGGCAGTGATTAGTATAAACATCATATTTATTACAGTCGTTGCCTAGTAACCAGTTCATATGATTCATAACCGAATAACAACTTAAAAATAGTGTTTGACCTTGAACCGTAGAGTTCGCTGCTGCGTACTTAATTTAATCTAACTTTATAAATAATGACTAATGTAAATATACAGATACCACATTATGGGCAATTGTACACATGCGCATATATTCAGATTCCGCGTTTTAAGGGTTAAGTACTCTAAATACTACTTTACCAACACCTTTAATTCCATTGAATTCATTTTTTGTTTTAATTCTTTACAATGATTTTCTTGTTAATAACTAAGATATCAGCAAATATGGATTGCGACTTGAGTATGATGTCTGTAGCCTTACATAACTAATCTAATGCCGATTGTAACAAAGCCAATCCAGGTTAGTGGCAGACTTAAGGAAGGAGCAACCCTACGTGTTTAAAATAGAGTTTATTATTTTAATATTGACAATGTTGATGCAAAATGTACTGCTGAAAGACAACAAAAAGTATTAGTATCAATCTGATATCCTCAGACCACCCAGGTTTAACACCTATCAATTTTCTTATAATTTGTTTTTCATTCCATGTCTTTACTAAAACAAAAACTATTTTTTTGAATTTATTATTTTCTATAAAAGTCTATAGTTCAATGAAAAATGTAAATTTTCAAGGAAAAATTTTAGTGTATGTGGTCGTATTATCTGGATGCTTATTCAAAATAAACAATAAAATATAAAAAAACTTGATATGATAGTTTAAAATTTGAGAACATAGTTCGAAATTTAATATGGAAAAAATTATGGTGATCATTACAATGTTAAAATATATTCATTGGGATTCTTTGTCATTGTATTGCAAAACTGTCTTTGCTAATTAAAAGGTAACGTGATATAATTTATAAGTTTTCCGTTGATTTGCAGATGTGTAGTGTGTAGTAGTGTAGTGCATGTGTTTGTGGTGATGTTGGTGTCGTACTGTGTCGTACAGAGTGCGGGTGTGTTGCGGTGATGGTCAGCCCTGTGCCGGTTGCAGATGAGCCAGACACAGATCTCGAAACAGACAGGCTGCTCGGACAACAGCGCACTGACGATCATGGATTCTACGATGAAAAGGTATGTTTCTACAAAGTTCCTTAAAATTTATCTTTCTTATATATAGTATTAGGTTTAACAGTTTGTAATGACAGGCTTGATGTTCTAACTGACTTGTTATACAATTGCAATTGATAGTTCTAAAAGTTTAAAGCTTATTATGACAAAAATAACTATGAAAAATAGTTAGAACTATATAAATTTTAGGCATCAATTTCCGATTTATTGAACACTTTTTATGTAGTATATATTTAGTCAATATTTTAAGCTATAATCATGGTACAAATAGAAAACACACAATTGAAATGTTTAGCGGTACAATTTAAATAGTGACCTAGCTTTGGTTAGATAATTATTTGGAGATTCTGAATTTGTACAGTTTTTAAATTTCATATTAATGTTAATAGTGATTTGGTGATATTGGTGTACGTTTAGTTCATTAATTTTGTTTATTCTTTTATAAAGCTGCAGGCTCTTATTTCATATAAAGTTCTTCTATTAAAATCAGCAGACTTAAAAGTTATGATTTTTTATAAATATATTTTTAATAAGATTTTAAGTTATCCTTGCCCAATAATATCAAAGCATATTATTGGGCATGTAAATCACAATTAACTTTTTATTAATACATCAAGTATTATTCATATAATATCTTAACTTAATGGAAGAGGGAGGATTGCTTGGTGCATAAATAATTGACTAAATACTACATTAGTTGGATTAAATCAATGTTAAGTTATTGAAATTAAATGAAAAATTACTTTATTGTATAGTTTTGTTACAATTTGCGAGGTTAGGACTAAAAAGTCCTCTCTTACACCTAACCATTATTACTATAATGCAAATAAGTGTTAACACAAAAATCAAAACACTATTTTAGTGTGTAAAATAAAATAAATTACAAGATAGTAATAACACAAAAGAGAAATTCATAAACAAATAATAGTTATGGCTTATATAAATACAACAGATTCTATATTAACATATATACAAAAGAAACAACTGTACATTGTTCATTAGCTTTGCAATATTTGTCTATGTATCCCGATATTTTCCACTAACCACAAACTAAACAAATATATTTTACATATTACATATTACACTATTTGTTTTCTGTCGTTTTTGTATCATTACTTTATTTATTATCAATAGTTACATCTTCTATGAGATTACTGACTTATTCTTTATTGCTTTGTAATTTCTTTATGTACCAAATTATTAGATTGAGACAAAATGTCAGTGATCATTTAAATTTAAGCATCATCAAAATTATATTTATTTGTACATATACATGGCGGCAAAATAAATGTATACAAAACTTCAAATTACATGATCATGGCTCTTGCTAAATATTATCGGTAATTAGTTACTATCTTGTAGTTTAGTGAAAGAGTTCATGCAAGTTATGGAAGAGCTTGTCGATAAGCCACTTGCTCAATGAAATCTTAAAATTACATGATCATGGCTCTTGCTAAATATTATCGTTAATTAGTTACTATCTTGTAGTTTAGTGAAAGAGTTCATGCAAGGTATGGAAGAGCTGTCGATAAGCCACTTGCTCAATGAAATCTTAAAATTACATGATCATGGCTCTTGCTAAATATTATCGTTAATTAGTTACTATCTTGTAGTTTAGTGAAAGAGTTCATGCAAGTTATGGAAGAGCTTGTCGATAAGCCACTTGCTCAATGAAATCTTAAAATTACATGATCATGGCTCTTGCTAAATATTATCGTTAATTAGTTACTATCTTGTAGTTTAGTGAAAGAGTTCATGCAAGGTATGGAAGAGCTGTCGATAAGCCACTTGCTCAATGAAATCTTAAAATTACATGATCATGGCTCTTGCTAAATATTATCGTTAATTAGTTACTATCTTGTAGTTTAGTAAAAGAGTTCATGCAAGGTATGGAAGAGCTGTCGATAAGCCACTTGCTCAATGAAATCTTAAAATTACATGATCATGGCTCTTGCTAAATATTATCGTTAATTAGTTACTATCTTGTAGTTTAGTGAAAGAGTTCATGCAAGGTATGGAAGAGCTTGTCGATAAGCCACTTGCTCAATGAAATCTTCAAATTACATGATCATGGCCCTTGCTAAATATTATCGTTAATTAGTTACTATCTTGTAGTTTAGTGAAAGAGTTCATGCAAGGTATGGAAGAGCTGTCGATAAGCCACTTGCTCAATGAAATCTTCAAATTACATGATCATGGCTCTTGCTAAATATTATCGGTAATTAGTTACTATCTTCAATCTTGTAGTTTAGTGAAAGAGTTCATGCAAGGTATGGAAGAGCTGTCGATAAGCCACTTGCTCAATGAAATCTTCAAATTACATGATCATGGCCCTTGCTAAATATTATCGTTAATTAGTTACTATCTTGTAGTTTAGTGAAAGAGTTCATGCAAGGTATGGAAGAGCTTGTCGATAAGCCACTTGCTCAATGAAATCTTAAAATTACATGATCATGGCTCTTGCTAAATATTATCGGTAATTAGTTACTATCTTGTAGTTTAGTGAAAGAGTTCATGCAAGGTATGGAAGAGCTTGTCGATAAGCCACTTGCTCAATGAAATCTTCAAATTACATGATCATGGCCCTTGCTAAATATTATCGTTAATTAGTTACTATCTTCAATCTTGTAGTTTAGTGAAAGAGTTCATGCAAGGTATGGAAGAGCTTGTCGATAAGCCACTTGCTCAATGAAATCTTCAAATTACATGATCATGGCCCTTGCTAAATATTATCGGTAATTAGTTACTATCTTGTAGTTTAGTGAAAGAGTTCATGCAAGGTATGGAAGAGCTGTCGATAAGCCACTTGCTCAATGAAATCTTCAAATTACATGATCATGGCCCTTGCTAAATATTATCGGTAATTAGTTACTATCTTGTAGTTTAGTGAAAGAGTTCATGCAAGGTATGGAAGAGCTTGTCGATAAGTCACTTGCTCAATGAAATCTTCAAATTCTTTCCAGGTTGATTCTTATTAATCTGTTAGGAGATTGTAAAAATTTCTTTCTTGTTAGACAATTTTCTGTGAAGAATACCCTTCAAGTGATGTTGGAAGTGTCACTTGCAAGAGACACCAAGCATAGGCTTGATGAAAAGAATGAAAAAATAGCTTTCATTTGTAAACTTGAGACTGAACAAGCATAAACAGAAAAAATGTGAAATTTTTAAGAGCTGCTAGCTTATTTTTGATCAAAGAAAGTGTTTTTGTTTCTTGTTTACTAAATTTATGTCACTTTTTACAATATATTTTTAAAATCCAGTGTAGTTCTATTTAGAATAAAAATTAACTGTTCCTTCATTTGGAAGGGTTTTTTAACCCCTTCCTTAAAACTGTTTTGTAAAACAATCTTTAAAAAAAATACAGCCTGAGAATTACATATTTGGTTCAAGGAAAGATAAGCTACTGAATCAGATTCCGTGAAAGAATCATTTTATGTATATTTATATATATTTTTATGGTATGGCTAATTCCTTACACAATTATAGTTGGAAGTCCTAAAACTCTTACTGCTTTCTCTCATGCACTCTTTCTCTTCACTTTTCTGTCCTCTCAACAACAACAAATTAAGTTTGTGCAGTTTATTTTAGATCTATTCTCAATTTATATTTTTTTAAATTATGAATTTATTTATAATTTTTTAAATTATAAATTTGTTCAGATGAAGAAGATAATTGGAAAATATTGTACTATTAAATATGATCGCCTTGTGTAGGTGTAGGTGTTAAATAATAATATTAATACTAGAACTAATCAAGTATGATAAAGCATAAATATAACAATATAACTAACAAAGCTGTATTCTATTAATAAATAGAACATAATATATTAACAGAATATGATGCTAAAAAAGGTAAAATTAAACAAATTACTATAGGTTTACCAATTTTAACAAATAATTGTCTTGTTAAAAAAATTGTAAACATTCTTTTAATAAAAATGTTTAGTATATTAAACAATTATATATTTTTCAAAGTGTAAATTTAAAATTAGTCACAACAAATAATGCTGATATTTTTTAGGTTCTTTTTCAACGCATAGTTGCAGACATTGAAAGACTTAACATTGAAGAAGTAGTGATAATTATCGTGTAATTTAATTTGATAAGTAAAGTCAAAAGTACATAATTAAATAAAATTTGATAACAGTAACTGAGAGAGTGATAACAGCACATGTGCTGAAGGTCTGAAGGTAAGACAGTGAAAGTGAGATATGCTCTGGTGCGGAACCAATTGATAATGTGAGAGGCCGGCTGTGGCGGCAGGCAATGGCTGCTAGTGTTTGCACAACTGTGCACAATGAATAGTTGTAAGTCATGTCTTTATAACCTCATCTTCATAACGTTAAAGAGAACTTAAGTGTAA
>JAQJVL010000723.1:114394-411509 GCA_035578905.1 Stictocephala bisonia
AAGTAGCTTGGCTAATCATAGTGACAACTATATAATATAGGATAAGTGCAAGTACAGTTATTGTATGGTTACTGTGATAAAAACAGGAATTTTTAACTGTGCCTGTATTTTTATAACTTTTAATTAGAAAATTCATATTGCAAATACACAGATCGTACAGTTTCAAAAATGATTTCAATTTTAAAATATGGCATAGACAAGATTTTGCTATAATAATATCCTGTAGTTAAAGTATACTGAATATACATTTGAATCTACTTTCATCAATAATATGCTTAGTTAAAAAAAGTGTGTAGTTAAAACTATAGAATTCTTAACTATCGTTATAGCTCTTTAAAGCTTTTAAATTATAAGCTGTCTTTTTTTCAAAGATTTTGATAGTTTTTGCTTACTAAGATCAAATATTGCTGATTTAATTAAAACTATAATTTAATACAAAACATAAACTGTTGCATTCAATATTTTTATCGGTGTAAGCATGCACTCACAATTTAAATTTAATTAATGTTACTATTGTCAGTGTTTTAAATCAAATATTTCATTGTTTTGTTTCCATAATATATATATCTATGTTTGACTAAAGAAATCTACAAACCGTTTTAGTGGTTTCAATCAATGTGTTCTTATTCTTGCCTGACTTGGTGTGGAGCATGACATGTTGTTGTAGGGCTGGCGGAAGGTGAAGGGTCGCACCCCTGTGACGGTTACCACTCCTGCCAACTCGGGTAACAGCAGTGGTAAACTGCCTCCTTCCCCTGCCCTGTCCACGGCCAACGAGACTGACCCCCCGCCGATCTCAACCAGTCCCGTCCTCTCTCCCTCTCCGCCCCCTGTCTCTTCTCCTCATTCCAACGACACCACTACTAACGGCAACGCCAAGAACAAAAAGGTGCGGCCAGTGAGATGCTTGAGGGCTTTGCTTGTGACTGCCGTCACGCGGATGATGCATGACTTGACTTGTTTTTTTTTGTAACGAAAATCTAAAAAGAGTGTGTGGGCTTTGTACTACGAGTGTTCTTTTCTTGCATGTGTTACAAAACTTTAGTAAATTATAATAATGGTAAATACTTTGGATGGAAAAATTTTTAATTGTATTTTAATGTCTAAAACATAGGAAAATTAAGAGATCCAGATGTGTCAACATTATTTGATGTGGTATAAAGCTTAAATGTGTAAATAATTCAATTTTAATTTTTACAATTTAAATTTTAAAATTTAAATAATTAAAAAAGCAAATTACAAATTTTCTTCTTAAGAGTCATACTATATTACTCACTTCTAACATGTTTTGTTGATGCATATCAAGCTCTATATTGAATAAAAAAATACAAATTGGAAAAAAAGAATAGTATAGTTTTAATCCATTCATCTAGTGTTATAGATGCCTTTGGAGTTACTATAACCTCTTTATTCTAATTATAAAACGTTGATTAAAAATAACTGTTTGTTCATTTGGGAGGAAATAGCACTTTTGGACATTCCTATAAATGCTTTCCGTCTTTATGTGAACATAATGTATTAATTGTTGTAGTCGTACTTATCAGCAGCAGGTGATGATTTGTTTTTGACAAACCTTTGAAAATACACATCAATATCTAATAACGTTGAGTTTTAATTTTAAGTATTTTTTCTAAAACCTTAGTATTATAAAAATTAAATCAAGCCACTGATTAATTACTGAAAGATTATACAACTATATATTCCTTTATACTCCTCCATATCCATAATTCTTGAGATAGTAATGTATTTACAGATACTAAAATTTCTTTAAAGACAATATTTTGATATAAGATTTAAATATTGATTCTTATAATTTTAAAATCGTGATGGGATGAAGGAAGTAATTCTATGTCAGTTAGCGTCATATTTCAGTCAATAGAAAACAATATAAGTTAATTGACCTTATGTCAAGTCAATTATTACCCATTATTCATCAACAAATGTCAAGTATGGAGTCTCACACCGATCAATCCAAGGACCATTTTGGATTTTAATGATTTTGGTGGAATACCTCAATAATTAAATATCTAAATAATAGTTTTTTAATGCTCATGACATTAAATCTCCAATGTTTTGTCTGTTTTCAGTCAATAAAAAATCAGAGGTATAACTTTACTTTCACATGGTTTAAAAATATTGGAGAAGATTATCGAAAAAAGATTGAGATATCTAACAGAGGACCTGTTAGAAGAAGAACAGTATGCCTTTAGAAAAAACCATTCCACTACCGATTTAATATTTACAATTAGAAGAATAATAGAAAAACACATAGAAAAAGGCAAAACAGTTATCATGGCATTCTTAGATATTGAAAAAGCGTATGATAGTGTCCCAAGAAATAGAATATGGGAGTGCCTGAAACAAAGAAAAGTCCCCGATAAATTGATACGAAAAGTGAAAATGTTGTATGAGGAATGCCAAAGTTGTGTGCAAGTGGGAACAAATACCTCAAGCTGGTTTAAAACGAAAAGGGGAGTTCAGCAAGGGAGTGCACTATCTCCATACCTGTTAGTCCTAGTTATGGATGAATAATGAAACAAATTAAGGAGGATTTGGCAACTACTGAATTCAATGCTTTAGCCTTTGCAGACGACATAGTAATTTGGGCCCACTCCAAAGATGAACTACAAGATAAATTAAACTTATGGAACGACAAATTATACAGTCAGCAAAGAGAAACTGTAGTAATGACGATAAACAATAGAGGTGACACACTACCATTAAAGTTAAGGAACAGCGTGCTTAGAAATGTAGAACATTTTTCGTACTTAGGTAGTACCATTACGAAAGATGGTACAGACTCACTTGAGGTCTCAAATAGAACTAGTAAAGCAGCCGCTTTTTATCATCAAATAAACAACCTACTGTGGGATGTGAATATAACCCTAAAAACTAAAACAATATTGTACAAAACATACTTCTTACCAATCCTAACTTACAGCCTAGAAACATGTACATTAAATAAAAAAGACGATAGTAGAATACAAGCAGCAGAAATGAAATTCTTGAGAACGGCAGTGCAGAGAACTAGACGTGACAGAATAAGAAACACAACTATAAGAACCCAGTTTGGACGCGAAAAAACGGTAAAAGAGAAAATAAAAAGCTTAAGGCTAGGATGGTTTGGTCATGTGAAGAGATTGGAAGAAGGAAGAGTGGCAAAAACCTGGCTCGAAAACGAAATAGTAGGGAAGAGAAAAGTCGGAAGACCACGGACGAGACGGATGGATTTGGTAAAAGAAGACCTATTCCTGAAAGGGACAAGCATTCAACAGGCGGAGGAGAGACAATAATTCTTAGACAGGGACACATGGAAGAGGCTTGTTAGCACACCCGGGAGACTGGAGATGCTGATCAGATGATGATGATGATGAAATGATGAAAACAATGTGGTGAGGTAGAGCGATGGACTGAGGGTATATCTGATTTACTGTCATTCATAGACGATTTATGGTTTTTATAGGCTGAGTGAGTTAAAGACATGCATAAGTTGATGATGCACTCTAGCAGATGTTTTGGAACTATCGAAAGAAATATTTCACTTAGGATATGTTCGTTAACCGCGTTTGAGAAAAAGTTAAGGCTGGTTATATATCCCTTTGTACGAAGGGTCAAAAAAAATAACTGAATTGGTCTTAATAAAAATGTAATAGTGCATTTACTACTTGTTTGACATTTTTTAATTGAAAATCTTTATTTAGGTGAAATTAGGGCAACATTACCCTTTCTTACATTTAACCTCTAAAATAATAGCCTATAAATAGCAATATTTTTTTAAATAACGGTCTATAGAATAAAAAATCAATGTAAATTAATAAACAAATAAAAATAATGAGATGTATCAATCATAAATGAATTGGAGAATGCTGCATTTCTCTACGAATTGAGGAAGAGACCAGTGACTTTGTTATACCTCACCTCTTTTACAATTTTGTGTTTTTTCACCAGTTTACCGGAGGTATACTTTTTACTTTAACTTTTTTTAATATTTGAGGTCTATTTCAATTAAAAGCAATCTTAAGTATAACCATTAATTTTATACACAAATAGATTTCCTATCCAATGTTTAATCTGAGTCTCAAAATATCAGCTGTTTTTGTGGTTCATTGTGGAGCACAAGTGTAGTCACAAGTGTAGTAATGCAGTTTAAACTAGCTGTGGTTGCGGGCCTCACTAACTAACAAAATTACAGACACAAATATTGCTATTAGATGGAATATCTATTGTAGGTATATATAATCAAGGGGATAACTAAGAAATAATCAATTATATTTTTTTAGTCTTAGAAACCACAAATATTTTGTTGTTATTTTTCACTGAACTCTTTTACAGAAAGTCGTTAGTTTCATACAATCTTATCGCTTCCTTGAGGCTAATAACACACTGATACCTTTGAACAACCACTTAGCAGTATTTAGTTTCCTTACGTAGATAATATCAATCTGGAAACAGTGTATAGTGACAGAACTAACCATGCAGCTCTTTTGTTGACACATCATAAAACAATTTGTTATAAACAGTTAAAATGTCTACCTTATGGATATTTTGTTCTAGATAAAAAAATTCTGCATGTCTTCCTTTTGGAGCAGATATAAGGTCGAACAAAATTGAGTGATTTTCGTAGATGATTGATATTGTTGTATTGTGTAAGTGGTGCGTAGATATTGCATCTTGGCTTTGTAATCAGTGCACAATCAATGTTAAACTAAATTATATATAGAGTCATAAGGATTGTAAGCTTTGACTTCAGCAACAGAAATTATATATCTTTTAGAGTAAATAGAGTATTATGTATATTTTTCTTTGATTGAAACTAGTGAAGTTATATTGTAGTGTATTAATCAAATTGAACGTATGACATCTGTGTTGCGGCAAATACATTTGCATGAGATGTACATATTCTACAAAAATCAATTTATTAATTTACGATTTATAAAAGATCTCTTGAGGATTATGGGAAATTAATTTATGTATCTGCTTATTGGGTTCAAAAGAGAAATTATATCTGAAAAATTGAAAAAAACTATTAAACCAAATACTAACTCAACCTTTAATAATTAAAATCAAAAAAAATTCCAAAAGGATTTAATTTGTCTTAAAAAAATTGTAGTCATTATTATTTAAAGCCTCTTCGAAGCTTGATTTTCATAAAAATAAACATATTGTTTACATAATATGTATTTCTTCATAAAAACTTAAAATATGCAGAAAATAAGTAATTTTTTAAAGTTTATTGAAATATTTGTTAACTAAGTTAATATAATAAAAACTATATTTCATCATACCCCCAGATTTGTGATTTAAAGACAACACCTCATTGCACATTGAATATGACTAATTAAATGTTCAATTGTACAGAAAAGGTACCTGCCCAAGGACCACAGATCTAGCTTTAAAACAATGGGATCAGAGTGCTGAAAAAAAAAAAACAAATTAGGTTTACTTCCAGTTTTCTAACTACTGTTGGTATAAAGTTAAACTAAGTGATAAATATGTTACCCAATAAACTGAAAGTTTTTAATTGATGGAACGGTTCTGATCATGTGGTTTTGTGATGATGAAAATCACATCAGCACATGTATTCTTCCTAACAGCAACCTAATGGACATTTTTACATGTGTCTTTATTACTAATTGATAATTAATGTTAATTTTATCTTTCACACTTATTATAAAAGATAACATTTATAAGTATTACAGTAGAGCGTCAATAATCAAAATTAATTGGGACTGGATCCCATCAATAATGGGATTGTCCAGATTTTTTTAAGTACACCCTTAAAAGATTACTTCCAAATAAAAAACACGCAAAAAATGTTTATAGTCCGTTGGAAAAAATTAAATAAAAGGGATCAGATGAATTATTGTATCAGATTACAACATTATTGTACAATACTTTACAGATGTTGTTTATTTTAATCTTGTTTTATTTACAAAAACATAATATTCCTAACCACAGTAAAGTATGTACTGTAGGTTTGCAGGTATTAAAGATTTTAAAGAATCTCTAATACTGCACTTGACTATTCAAAAACCACTGAATTGATTTTTTAACCAAAATAACTACATACAAATAAAGTGTTCATGTCAATAACAGACATGCAACTGACAGGTAAATAATGCGGTAGCATCTCTGTCAGTAACAGTACCACTGTACATGTATGGGTGGGTGGTTGGGTCAATACCATGGGTCAATACCACTGTACATGTATGGGTGGGTGGGTTGGTCAATACCACTGTACGTGTATGGGTGGGTGGGTGGGTCAATACCACTGAACGTGTATGGGTGGGTGGTTGTGTCAATACCATTGTACGTGTATGGGTGGGTCAATATCACTATAAGTTCTAGTAAAGTAGAACCTCTTTAATCCGAACTAATTGGGACCGGGGGTAGTTCGGACTAAGGAATGTTCGGATTACAGAACATATTGTTGCTTTTACATAACAATAGCTAAAACGTAGCTAAAATGGATCGTAATTTTTGCGGGAAAAGTGAAAAATGCTTTATAAAGTAAAATACAGTGTTTATTTAATACAGTAGTAAACATAGTGAATAAACAGTACTGTTTCGTGCGCATTCCGTTGTAGTTCATTCAACGGCCAATGTTAAACGGCTCCTGCGGCGGCGTTCGGATTAGTGGACGTTCGGATTACGGGGGTTCGGATTAAAGAGGTTCTACTGTACTCCTCCCTCCTTCGCACAACACACAATTCACAAGCAGTTCATATTGACAACACACTGCAGACAGTTTAATCTAATACATACTTCATTCAATTAATATGATTATATGCCTGTAGGCGTAACCATGATGACCATAAGGGGGTTACAACCACCAGGGGCCTGGGGGGTATGGAATACCATCTAGGCAGAATAATGATTTGGGTGTCCGCCCCTGAAATTAAAAAAAAATTAAAGACACTATTGTGTTTTAAGCTTTCCAAAAGCACTTTGAAAATGTTCTCAGTTTCATTAATTTACAACTGAGTTTAAGTACAGTATGTTTTGTTTAAAATTGTATTGACCTTCAATTTGTTTTACCAGGCTGAAAGAAAACTATAGCATGCGAGTACTTAATTTCTTTGTTTTACAGAGGTTTTTTACTAACATTTGTTACAACTGAACACTTGGACTAAAAAAGATAACAAGAAACTAATTATTTTACAAAGAGGTCGTGAACGTTTAACATCTTTAATCCTTTTAGTATGTGCTGTCCTGAAGGTAGGTTTGACAAATTGAAAATCCCCTTAAAAAAATAGACAATCTCTGTTTCTGATGTTTCCATATCGAGTTATTTGTCGTTGAACCGAATACCATGTCTAATATTGAAAAAATAAGTAATTTATGGTATTAGGATAAAAGTTTTTAGGTCAGATATCTTTTGTAATAATCGCCTGATTCAGGCCTAATCGGTACCAAAATGTTAATTGTGTAATGGACTATAAGCATATAAAAAACTATTTCATTCATAAGTGTATAAAATATTATTTCATTCCGTATTGTAATAATAATTTTGTCGTTAAGTCACTCTCGCTCCCCGTGATGAGGGCGAGGCCATTTTATATTTGTAAGGGGCGGGAGCGTCTCCGTCTTCTACTTTTGACTTTGCTCTATGCAGTACGCAATGCATACTCCTCTAGTAGTCCTCTTGTTGGCAATGGACAACGTGGCAATAGTAGTCTGACTGTGTTCTATTAGTCACAGTAATGATAATTATCATCAAATATATCATAATAAAATAAAATTAAAATATTTACCATATATTTTTGTTGTTCTGGGCTTGATTTGTCAGTAACCCCTTTAAAATTCCTTATAAACACGATAATCATAATTATGTTACTGTATAGAGCACAGAGTACATTCCAATAGGAAGGGGGTTATAACCCCCAAACCCCTCCTCTCTGGTTACGCCTATGTATTCAACAGAATCAAATCCGGATTATTGAAGGTCTGGATTTTTTACTTCCAAATTATTGACGCTCAACTGTATAACCAGTATTTACATGATAATTATTCCATAGATTGAAATGCACGCAACAAGGAAACCTGAAGTAGCTACTTTAGATATCATTTTGTTCCTCTCGTAGTGATTAAACCCTGGTTAGAATAGTTGCAATACTGTATGTGTGTATGTATATGAACGTAATGGTTGATAAAATATTAATGTTACCGTTGAAGCATTACAATTTTTGTCAGAAAACTCCATGTATGGAAATAAAAAATCTACAAATACATTTTGTGTGCTTTCACTATTAATTTACACTGTCAGTAAAATTGTCCTTTTTTTACAGGAAAAAGAAGGTGGAAAGAAGAAAGGGAGAAATAAAGAAGGTGAGATTTGTGTTTCAAATTATGATGAAACATAATTCAATAATCTAGGTAAAAAGGCATTTGCACGATTCAACATGGCTTTTAAGTCATCAGGTATGACGTTGATGGCATATTCATCGTTACATATTTATAAAATAATAAATAAGATCCCACCTGTACCCCAATACATGTACAGTGATATTGGCCTACCACTGATTGGTCTAATAGTGATTGGCCTACAGTGATATTAGTCTAATTGTCGGTGCAGAAATTATGAGTGTAAATCACTGCATTTACTTATGAATGTAAAAAATGAATCCTAGCTATATATTTTATTAGGATTACGTGACCAAGTAATTAATTTTACAACCTCTAGAAGCTGAGAAAACTTTGTTTCAGGAAACTGATGACATTTGTTTCTTGAACAGTTAAAATTCTGAAGTTTATAAAACTTCTCCTTCCAACCTTGTATTCAAATATAAATGTGATCCTTTAACTGATTTTGAGAAATGAAAGTGTAAAGTTGATGCTCAGTGAAAACTAGTTATGATTTCCGTTCGTTTTTTTGTTCTGACCAGGATAAAAATGAATTGACCTTATTACAAAATAACAAAGGTCATAACGTACAATTAAGTGAGGAAAACAATGGTGTGATTTGATTTTTTATAGGCTTCATAATTTCTTAGTAAACAACCTTCAAACTCAAGTACACATCATTTCTGCACCGACAGTTAGTAGTAGGATGCTACATAAGTGTTTACTGAGGAATATATTAAAGATGGTCTTGGTAATAAACTTGCCTCCCTTGAATCTTGTTTTGAGCATCTCAACACTGTGACCGTACCCTCCTACAGGTCATAAACTAACTTCAGCCTCCCTCCCTTACTGTTAAGTCCCCACCAGCTCAACGTGCGCTTGTTGCTAATGTCAGCATATTGTTCAATGACTAATGAAGTGTATACGGAAAAAATATGGGAAAAAAACGCTTCCACAACTTTAGTATGACTCCTCTTGTAAAATTTAAATCTTGTACATATCATGGTTACAAAGCACATACTTTTGTGACGCCATTAGGGCTATTTCATATTTTCAGGGGGACGGCCCACGAGGAGTTTTGAACGAAAATCTTCAACGTAAGCTTAGGTTGAGTTTGGTATCAAATGAAAGTCTATTCAAGAGAAATTAATTGCCGCAAACCAGACTTTGAAACCTTTATCCTTTTCAGAGTAGCGGTCATTTGAATTTCAAAGTAACTAGTTTGAATATTATTATTTCTCCGCTTTTTAAAGATTTTAAGTAAATTATTTTTATCAAAAATTATACTTTGTGGAACATAATTATTGAAAAAAATTAAATTATCACATTATCTATGGAAAAAGATAACGTTGTTGTAAAAGCGTTTTGATTTTTTTTCCACCCTCTAAAATGTGTAATATATTTATTAAAATTGTAATTATTTTCTTTTTAATTAAATTTCTTCTATCACTTTTTAATGATTAATCCTATATTTAATTAAGGCATAAATGTTTCGGTTGGAATTGATCCAGATTATTGAATTATATAAAATAAAAAGTTTTCAAAAATAAATAATTAAACCAATATCTGAAGGTAACAACAAACTAGGACAGTGAATATCTGATCAATGGAATGTATTTTTGTAGTAAGTAGAGGTAAAGATAGAAATTTTGAATTAACACTTCTTGTATTAGATAGTAAACTTTAAAATAAATATGACTAAGTGAATTTTTGTGTGAGTAATATTATACATACAATTTTTAGTCTATTATTTTGCTGGTTTCTAATTTCATGATAGAAGGCCTTCTAAATTACTAGATTAGGTTAGTCAAAATTATCTAAACATATTGCAAGCAGTATAAAACAAACATTGATAGTTAAAATACATAAACTGTTACTGAAATTAAAATAATTAAGTGAATGAGCATGTATTTACAATGAGTTTTAGTTCTGTCATTAAGGCCAAAAATATAACTGATAAGAAGAGAGCAGCTTCCAGGTCATCTGATGCATAGGTTTTAGGTAGAAGAAAATATACATTTAAAAGCCAAAATTAATCGTATCCAATATCAAATGGCGCAGCTATCGATATTATTATTAGTTTCATATGAGTTGTGTAACCATGATAAAACTGCAAACAGTTTATAAGTTATGTTTAACAATTTTTTGTTTCTTATTTTGTCTTTAATTAACTTGAAGTTCAATCATATTCTTTCTTCTTTATTATGTGTAACTTAATTACTATCTGCAAATTTCATATAATTTATCTTTTGAGTAATATTCTCCCAGAAAGTTACTAAATTATAAATTAAAAAAATAATAAACAATTAGTGAAATTTTATCAAAATAATAATTTTTTAATTAAAATGAATTGTTATATATTTATTTTTCTCACTAATTGTTTTGTGACTTTCTAACATTGTGCGATAAAAATTATCATACACTGTAGAGTCCAAGTAAAAATAAATTTTTCAGTTATTAATAAATACGAGATACGTCCAGAAAGTAAGTTCCGTTTGGTAATAAAAATAATTTGTCTACAGATACAGAAAAAATATTTATTGCACTAAAATCTACAACTCTTAAACTACTTTTCTACATAACTGCCGAAATTTTGCAGGCATTTGTCATAGCATGGCACAAGTTTTTCTATGCCTTCTTCATAGAAGGTTGCCGCCTGTGTCTTCAACCATTTGGAAACATTTTCTTTCAGCTCTTCGTCATCGTTGAAGTGTTGACCGCCAAGGAAAGACTTCAGATGTAAGAACAGATGAAAGTCGCTAGGAGCGAGGTCAGGGCTGTACGGAGGATGGTCAAACTTTCCTTGATCTTCTCATCAATCATGTGAACCAGTTCTTCTGTAATCAAAGATGGACGCCCACTTCGTTCTTCATCGTGCACTTCATTACGTCCGTCATTAAACTGTCGGACCCATCTTCTCACCATTGAATCACTCATCGCATTTTGTCCGTAAACCTCGCAAATTTGCCGATAAATGTCAATCGGTTTCACTTTCTTAGCATTCAGAAAACGAATCACAGATCTGATTTCACAAGCGGCGGGATTTTCGATCAACACCGACATTTTAAACAAGCACAACAAAGCGTACGAGACTGACAGCGATCTCAAAATGGCGCACGTTTCTTCTCCTTGATACAGAGCGTCTGCCGCGCATGCGCGGAACTGCGATCGCAGCGCTGCAGCGGATATAAATGGAAACGGAACTTACTTTCTGGACGTACCTCGTAGCAAACCTGATATTCTTTAGTTACTAATATAAATTTAATGTTCTTAGTTTCTGTAATAGACCAACAGGGTTTAATAGGGTGTTAATTTATTTACTTTTTATTGGATGAGTATTTTAATACTGCAATCACATCTAAAAGTGTACAGATTGTGTTGTTCTGCAAATATACAACTTATACAGATAAAAACATTGGCAATAATGCTCTATTATTTGAATAAGAAACTTGAAGTTAGCACACAGCGATATATAATTAATTGCTGTTATTAAAAAGTATTACTTATGTTAGTTAAGTTACAATTCATCAAATTTATTTGATTTTCATTTTTATTTTCATTGCACCCAATGGATTAATGCATTGTTATCTAATGGTGAGTATATATATTTATCTTAATATAAATTAAAAATCGTATAAAATTAAGTAACTATCTAATATATATATATTATATAGTTGCTTAATATTGTGTGTTAGGTTAAAGGGCACTAGGCCAGGAATTAGTAAATTAGAGAGATAGGACATCAGCAAACTTACCTTAGAAGACAAGTCCACTAACATCACAGTAGTAGTAAACAAATACAAAAGAATAACATGTGCACAAATTTTTAGTGCCACTGGCACTTTCTTCAGGTGAGTGGAAAGAGAGCTTTTTTTGAGTTCAGTTTGGTTGAGTTTGGTTAACCCTCAAAGTGCTAGCGGCTCAGAGCGAGTCGTTTGAGTGCCCTCTGTAGGGGTAACAACTCGGAGCGAACTGATTGCTAACTACGCTCTATAATCATTATATGTTCATCAAACATGTTATAGTTTTGTCAAAATATCAAGAGGAAGAGTTGTTTTGTAATAAATACAAGAAAAATTAATTATGTGGCAAGCTCGAGTGACTTATAAATATATGTATACAACACAAACAAATTATTGAAATTTTGCCAAACTGTTTTATGTATATATTTGAGTTCGTCAATTAATTGTGTACAATTTGTATATCTTGGAATTTTGACATGGTTCTATGGTGGGTGACTGTCTAGAAGAGTACAAATAAAAAATTGAAAATGGAAAACTTTCTTCTGATGTACAAGTGATTCTTCAAGAGTATAATATTTTGGTAGGTCTATGTTTTGTTCCATTACATTCTAAATTTTATTTTGAACAGTTTGACATAATAAGTTACATTTATTGTATACATGATATTTAGTACTTAATTTTATATAAATAACTGTGCGTCACCAAAAATATACTTAGCACTAAGAGTGTTCAACCCAGCACTTGGAGAGTTAACAGGTTTGTAATAATGTGGTAATAATATGGTAATAATATGGGTGAGTTCATTTAAAAGATGGGGATTTGTGGATATGATCAGTTCATAGCAGGCAAGTAGGCTAGTAACAGATTTGTATGCCCTTCTTTGTACATATTGAATATGGTTTTAAGGATGTGAAGGGAATGACCATTAGATATTTCCAGAATTTTGTTGTGGATGTAGGAAGGCATAGCAGATGTGGCAGGTTTAGAGGTTAGGCCTAGAGAGATAATTTAGACAATTAGAGAGAAAGGAAAAATGGTCGGACAATTTGGCTAGATGGAAGGAGTGGTCTTGCATTGTTTAAGCCAGCACGTAGTGGGAAGATTCATGATGGAAGAAAACAGGAGGCATTTTATTGATTCACTAACATAAACACAGTTGAATATCTCAATAATTGTGGTCGTAGCTTCGTAGTAGATAATGGCTGCTACTGCAGAATTTCATTTAGTTACTTATTAAAAAAAACATTAATTGTTTATATTTCATCATTACTTTTATATGAACTGTATTTCTTAGCTAAATGTTTTATGTATAGATATAAGATTTTGATGATTGAAAAAAAATTGCTTTAGGGAATTTTTTTAGTATAATAAGTAAATCTCGTTTTATCCGGATCCAAATTATGCGTATTCTGGTTTATACGGATCTGTTTACCGATCTGATGGATGGTAAATATTTGTTTTTCAAAGTTCTTACACTGCCGTAGAAACATTAAATGTCGTTCCCTCATGGCAGCGCCAGCGAGAACTCATTACAGCCGCATTCCTTGTGTAGTATCATAGACGTGTAGGCATAGTTCCTGACTGTATTGTTTTACTGGTATGTACTGTGTTGTATTTGGGTTTGTTTTTGGGCGATCTACACGAAACGATAGCATTGCTAGCTGTCATGTCATACGCTTTTTATGGTTTCTATTAGTTGCCGCTGAGTTGCGTGCGTAGACATTTATGGTTATAGTACGGTTATGAATATGCAGGATTCTGAATAAATACTTTGTAGTGTGACAGTAAACGTTATTAAACGCTATATTATATTGTATAAAGCTGGTTTATTCATATGACCTTCCTATACAGATGTTTATCACTGTCCAGCCCATCTTAGTCATAAGAATAGCCAACGAAATGTAGGCTATTGTGTGGATTACATCCTGTATATTCGGCTTGTCGTTGATCGTTTACATAAAAATCATTGACTTTAGTCAAGTTTAGCAATGGTGACATATTTTTATCTGTTGTTCTTTCAATTCCCAGAATATTCTCATGTAAATAAAGCAAGACCGGACCGTCCGCGCGCCTCTGTGAAGCGTACATTACTTATCGTACTATGTAGATATTTTTACTGATATTTACCTAATATTTATCTTGTATATTTTACAATCTACATAAGTCCGTATAAAACAAGGTTTACTGTATATAAACATATAAGAATTTGAAGAAATTACAGTATATTTTTATGATTATTTAATTTGCTCACAATTCTTGGCTGCAGTGTCTTATGGCTTTGTAAGCAAGTGTAAGTCTTATTACATCACCTGTCATGAAACAAATATATTAGTTTAAGAGACCCATACTAGCCAAAGGGTCAACATATTGATAGTTGACTTTTATTCTAATTGTATTATATGTGAAAAGTAATGTATATTTCATATAGAATCACTTGCTATCTAAAAAGTAAGTATTTGTTGAAGCAGGCTCATCAAAGTAGTAAAACTGTTCCAGCAATGATTCACGAACCAACAGTTTTAATTGAGGGAGTGCTGTTTCGTGCGAGATACCTGGGCTCAACACAGTTGGTGTGTGAAGGGCAACCCACCAAGAGCACCCGGATGATGCAGGCTGAAGAGGCTGTCTCCAGGATCAAGGTCAGTGGCATGCCCACACACGCACACTCACTAGCTGTAGACCTACCGTAGGTTTTGCCATTTAGAGCAACCCAATTCAATTTCTACACCAATTTTATTTTCAACTATTTTTGTATATTTTCCAGGAAGATCCTTAAAATATTACTTATTTAAAAAGACATTCATACTGTTAAAGTATGTTGCAATTTTGATTATGCTTACTTTCATTATGTCATAATTATTTTTCCCTTAACATATGCTAAAAAACTTATTTAAATGCCCATAGTCACATATTGACTTGTTATTGCATTTACCAATGTTCTTTTATAAATTTATTATTTAAGTAATGTTTACTATGTTACGAAAAATACATGGAAAGATAAAAAAGTAGTTTCTTGACATTAAATATATTTTTAGGCTTAGGTTAAAAAATTTAGTCAGATTGCAATAAATTTACTAAAAACCTATTTCATGTGGAAAATTAGCAACAGATCTTAAGTATAAAATCATATACTCATAATGTTTTACATGATTTTGGAAACTGCCAAATAAAGAGAAAATTTAGTTAATTTCATTTGATCATAAGAATTAATGAATATGATTTATGTGTCATTAACAACTACAAAATAACTAATTTATTGAAATATTGTTTGTGATAACATGAACAAAAATTTGAGTCATGTTCACAGCAGTTGTTCATAGGAAAAAGTAAGACTAACTTTTGTGAAAATTAGGTTTTATATCAAGGCCATTCCACTATTTCACAAAGAAATTATTGTGTAGTGTTGGAGACAGGTACGTCATAAGTTAAAATATGACTAGTATTGTCCCATTACTCTAATATTCAGTTTTGTTAATATTGTAATATTAAAATGAATATTAGCTCTATATCATCGTTTTACCAAAATGGGGTTACAGATGAATAAATATGACATTTAAATAGGAAATTTGGTACTAAGGGTGACCTATGTATTCCCAGAATCATATGATGTTCAAGTATGTAAGATAGGCCTAAAATTATCAGCTGAAATAAAAACCCTTTTTGCAAATTTTTAACTTTTATTAAATACAGTTTAAATTTTTTCTAATTAAAATGTTGAAGATGTTCTTCATTAAATATATATTAAATTTCAGTATTTGTCTGAACAAAATAAGTTTTGCAAATTTAGTGTTTTTTAATACGTTGTTTTTAAACTGAGAAAGTATTTTTAAATTACATTTCCTTAAAAATATTGATGGAAAATCTATGTCTTAGATTGACAATTAGATAAAAACAGTGTTAGATCTATGAATGCAATATAAAATATTTAAAAAAAAAATTGTTTTGTAGTAAAATTAAAACGTTGTAAAGCCTAATGTGTGATATATTTACAGTTCAAAACTTATTATTTAAGCAGCATATTTTTTTTAAATAAGTGAAATAAAATAAGTAAGAAATTATGATTTTGTTTACACAATATGCTATATAACCTCTTTTTGCATTATTAGTCCTTTTGTCTTTGTTTAAAAATGAACATTTTTAGAAATAATAATGTTTTTATCCTTTCAGAATTTTTGTCATTTAATCTGTTATTTAGTATTTTATGGCAGGATTTTTTAGGTTAAATGTTAAATATATGTTCCCTAATAAATTGTCACTAAAAAAATGTTGTACATATGTACAGTAGAAGGTCTTGCATGCTAGTGCACTTATGATTTTTGTTTTGTTTGCTGCTGTATAAATTAGTTTTCTGGTATATTTATTTTCAAAATGTTCAATTATTTATCAAAATTTAAATGTTTTATCATGACAAAATCAGTTTCAAACATGTAAACATAACTCAATTGTACAATTTATAAGCAAACTTTACATCCTAAATACAAATATTGACATTAGAATATATTAAAAAGCAAATTGAATTAAACTTAATTAAAAAAGTTGTTGTGAAACAGATATGACAACCAACCTAACAGTAATATTTCAAAAATCTTTAAGCATCTCATTAAAGGAATCTATGAAAAATATACTTTGTAGCTTCTCATAGTCAAAGATATTGCAATAAATGTAATAGTGTTGATTTTATAAGCACACAGGTAGATTTCTCATCAAATGTTAAATTTTGCGTCTCAAATTACTAGATGTTTTTGTGGTCAATTGTGGAGCGCTTGTGTAGTCCCATGTAAATGTAATGCAGTTTAAACCAGCTGTAGTAGCAGACCTAATTAACTAACCAAATTACTGGAACAAATATTTTTATTACATGAGATATGTATTTGCAAGTAATAATATTAAGAGTAACAGCAGTTCGTAATTGTAAAACAAATTTTAGAGCACTTTAACAAAGGAAATATTTTGATGGTTATTACAAACCCCAACAAAGAAATTCAAAGAAACTATTCCACATACATTGATTACACATATATGTACAGTTTAGACAAGCAAATTTCTTAATTTCTAAAATAATATAAATGATAACATCAAAATTTAAATTAATAAATAAAATAAATATAATGATATTATTCATATTAATATTTGTGGAATAAGAAGGTCACTCCCTAGGTAATACAAGTTGTTTGGAGTGGCCATCAAAACATTTGATTTAATATAAAAAATTAACTGGAACAGTGGTATATCGGTATATTTTTAAAAATAATATTGCTCAAGAGCTAACACATAATTTAAAATTCAGCTACAAAACTAAATATTTATAAATTTACTATACTATATAAAATTAGATGTTAAATCAAATTCCTTGATTTAATTATGTTAGCTATCATACTTTTGGCTTTACCTTAGTTTTCTTTTTTTTTTTATTTATTCATTTTGTTGCATGTATCCTTATTTTTTGAGTAACTGTTGTTGATTTTATGTCTATGTGGCCCATACACAATATTTGTAAAATATCTCAGACCGGTATATTTCTACACAAGACAATCTGCACTTGATGTTGCTAGTTTTATCTGTTATTCAGTGAGTTTGTTTGGCAAGTTTTACATACAGTACAGTCTAAACATGATCTTTCTTTATATATAATGCAAAATAAAAACTTTTGACACACTTTTAGAAATGTGTAATTTTTATTGGACAAACCATGTAAATGCATTTTTAAATAAATTTGTCTGTTTAAATAGGTTATGTTGCTTTTGAGTATAATTCATAATACTTTCTATCGTGACAAATTGTAAAAATAATTCAAAATATTGTGTTTTGTACTGTAGAGGAAGCTTCAATATCTTATTTTGTCTTAATTAATAAAGTAAAACGTTTAAATTTATACACTACACATTTGATATAATCAGCCAATGTCCAAGTCTCTAAGCATTAAAAAAAATACAAACTATCTTATTCATTAGCATTATTAAAAATATCTATAATATTCTGACAGTTACAGTGTTTTTTATTATCATTAATTTGCCACTTTCAACATGTAATTCGATTTGTCAACTTATAATAGTACGCTAATTTTTGTTTTATGAACTTTATGTATCATAAGTTATGTCACATTTGAAGTTATTTAGTTTTTAAATATTTTTTCTGGTGCCATTAAGGATGCTAGCTTTGGGGATATAGGGCAGAATATCAGGCGTTTAGCTTAAGGGACAGGTGCAGGAGTATACTTTGAAGAAAGAGGTATGGGAAAGATTCGGAAGAAAACAGATGAAAATGCAAACTATGAAGAAAATGTTAACTGGCGGACTCAGGCTACTACTTCTAGTGCCAGTGTTGAGATGTCAGTGACACAAAGATTTCTAAGTAAATGATTACTACAAGTAGAAAATATATGACAAAACAAGTCAACTTTCTTTTCAACAAACAATAAATATTGTATTTCATGGTTAATCAACTATGATGAAGAAAAAGGAGGCAGCCAAAGTTCTGAAGCATGTCATCTTGAAAGCTTATGAATTGCACATCCATATACATACTTCGGTCTGAATGAGAAGTCATAGTATAACATCGGCTCACAAATTACTTATGTATTTCTTAATATATTAGCATTTATAATTCTTCCTCTTCTGTGCTGTTTACGTCCGTTGTTTTTCCACATTCACACTTTATTTGCATAAATTCAAACTGTCCCAAATACAATTTTTTCTTGCTTACACTGTGTTTGTAATTGCAATTTTGAACTCGTGTATCGTCTGGAATGTTTCATATTTTATTAAATCATTGAGGTAGTAACAAAGGACATTGGGCAAGCAGTGAGGTGCCCACCTGTATATATTGATGTTGTATAAATGCACTCAAAGCACCGTCAGTCTACCAACCAACCACTCACTGTGCTTCAGGTGTCTGTTATTGTCTTTCTTATATGTAAAAATTACAAATTGTAAATATATAAACATTAAATTAATCAAAATTGGTTAAACAGTTTTTTATCCTGTTGTATGTTAAAGCCATCTGTAAGAATTGATTTTTCCAAACAGGAAGGACAAGGAACATTCTCTCTTAGGAATTCTTTTATCATATTATAGTGTTCAATTATATATATATATATATATATATATATATATATATATATATATATATATATATATATATATATAAAACTTGAAGGCATAAAGTTATTTTTATATTTATAATTCCTCATCATGTTTGTTAAGTTTTATCCCCGTTTATTTCTTGTAAAATATTGGTTTCATTGAAAAGAATACCTTTCTGTTTTGCCCCTCCCAAGTGTTGCTACCTGCACTTCTCTGGTGTCTATGTGCTGCACTTTCTCATCTATGCACTGCACATTTAGCTTCTTCTCTTTCTCTTGTTTCTTATGTTCAATTTTCAATTACAGTAACAACTCAGATCTTCCACTTAATCAAGGCTTTAAAAGTAAGTTCTAAACATTGATAACTTTTTAAAACAAGATATGTTTTCCAAATAGTATTGTATGTACAACATTAAAATCCTTAATACAAACATTTTTACAGTAATGTTACATTTTTAAAAGCATTCTGAAGTAAATGAGTTAAAAGAAAAAATTTCTCTGAAAGAGTAAAATTTTTCCTCTTAAATAAAGTAACTTTTTACTAAATAAAAGGCCTTGTACCACATTTATAAAATTTAGTCAATAATCATAACCTATAAAAAATTACAATTTCAGACAGATTTTAAATTTCTTAATACCTAATCTAAATTTTATTCGTTCAAATTTACCTATTTTTATACATCATTAATAAAGTAAATAAACTAAACATAGTCAAGTTAAAACTAGGTAGGTGGTGGTATGGTTGGTGGTTGGAAGACAGTGCCTGTACAGGTGGGGACGCATCACGCGGGCTGTGAACTTGCAGCACTCAACCCTTCAGATTCTGATTCAACGGAACTCTCAGATCTCGAGTCTGATGCAGGGCCAAGCCTTGCCAACTCCAGATTAGGTCCTGGCTCGCTTTTCCGGCTTCGCTTTTTGGGTTCTGTCGCAGTTGATGAAGAGGAAAGGTCTACTGCTAAGCGCAGACTCAAGAAAACTATGGTTGAAGAAGCTGTCTTAAAAATAAAGGTCTGCTGCTTGTTCATTGTGTTTTCGGCACCTTGACTTACTGCACAAATTTGTTTTGTCAACTTTAGTTTTGTCAATATGTTTTGTTTTATTGTTTGCACTTGAACCCTGAAGATTAAACTAAAATTTTAAAATCCCTTTTCTTATAAAAACTTGGTTTATGTAGACATATTTAAATTTTACAGTGTATATTTCAAGTTACAGACATATAAATAGAGTTGCGTTGAAAACTTGTCACGATTTCAACTTTTTAAATTTTTTAAAACGTAGTGTTAAAAGGCAGCAGAGGATTGTCCAACATATGTAATGAGAATTTTATTTTCCTCTTTGATCCTGTCTTACGATACGTACTTTTTCAAATATGAATGTGAGTGCTTTTCCACTCATAAAGAGTTAGCACAACAAATTTTCTTTTGTACAAAAACATATATTCTGTTGTTTACGTAATTAATATGTCAGGGTCAATATCTTTCCGGTTAGTTATGTGCAATGATATAAATTTGTAATAAACATCTAATTTATGAGCATTTTACTAATATTAAAACTTATGAGAATCTTTAGAAAATAATATTTTTGTAAATGTTATTTATTTTATAGTTTTGTTTATTTTATTGTTGGTTACTTATGACAAGTTTAAGTTAACTTACATAAGTTACGTGCTACACTCAATAAGTCAAGGCATCGTACATAGATGTACTCACCAACAAACAATTTGGGATGGTAAATTATCAATGGGGTAATAAAAATAGTAGTTTTACTATAATAATCGCCCCCATTGTTTGTTTTATAGCTTGTTGATAGTGCAACAATAATTTGTTCTACAATTTGTTTAGTGGGATAGTTTTTACCTCTTGAGATAAATAGATCCTCCAAACCAGTTGTTTCTAAAGTGCTTTAATAAAGCACTTTCTTAAAGTGCGTTTCTGGTGTCGCAGTGCTGAAACCCAGCTACTAGGGAACAAAGTGTTTGGGAGATTGTAGGCGATAGGTTCCATTCTCAGTCCTCTTAATACCAACACGGTGTCTGCTCAATGATTGCCATCGACGTGGACACAACTAGAGTAGTCTGGGGTGTCTATGTTGGATGGTAGTCAAGGTTCAGATGTTGTGTAGGGAAGAGAACTGAAAATCAGACCAGCACTACGTGGTTCGGATTCCACTTAAAGCTGTAGGTCCCATAGTTGCCCTGGCTATTGGGGCTATTAATAAATAGTTCTTTCTGACCTAAGTCGAACTCAGATAGTAAAAATTACTACACTCGTTCATCTACACTCATTCACCCCTCATATTCACCCAAATCTCTACGATCGGGATCAGCATCTTAGAAATGAATAATGAATAAAATAATTCCTTTGCTATATGAATGTGCAATAGACAAGAACAATATCTATAGTTGTATTTAAAAATTTGAAAGCTGGTATGGTAATTTTTATGAAAATAATTTATGTTGCTTTTAAGCTCAACTTTTTTAGACACCATATCATGTTTAGTTGAATTTTTCATACTCTGATGGGTGTGGTAAATATCACACTTTTTACACTGTTCATAATAATTTAGTGTAATTGTGTAGCGTTAAAGCTGTGTATGGTTTGTTAGGTGAATGAATATAAAAACTTACTAAGAATACAGATATTTTGTGCTAGTAAAACAATATAAATTAAGTAATTGGCTAATTTTCATCTGGGCCAAGGATAACGTAAACTTATCAAAAAAGTAGACAGTTGTGTACATATAGTTCAAATGAGCAAGATTTGAATGCAACTGATGTGTTTGGGTCTTGTTTGGATCTTTTCTAATTAAAATCATAGTTATTTACCAATATATATATTTATCCCTTATAAACTGCCATTTTATGACTAAGTTCATTATTATTTAGAAAAATGAATTATTTCTGTATATTTAACTAAACAAAATAGTTTTTCTTTGCAGACTCATAAATTTAGTTAGTTTACTATTTTGTATTTATTATATATATTTTCGTTACATTTCCAGATGGAGCTTTTATTAAATTAAAATCTTTATTGTTAAAACGCATAAATAACTTATATGCTGAATATGTACATATTAGTTAAGAGGAATTTTATACAAAATTAAAACAGTATCATCCTCATCAATGCTATCTATGAGTTAATTTAAAAACAGTATAATATTTCTTTTAACATGGTTTTATGTCTCTAATTATTTTTATTTGTATAGCCGTAACCGCCCTCTCCCATAAAGTTAAGTTTTAGCTTCAATTCAACACTTTCAAAGGAAAACCATACATATATGTTGAAAATTACTACAATTCAATATATGATAGCGATTCTCTAAAATATTGCCTTAATGAATCATGTACCAAAACACACTGGGATAAGTACTTGGGATTAATTATTCATGGTCAAGATTTGTTTGAGATTTCCAACTGGTTTGTGTTTATAAATTGATACAACGTTGCAGGATTTAACAAATTTCTTCTGTCTTCAGGTGATAAATAATTTATGTTTAAACTGATTAAAATGTGATCTAAAACAGCCTTGTTACTTAAATATGTTTAAAATACTAATACATGTGGACCACACGTTTCCCCCTCCCCCCCCCCCAAAAAAAACATCATTGAGATATGTCAGCACTTCTTCATTGGTGCAGTTTAGATCAACGTAAAGAGTTTAGTTAACTGTAAAATAAAATGAAAACTCTCACTCTCTGGTAATTCTCAGTGGTCAGCTTCCTACTTCACAATCTGACTTGAGTGTCGATGAACCACAACATATCACTGCGAATTGCAAGTACCGATTAGGTTTTCCATTCACCCTTTTCCATGGGTATGTATCTCTTAGGGTTGGGGGGAGCTCTCCCCAAGAGGATTGCTAAGCTCCAGCACTTAAAGGGATGAGCGGTGGCAGTTTGTGGATTTTTGTTCATAGTTTATTTAATTTTGACTTGTGTTGAGAAAATTAATCGTTTGTTATTGGTTTTCTCAGAAATGCCTCAAAGCTAGTGTTCTACAGGAAGGATGGAAAAGTTATGACAATATTAACTCTTTAAATGTCATATTCACCATATCACATCCTATCAAACGTCATAGACTTAGTAAGCTGCAATTTCATATATTGGTCATCATTATTTGCTTTCTCCATCAGCTCCATACTGCCATAAAATATCAACCTTTTTGATATTACTCTATTTCCTCCTTATCTAGCAATATTAGTTTTACTCACATACACAATCATGGCTTAAGACAGAGGAGTAACAGATGTTGCCTTCACTATCCTGTCAAAGACATCGTACCACACACCATTCTCCTGGCACTGTGCAGTCTGCTGTCTGCGCCAATATAACAAGTCCTGTAGTTTTACTCGCGTACACAAACATGGCTTAAGACAGTGGAGTAACAGATGTTGCCTTCACCATCCTGTCAATGACATCGTACCGCACACCATTCTCCTGGCACTGTGCAGTCTGCTATCTGCGCCAACATAACAAGGCCTGTGTTGTCTTCATTCTGTTGTAATATAGTGTGCTCTTTATTTGTAGTGAATGTTTTTATAGTTATTTATTGTTACACTTTTGATACTTTTTTATGTGTTTTTCTTGTTATTTTGTATCTTATATATGTTGTTTATTCTATAAGTAAGACTCATATTGATGACTCGGATTTTGACGAATTTTTTGAGGTATAAAACTTATGACTATGTTCTCTGAATATATCAATAACTAACGATGCGTTGTTACACAACTAAAATGGTAATGACACAACTGATGACGAAGATGTCAGTAACATAACAGTCCTAGTAATAGGAATACAGATTAACACTAAAAACCTCAACAATATCATAGACTTAAAACTAACATAGAAGCAACACAAAGACCAACTTTGTAAAACTCTCACTTCAGGAGTCTACGTTATAAGGTAAATAAAGCAAGTCAGTGACCAGGAAAGTGTAAAAAAACCTGCCATACAATGTGCGAGTCACACCTCAGATACGGCATAGTAGTATGTGGAGGAACTTCTACCCTGAATAGAGCCCTTTTTATCCTGTCATCATAAGAGAGCAATAAGATGTCTAGCAGGCCTGAACTACCAAGAAAGCTGCAGAGAAGCGTAGCTCAAGATCTTCTCGGTAACCAAACTGTACACATGTGAAGTAATTCTAGATGCCATTTCTACAAACCAAACCATACACAAATATCTGCACCACTGTAACACTCTAAATGCCACAAACTTTGTTTTACCAACACGCCGCATTAACCTATATGAAAACAAACCATCATACAAAGAAATTCTGTTCTTCAACCAACTTGAAAAGGAATCAGCATGGTGCTTCAAAAACCAACTAATTACTTATTTACAAGACCATTTCTTGTACAAACCATTTTATACAGAGAAAGTATAAAAAGCGTCGACACTGGTGGTGCACTGCTGTAACCCAGCTACTTGCAGACAAAGTGTTGTGGAGATTGTAGGTGATAGGTTCTATACTTGGTCCTCTTAATACTTGACACTGCATCCGCTCAATGGTTGCATTGACGTATCCACTACTAGAGAAGTCGGGGGTTTCTTACGTGATTTGGATTCCACGTAAAGCTGTAGGTCCCTTAGTTGCCGTGTCTATTGGGATATTTATAAGTGGCTCTTTCTAAGGAACAGTTGACATTAGAAAGTAATGAAAGTAACAATGACTACACTCTTTCATATTCATTCATCACACTCTTTCATGCCTAATATGAGCCCGTATCTCTACGATCGGCATCTTAATGATCAATAATGAATAGTAATAACTATAATAATAAAAAAATCCTTGAACAACTAAATCCCTAAATTAAACCCCCATCAGTCCAGCTGGTAAAGAATTGTGAATTTTTCATCTTGCTGTTTGTAGAATTGTGAATTATTACTTTAATTCTTGAGACATGTATTATCCTCATTAATTCTCATTGTCATTAAAGATTATTGTCTAACAATTACACTAAGAAAAAGTAATAATTTTAGAAATTGATTATTTTTTGTTTTTTTTACTAGTAACCTAATTTCAAAATCCTTCAATTCATCGTGATGCCTAAGGGTTTTTAATGTATGTATAGTTGTTAATCACCTATGGCCAGAAGAAGTTTACTATCTCCTGAAACCTTGTGTAAATTTATAAACACAAAGTAATTTAAATCTTACTAATCTGACCAATACAATTTTATTATATTCAAACCATACAAGGTGTACCAAACATTTTTATCTTGATCAATATTTTTTTCCTGTAGATACCATTATAATTTTTTATTTTATAGAATTGAGGAAACTAGTGTAAATCAAGCCTAAATCCTACATATTTACTGTAGTTCTAAAACCTTCTTAATGTAGTTTTGTTTGCATAATTTTTTATTTGTTTTTTTATTTTTTAAGATTCATTATGAAAAATACAGATTGCTCAATTAATATTTTTGTAAAGTTATGTGTAATTATTTTTCCCCTTATTTTGATAAGTAGCATCATTATCCTCTAAAGATTTCATCTTAACAACTGTAGTTATAACTAATTTTAATCTTTTTTAATCCTTTTTGTTGTGCTGCTTTTATGGTCCTGTAGGCTTTGGTAAGTGTAAAACAACCAGTTCGCCAACTAGATCTATAACAAACATATATTGTTCACACAATACTTTGGTAAGCTGAAGTATTTTAGAAACATTTGAAGTATTTCAGAATAGTAAGTAGATATCAACAAGTCATCAGTGGAATATGCTTCATTTTGGTTCTACCCTATCATTCACTGGTGAACGAGTATTTTAGAACCCTAGTTCGTAGGATAAAACTGTTGTTACTATTATAGGAGATAATCATCATCATATTTTTGTCATTGACCTGTACCCAAACATCATTTAACCACCCTTTTCTTATTTTAATAGAAAATATCATCCATGATTTGGTTGTTTATTCAAAACCACTAAACTATACATGCCCATGGTCCTATGCTTGGCCAGACAATATTGTCATATTGATGTGTCAGATGTCCATGTTGTAATATTATAAACAGATAAATCAATATTACATAGTAAGAAAAAGGTAATAATGATATTTAAACATAAGTTAAAATAGTAAAATGTTGAAAAATTACAGTTCTATTTACTGTTAATTATTATTAAGTATATGACATTTATTCTGAAAGATTAGTTAAATTTATTTATAATCATTTCAAAATGAAAAGCAATTTTTTTTAAACAAGTACTGCTGATATTTTTTAGTATTTTAACATGCCATGAAATAAATTTAAGTAAAGATGTTTTTTTATAAGAATAAATATTGAATATATTTTTTTATGAGTCCAAAACTAATTTTTGTATCAATCACAAATTTCAAAATGATTCCTGTATTTTTAAATTAAAAAATGGAAAACTGCTGGAACTATTTTTGAGTATGCTATATTACTTAAAACTGCATGTAGATAATGGCAAAACAATTTATCAGTTTAAAATACTAACAACCAAATACAAATTTGCAAAGCTTTTTTGTTGAGTAAATAGCTAGCATGGTTTCGAGGAGTACATCATTCATGATTCAGTGAACATTCATTAGGATGTGTGCAGTAAATCCTCTGAGAAAGGAGACCTGCATATTTTTACAAGTTTTGAAAATAATGACAGTAGGAAAGTTTTTTTTTTTTTATTCACCTCTGAATAAAGTTAAAAATGATCAGGACAAATTTTCATTTCAAACTCCTTTTCACCATAACATGCTTAAAAACTTAAGGAATACCCGATTTTAGAATTTAAACAATCAATGTTCCATAATGGGACTGATAAGGGTGGTTTTGTTGTGTTTACTTTCTTTTTGATTTTTTATTCTATGTATGTCATGCTCAGAGATGAAATAGTTGCTTTAACTTGAGGTGTTTACGTAACTGTATTTTACTTTTTATTTAAAATGGCGACACATGACTCAACCACCAATTACATTGGATTACAGCCACTACTGCCATGGTGTTTTTCACAACAACATATTTTTTACAAGCAGATCTTTGAAAATCTAGCTATTCTCCATCGAATGCATTTCAACTCTCAGAATGTTTTATTTGTCAAAATAACTTCGTAGATTTATGAAATATCAAATTATGTATTTATTTGATTTCAATTGGTCAGTAATTAATTGTGAAAATACATTTTTTCTTTCTAATATGTTTGCTATTTATCCATGTGTAATTAACTTTTCTAATTTTTAATAACTTTATTTAACATGCACTAACTTGACCATAGTCATGATTTTAGACACTGTCGATACTTTCTATGGTGAACATACGGTACTTTTAATACCTATTACTATTCTGATATTAAAACAAAATATAATTTTTGACTTTGTGACAAAACTCTCTCTTGACTATTTAGTTCCATCGTGCACGTTTGGGCCTTAAAGTTGTTATGGAAATTTGAAAGTTCGACTAGGCGATGTCATTGAGCAATTTCTCTTATTTTAATAAATCATAATTTAATGTAACAAGAATCAAATCAGAAATAAGTTTGGAAAATATTTATATATTCATGTATATCTAAAAACATACATGAATATATACTGTATATGTTGATTTCTTGTTCTGATTGTACAAGAAAAAATATTTTACTTTAAAATAACGTATATTACACTAATATTATTTAGTTTTCCTCCTGAACACGAATATGACATCCATTTCTCTCTGCGACAAATAATAACTGAGATAATTAATAAATCAGTCAGGTTTGTTACCTACTACTTTGGTGGATATATTTTATATGTTAGTAATAGATAACTTATAACAAATTTAACCCACTTTTTGTGTGTGTTGTCCTACTATTATTTGTAATATAACGAATTGGATGACTTATTCACGTTTAGGAGGAAAACCTAAATAAGATTAAAGTAATACACATAGTTTTTTGTATAAAAAATTGATTGTTTTATTTTTTCATTTTTGTATCTAAAAAAAATCCGTTGACGTTTCTGTTTTTACTGGCCGCCCTCCACAGCTTCCTCCATTTTGACTATAGTGAAACTCCAACTATCCAAACTTCAACTATCCATTCGAATCACTTTCAGAATGTCATAAAAGAAATCTTACAATCTTCATTTTTTATTTGTTCTGAAAAAAAAAAATAAAAGCATACATCAACAACAACAAAGAGTAGTGTTTTTAATCTTTAGAAAGATAAATCATATAAATATGTATTACAATAAATAACATATTTGTGATATATCACAATAAATAAAATATTGAGGCATAATGGCAATATGCGTCAATGAATACTGTATACTGTAACACTATCTTAAGAGAAAAAATCCAAATTCTGCCAGTAAACATACTGTACAGGGATAATGTATTGTCTACTCATGCTATTGTCCTTCCCTCTGTCAAGCGGATGTGCGATCTGGCTGCCCAAAAATGGAGAAGACAGCCAAACATATAGAGCACATTTAACTAAGATGTTTGGCAAACAATAACATCCGTTTACAGGTAGACAGAGGAAGTGGTACGGAAGTGTGTACACAGTATAGTACACTGTAGTATGTAATTAAACTGTAATTAATTATGTAATAAATGCCCTTTCTCATTTGAAATATTGTTTTATATCCCAATTCAACATATATGCATTTAATCACAAGCAGTAATTAAATAAAATGGACTGCTTTTAGACAAAAATCTGATTATCAGAATAGGGTCTGGATCCGATTGATTCGGATAGTTGGAGTTCTACTGTACTTTTATTAATATTGACTACCGTTTTTTTTTTTTAAAGTTGTGAAAATCTGGTGGGATCTCTATATTCCATATTTACAGTTGGCCCAGCTTAAAGGTATGTGTAATCTTGAGGAGAGGTAGAAGCAGAGTTGGGCGGGGCTGCTTTTCTATAAAATGCATACTCACTAATCAGGTGTTTGGAAGCAAGTTACCTAACCTAACCCATACACGTACTGTGGTACTAACTAATATATTAGTTACCAGTGTAATAGAAATGCACCAATAACTAATCATTTTCATTAATTCTATTTGTAAAAATACCTGACTTTCAAATTCATTCCATCTAATTATTACTGTTTCTGAATCACCTGTTTGGCAGGTTATTTTTGCTTCTTTGGCTTAGAACACATTTTTAATAAACACTTGATTGTTTACTAACAGTAGTATTTAAATAGTGCTAGTTGAATATGTATCTGATCAATTAAAATAATATCAATTAAAAAAAATAATAACATATGATTTTGACATTTTTTAAAGCATATGGAATGTTTAATAAATAAAACTTTATATTTTTTGTATGGGTACTTTGGATATGCAATAATGAAATTCATGAAAACAGTTAGTAGTCGTCCGTAATCAGGGTTAGGCTGGCCCTGCCTACTACCTCCAGTTTTAAGGCATATACTTTATTTTATGTTTGAACATCAGTTTAAAGTAAATATTATAATTTAAATGTGCAAATTGGATTAATGTCTCAAACATACAAATCAAAGGTTAGTTGTTGCTTGACACACTTAGAATTGAAAGTCATTACAAAATAATATTTACCAAGGCAATGATGAAAGTTTATTGTTTTCATTTTTACATTAATATTTTATTAATATGATGTTGTTTATTTTTACTGAAGGCTCCAGAGGGTGAAACGCAGCCAAGCACCGAAGTGGATCTGTTCATTTCAACGGAGAAAATAATGGTGTTAAACACTGATCTCAAGGCAAGCACTTTCTTAAAGTTATATTATTTACAAAGTTGAGGGTATTGACTTTTGTGCATCAATCCTAGGCCACTGGACTGAAATTCAGGCACTAAATATGGATGCAGTACCTATTTGTATGGACACAAAACTTAATAGAATTTTTAACGTGTACCATCAGCTCATTAAATCTCCAAGTGATAAGTTTGTTTGCTCTTAGTGATTCTTACCTGATTCATGTATACTAGCAGTAAACAAACAATTCTTTTTTATATTTAATTCTTCAATATTTTGACTATACAAAAAATCTCAAAAATCACTCAGTAAAATTTTTAAAATATACAAATGCAAAAAGAAATAGATCTAAAAGAATTTATAAATGTTCAACATATTAATTATTTACACTCAATACTTTGTAAAGAAGCATAAACAAACAACACCAATCACCGTACTATCACTCTCAGAGGAAACTGATGGCAACTACAGCTGATATAAATAAAACTTAATTCTCTTCAGACACGTTACAGATAGTGATGTCTGAGTGTCGCAATCGATAACTAACAATTTACCGTTGTGTTGCAACAATTATTACTTGGAGGGTAAATTGTGTCAATGTGTAAACTTATTTATGTGCCTTATAACATGTACACTCGTTATTGTTGATTAAAGCCTTGCTCATATCATGGCAAAAAGATAACAAACCAAGTACAGTATGTCATTAGAAACGATCATCATTAAGTAAGTTAAGACTAAAGAAAATGCATTATTGACTCTGTATTCAAGACAAGAGCACATTAATCTCTTTTAAAAAATAACGTGACAACTAGTGTTTATCTTACAAGATCAGAATCGATTTTGTTATTGATTATAATAAAATATTCAAGTGTCTTCTGTTCATTAATTTTATAAACTAGAACTGGTGGTGATCTGTCTCTGGTGTGTTGACTATTTCCTAATTTTATAGTCAAAATGAGTTAATTTAGCTTCCCTTAAGACAGGTAAAATACAAAAACACTTATCTAGCAATATGATCTAGCATAATCAGCTGTCCCTGGTGTCAGTTGCACCATCTTGAGCAGAGGCTACAAATGTTTAAAACAGTTTAATTTAGGTAGAAATGTGTGTAACACAGAACTCGGATTAAAAACTGTGCGACGATTGGCTACAGTTCTGTAGTTAATATAATCTAGTATAATGGTGAAGGATTTCATTTTAGCGGTTGATGGTAAACTGGTCTTATTGCATCGTCAGCTGGTTCAGTCCAAAGGTCGTTAGGTCTGCACAATCCTGAATGGTCGTTACAATCTTGTCTCTTTCTCTCTTTCCTTCAAGCGGGCGATCAGTGAACATTAAATCTTAAACTCTCTTCTCAACACAGGGCTACATTCTCTGCTCCTCGATGAATTAGGGCTTTTTCTTCAAAATTTGTTTTAAAAGTGAACATCGGCGAGAAATATTAAATTAAAATAACCTTTTTTCTAAATTACTCTGCCCAGTACGCTCCAACGGTGTGATAGAATATATGAAAGAAATTAATGGTAAACATTCAGAAATAGGTAATTCTTGAAGTAGTTTTCCCTGTTCTGCATTACAGTTAAAAACTTTCATAAAAAACAATTTGGGGTAAAAATTAAACATAATATTTCATTTTATCTTGATTCTAGGAAATAATTCTTGAAGTAGTTTTCCCTGTTCTGCATTACAGTTAAAAACTTTCATAAAAAACAACTTGGGGTAAAAATTAAACATGATATTTCATTTTATCTTGATTTTAGGAAATAATTCTTGAAGTAGTTTTCCCTGTTCTGCATTACAGTTAAAAACTTTCTTAAAAAACAATTTGGGGTAAAAATTAAACATAATATTTCATTTTATCTTGAGTCTAGGAAATAATTCTTGAAGTAGTTTTCCCTGTTCTGCATTACAGTTAAAAACTTTCATAAAAAAACAATTTGGGGTAAAAATTAAACATAATATTTAATTTTATCTTGATTCTAGGAAATAATGATGGACCATGCGCTGAGAACAATTTCTTACATTGCTGATATTGGGGACCTTGTGGTGCTGATGGCAAGGCGCAGGTTTGTTCCTCATGAGGTTGATGATCCACCCAAAATTAACCGGACTCCAAAAATGATCTGTCACGTATTTGAAAGTGAAGAGGTAATTGATTTTTAGTAGTAAATTTTAAAAATTGTCTATCTTTATCTTGATATTCTCTCTTTCCAGATCAGAAATACTGAAGTGTGCATCTTTTATTTAATAGCTATAAAATCTTAATCAACCTTGCGTTGTTGACTCAACTGTCAGTATATAAATTCACAAATTGTTGACAGTAGATAGTAGCACGAATAAACTCTTAGATATGCCAAGCACCAACTTGTATCTGGTCATTCATACAGTATACACAGTATGGCACAAGATCTTTTTGGAGCTAGCAAGAATCTTAAATCTGACCTTGCATATTACAGGAAATATCGTTGTAATGAATTAAAATAAAATGCATACGTTAGAAAATATTATAACTTTTAATTAGATATATAAACATGTCTATATTGCATTTTGCTCAAAAAGTTGACTTGTTAAATTCTTTAAGTTAATACTAAAACTAAAGAATTAAAAAATATAGCTAGCCCAGGTCTTAATTGTACAGAAGTTCGTCAGTTGAATAATGAGCCCTTTTATAAAAATGTTTTTAGTCATCATCATCGGTTTAGCAGCTCCAATCTCCCAGGTGTGCTGACATCCTCTTCCATCTTCTCCTATCCATGTATATTCTGTCTTCCACAATTTGTTGTAACTGCTGTCCTTTGAGTATTATGTTTTCCCTTATCTGTCCCACCCCACACTACTACTTCATAGGTTAAAAAAAAAAGAATGAAGAAACCATAATAGGGTTAATTTAGTTTCCATACTGATAATATTTGTCAAGCAACTCATATTAGAAAAGGTACAGTTTAAGTTTTGTTGAGACGAGTAATTCAAATGTTCAGACTAAGTATTGTGCACATTATCAGATATTTGGTTGATTTTTGTACTATCTGGAAAAACTTAATGCATTTGATAATTAATGCTTTGCAGCTCAATATTGTTACTACCAGAATCTGAACTGAAATAGAAAAATAGGTCCCTTCAATTTCATTGTCACTACCTAGTATCCTTTCCATCTTTTAAAACAGAAAAATAAAATTATACCTCAATGACCTCCAATGATTGTTGTGACTGTTCTAATCTCAATATATTTGTTTGCATCCTTTAAATATCAGGACGCTTATATTTTTAGACAAAGGCATATTTTCCTTTGCATACCACCCCTCTCTCCCAACCTCCACCTCCAAGTGACAGTTGACTTATTTAGCCACTTGCCTACTGAAGGTCTGATGATACCGATTACTTATGCTTAACTTAACCTATCAATCATGCTATTAAAAATAAATACTGACAAAGTTTCTGTTTATATTATTTTAGGCGCAGTTTATAGCTCAGTCAATAGGTCAAGCTTTCCAAGTAGCATATATGGAATTCCTGAAAGCAAATGGCATTGAAGATCATAGTTTTGTTAAAGAAATGGACTACCAAGAAGTATTAAATTCGCAAGAAATATTTGGCGATGAGCTACAGATGTTTGCTAAAAAGGAAATGCAGAAAGAGGTAATTTGTATAAGTATGAAAAATGTTTACATCATAAAAAGTGAATTGAATAGTCCTCTTTGTTTGAACTTGTTCAGTTTCACCACTTGTCATAGTAACAATGTAAATATTCCATGTTGTCATTATTTTTGACCCAGTTAATTATCAGAGATTGCCAAATTGCCATCAATAAAAAAAAATTATATTAAGTCACTTATCCAATTTTTATGAATGTTTCAGGAGACCACTTGTAGACTTAATACAATAAAATGGTTGAATTCAATTTACTTTTCTTTGTATATTAAATTAAAAATATAAATACTTCTAAAGTTAAAATTTAACAAATGTATAATTTACTATACAAAATCATTATATACGAGGTACGTCCAGAAAGTAAGTTCTGTTTGGTAATAAAAATAATTTGTCTACAGATACAGAAAAAATATTTATTGCACTAAAATCTACAACTCTTAAACTGATTTTCTACATAACTGCCGAAATTTTGCAGGCATTTGTCATAGCGTGGCACAAGTTTTTCTATGCCTTCTTCATAGAAGGTTGCCGCCTGTGTCTTCAACCATTTGAAAACATTTTCTTTCAGCTCTTCGTCATCGTTGAAGTGTTGACCGCCAAGGAAAGACTTCAGATGTAAGAACAGATGAAAGATGAATCTGTGACAGAAAATCTTCACCGCCTTCATCATAACGGTTCAAAAACTGAAGTGCACTACCCATCCGTTGTGTTTTGTGTTGCTCAGTAAGAATTTTCGGTACCCAACGTGAGCAAAGTTTTCGAAATTTCAGTTTTTCGGTAACAATTTCATGAATTAATGATCGTGAGATTTGGGGGAATTCCATAGTGAGAGCACTCATTGTAAACTTACGGTTTTCCTTGATCTTCTCATTAATCGTGTGAACCAGTTCTTCTGTAATCAAAGATGGATGCCCACTTCGTTCTTCATCATGCACTTCATTACGTCCTTCATTAAACTGTCTTCTCACCATTGAATCACTCATCGCATTTTGTCCGTAAACCTCGCGAATTTGCCGATAAATGTCAATCGGTTTCACTTTCTTAGCATTCAGAAAACGAATCACAGATCTGATTTCACAAGCGGCGGGATTATCGATCAACACCGACATTTTAAACAAGCACAACAAAGCGTACGAGACTGACAGCGATCTCAAAATGGCGCACGTTTCTTCTCCTTGATACAGAGCGTCTGCCGCGCATGCGCGGAACTGCGATCGCAGCGCTGCAGTGGATATAAATGGAAACGGAACTTACTTTCTGGACGTACCTCGTACATAACTCATAGCAACGAACCTGAAGCATTCCATGAACACTTGGCAAGTTATTTTTCAAGATGTTCAAGGAAAGCTCTAAAATGTAACAATTGAAAGAAAAAAAGGCACACAATGTTTTAAATAGTGAAGGTACATATAATCAATGTTATTTAAATAACATATAATCAATCCTATGTATAAAAAAATTCATTTTGAAAATATACTAAAGTAACAAGACAAAATTTAAATCCAATTAACAGATGAATGTTTATATAAATTAATAGAGTTTGAAATCCATTAAACACATGGTTCAAGGAAAACAGTAGGTGTAACACTGTAAGTTTAATATTGTTAAGCCTGAATTAAAAGAACTTATGTTATTAACATAAAGAAATCACATTACAGGGATCTGCAGACTATTGTTTTCCATTCTGATGGGATTGTGGCGAATCACAAAACTGTCTATTAATAGAACGTACTTCTCTTGTTAAGCTTAATATTTAAGCTGTAATTACACTGGCTTAGTTTAATTAATAAGAGTTTTAACTTCTGTTAGTTTGTTAAATATAAAATCGTTATTGACAGGTAGTTGTGCCCAAAGCTAAAGGGGAGATTCTGGGAGTAGTGATTGTGGAGTCAGGCTGGGGCTCAATGTTGCCAACTGTTGTGATTGCCAACCTAGCACCAGCGGGGGCGGCGGCTCGGTGTGGCCAACTTAACATCGGAGACCAGATAATTGCCATAAATGGAGTCAGTCTGGTAGGCCTGCCTCTCTCCACCTGCCAGAACTACATCAAGGTACAAACTTGGGCTTGTTCTTCTTTTCTAAAATATATGAGTCTTATTTGATTTATATTAGACCATGCATTTGTAAAACAATTTTATTTTAATTAATTAATTATGACTGTTGATACAATCGCTAAGTCTTTGTTTGAAATGTTTGCTTAGCAATAGAAGATTTGCAAGTGATGTGAAGTTATTTTTTTAATTTACCATCGTTAATTTGAAAATAAAAACCAATCACTCAGTTTCAGACTAATAAAAAAATAGCAGTGGCTTGCTCTATCATGTGTGATAAAACAATCACACAGTTTTAAGAAACCGTATGAGAAATGGACAAAATATGAATAAAAATTAAAGATCATGTAAGATAAAACACGCAATCACTGGAACAATTAAAACTAAAGTACAACAGTTCTCATTCATACACAATTAACATTTAAACACATTTAGGGTGCTTTTGTTTTAATGTAACTAGCTTGAACCATTTTTATTTTTACTGTGACCTAATCTCTTATTTTAGAATATTACTTAAAATCACATATTCACCTATGTCATGCATAAAATAAGTGTTTTTTATGTACTGTAGCCTGCTTCTCACCTTAAAACGAAATCTGATAGTTGAGTATGTTGAGAATGATTTCTGTATTGATACTATAACGATGGCATATATCCAAAATAATATCACTGTTAATGTATGATGCCCATTAAAACATTATTATTATTATTATTGCAATAATTTTCTTTTTTTCAATCAAGACTGCAAAGAAACATCATCATGGGAAATCCTAATTTTGTCTTCTTTCATATATTTGGCTGATTCATTCCCTATAAATAAATTTTTATGTTCACACAACACAAATTAGACATGTAATAGTTCTAATATCAAGTGCAATTTATTTACTATTCTGGAAGATATTTATCATATAAAAAAAACATGTTAGATGAGTTGTAAACTGAATGGAATGTTTCCACAAGGTGTTTTTTATCAGGCAGGAAGTGATAAGAAAGGGTAATGATAAACAAGGGTGGAACTTAGATGGAAAGGAGGACTAGACTCTGAACTCTTGAACAAAAACATAATGGCTTTTTCACTGCCTTTGGGAAAAGATGACTGGACTCTGGACTCTTGAACCCCAAAGGACGACTGGACTCTGGACTCTTGAACAAAAACTGAATAATTCTCTGCTTTTGCGTGTGAATTTTATTCAATAATGTTATCTGTCTCTTCTCATGTGCTGATAAGGAAGTGGCCAGACTATGGGCGAATATTTTCTGACTTAAAAATTTTGTTTATCTTGTGGCCAAATCGTGTACTGATAAGGAAGTGGCCTTCTATGGTCAGATATTTTTTGACAAAGATATATTGTTTATCTTGTGACCGGATGTCGTTTGATTGTTCTGTTTATCAGCACTTTTAACACCTGAAACATTTCTGATATGAAAGCTATCTCCCCATTTACAGTTTTTTCTAGAACTGGAACCGCAGAACCTAGATTTTCCCATCAGTTCTCAGTTCCGGTTCTTTTGTCAATAACCGATAGAACCGATAACCGACTTTAGGGACAGACCCATTCCTACTTCTAAGTGTCTAGATGTTATGTTAGTATTTCTTAACAAGGAATTTGATACTACCTCCATATATAGTGCTGTCACAAACATCATTATTGAGTAGTTAGATTGAACTAATTGATCCATTGTATATTAATCTCTTCCGGAATTCAATTTCAGATTCAAAAACTGATTTCATTTTAAATTGAACTTTTAAAGTAAAAAATACAAGCACTATACAAACTACTTGTAACAGATAAAATTGTCTGCTGTTGTTAAAATCAGATATATTTTGTTGTCCATTACCAAACAGTGTAAGTGCCTAGCCGTTAACTAAAATCAATAACCTAATTCTGTCTTTCTAAACAATACATTGTCAATAGTTATAAACATGATTGGTCAAGCATGGAGATAACTATCAAATAGTTAAACCGCTGTGTTTGTTTAAGGAATATTTCTTGAAATTAGGTTTGACATTAATATGATAAAATAAATAATTTTATTTAATTTGCACAGTATAAACTTTAAAAAATTGTACCATTTTTATATATATTTTTTTAAAGCTTTCAAACATCTCTTTTTCAACCTCCATTGTTCAATTTTATTCCCATATCTCAAAATGTCAACAAAATGAATATTTATAGTTTTATGTTTTTCCCATTACTAAACTTAGGCAAGTTGCCAAACCTGTTAACAACACATTTAACACAAGGAAGAAAAAATACCATGTATGAATAATTATGTTGTAAGTGTATATGTACATTTTTATGGGAAATAACATTTATTCTATTCTATTTAATTTAATTTATATCTGAAAAGGATATAACTAAATAAACAAGGCTGCCTGGAAACTCTTAAAGTAGTTAACAAAACTGTTCAAGGTAAGAATATACCCTAAAGTGTAAAGAAATCGTGTACAGAACATTTTTCGTAGTTGCTCCATGGGTGTATTGCTAGTGGCTAACGCCCACATAGTGTTAATTAGCCTTTTGGACACATTACTCTTAGACCATTTAAATGTTTCCTGGAAGATTAAATGTATTCCATTGTTTTCATGTTGTTATTTTATGAACCACACAAGAAAATAAGTACAGTACAGTCTCGATTATTCAACCTTTGCTTATTCGACATTTCGTGATATCCGACATCACCCCGATTAAAAAATAAAACAATAGCAGACGTGTGGCAAGCAATACCTCAACCAACTGTACTGCAACGCCCCCGTGCCCAATATTGCTGTCTACGTTCAGCTCGTGTGTGAGTCATCGTCTGTCATTTCCTTTGTTTTGAGCCAATAAAAAATTTTTTTTTTTCAAATAAAAGAGCAGTCTGAATCATTTATTTGAAAAATACAGTAGCCTACATCTAATTTATAGGATTTGTTTGTGCTATGTTTCTGTTATTTTAGTGTGTAAATACGGGTTTGTTTTGTGTCTTGTTGTTTATTGTTGTGTCTTGTAGGTTATTGTGTGTCTTATTTTAGTAACAAGTTTTAGTCTTTATTATTAGCCGGTTCTGCATTATAGATCAATAAAAGCCAATTCATTTCCAATTCAGTCTTCTTCAGTCAGTGGTACTGAGCGGACCTACTGATAAGAGTGGGCTCTTATCACTGTGCGTGCTCCTGCAGGCGGTCTGTTTCTGTTTGTTTAATTGCATTATATTTCCGAATTATATTAATAAATTGATGTTTAATGGCGGATAACTGTGGAGTGTGTGGTTTATTGTGCGGTGTTGCCAATGAATCAATTAAGTGTGCTGGATCTTGTGGGCAGGTGGTTCATTTGACCTGCATTGCCAGCGAATTTACGGACTCAGTAAAAACTCGCAACTCCAAGAAAACTCCGTGGTATTGTGAAGAGTGTCGCAAAAACAAACCACCTTCAAGTGGGAACAGTAAATCAGGTGAGCCAGCAACTCCAATCACCAAGGGGTTCTTGGTAAGCATCTTAAATGACTTTAAGAAGGAGGTGTTTGATGAACTCAAGAACCATTCCAGCCAATTTCAAGAGTTTAAATTATCCCTCGAATTCTTTTCTAATAAATTAGATGAGACCTCTAAAGCCATGGAGGAAATTAAAAACCAAAATAAGATTATTTTGAGTGAAAATGCAGAGCTAAAGAAGAATAATGTCTCCTTAAACAAAAAAGTATCAAACCTAGAAACCAAAATTCGTGATTTGGAGCAATATTTACGTCGTGAAAATATTGAAATTAATGGTCTTCCTACTTCGCCAAATGAGGATGTGATGGCTCTTCTGCGGGACGTTGGGCAAGCCATCGGCGTGGAGTTGGAGGAGAACGTCGTGGTGGCAGCTCACCGAGTGCCGACATTCAACAGGACACAAGCTTCGCCCCTCATCGTAAGATTCACCACCCGTAACCAGAGAGACACCTGGATTGAGGCCTATCGTAAAAATAAGACTGTCCTAGCCAGTGACGTCAACAAGAACTTCCCCAAGACACGTGTGTATGTGGGTGAGCACCTTACTCCTGCTAATAAACTTCTACTAAGACAGTTAAAAGAGGTTAGTGAAGAGTTAAAGGTAAAATATGTATGGTCTAGGGATGGTAGATTTTTTCCAGGAAGAATGACGGTCAGAGATGTGTAAGGGTGAATAGTGTAGATGAACTGAAAAGAGTAAAATGGGAAGAGATGAAATAGACCTTGTAGTCGTTATACTAACGAATGGGGAAAATGTATATGATCAGTGTAGGCTTGACAGGTTATGATTGTTTTGTTATTTTATTTTATTTTATTTAAAGAGATCACAAAATTCCTATTTATAGTACTAATATGTTTTTTTTTTTTATATTTAGGTAAACAAATGTTTGTAATGGAATGTATTTAGTTTTGAAAATTCAGTCTATACCTTTTGTTTCAACAATGGTATGCTTGTATATTGCGAGTGAGATGTTTACGTTTACTGATTAGATTTATAAACAAGCATGATAATTTTGTAATAATTTATATAATTTTAATTTTTAATTTATGCACATGCATGAGTGTTTACTATTACAATAAATTTTTGCAAGGTGGTTGCACGGAGATAGTTTTAAGCATAAATTTAATAGGTTTCCATAACTAAAGAAAATGTTATTGGATATTATTACTGGTATATTGCTTAATGGCCGGTATGGTTTCACTCTTAATTTTATAATCATGCATGCTAATAATGTAATAATGGATATCTTCAGTTTAATATGCAGTGGGATTAGAAACCCAAAGCAGGTTTTTAGTATTTTTATTTCAATTTGATATAGTCATGTTTTGAATATTTTGTATTTTTTATATGTTTACAATGGTTCAACCTATCATAGATTATATATTTATGCACTACTCAATGATCCACAATGTACTTCAGTCTATCACAATGCTTTTGCAATATGATTTAGCAGTATTGTATGTAATACATTATTCATATAAGGTGCATGCAAATGAATAAGAATATTGTTTTATTAAATGCATTACGTTTACTATTTATCTTTAACTATAACTGCTGCATGCATGGATATGTTAATTAGAAATACAATTTATTTATATTGCATGACAAAATAGACAGGATTCATAAAACAACTGAAACGAGTGTTTTTATGATATTACATATTACTGGTTATGTATAATGCACAGATAATATGCCTTGTAGCATGATATCATTTAAGATCAACTTGTAATTATAAAATGACTATTTTCAGTTGTAGAATGCTATCAGCTAATCACAGTAATGGTTATGATTTCTGCTGAGTAATCCTTGATATGGTCAGCGCATATCTACCGTATTATGTGTAATATTTCAGCCAATGAGGAATAGCTAATATATTTCAATTGCAATAGTTTTTAAATTGTTACATTAATTTATCTCACTTATAGTCCTGCAAGATTAATTAGATATATGTATGGATAATAGCAAACAAGTTGATAATGTTTATTTCCACACCCTAGAAAATAGTATTTTTAGCTGTACACCTAATGAATTAAATCTTCTGCATGTTAACATACATAGTCTGAGAAAGAATTTTAACTTGTTTATGGCAGTATCTAAAGATTTACTTGATAGTGGTGGGCCGACCTTTATAGTAATGAGTGAAACCTGGATTTCTAAATCTGAGGTACAAATGTATCAAATCCCTGGTTATACATGCTATTCATGCTGTAATGAGACTTATCGATCAGGTGGGTCAATGGTATATGTCAGAAACAACATCAATGCTGTACAGATAGATTGTAAGCTCTTATCAGCAGACTGCACGCTTATCAAGTTCAAGGTCAATCAGACCCTTTTCTCACTCCTTGCTGTTTACAGACTTCACTCTTTTAGTACTAAATACTTTCTTAATGAGATTCCACTTGTTTTATCTTTATTAGAGACAAATGCTATTGTAACTGGAGATACGAATGTGGATATTTTAGACGAATCTAAGAACCCTAAAAAGGACAATTTTTTTATCCCTCTTCTGTAATAATGGTTTTGTTTCCCTTGTTAATGTACCGACCAGAGTGACTGTAACATCCAAAACCTGTTTAGATCATATTTTTGTGAGATATAAATATTTAAATACTTTTAAAACGGGAATATTTGATCTTGATTTGACTGACCATCATGCAGTTGGTGTGACTTTTAAGTATCAGGGGATTCTAAACAAGCAGTTAGATGACAAAGATCAAGCTAATCTGAAATTTATGAATTACACCAAATTAAAAGCTGATCTTGGGTCAATTGACTGGAATTCACTACTAGAGGGTGACGATGTAGAAGGAATGTTTAAGATTTTTCATGGAAATTTAACATTTTATGTAAATAAAAATACAAGCTTTACCGTGGTTAATATAAATTTCATAAAGCAAAACAAACTAGCCCATGGCTAAGTGATTCTTTATTCCAAAGAATTAAAAGAAGAAATAAATTGTATAAAATTCTAAAGAAAAGGCCGTATGACGGTCCTTTTCGGGATTATTATATGCGCTTCAAAAGAAAATTAACTGCTGACTTAGATCTCCAAAAAACCAATATTACAAAAGTCTTTTTCTAAACTGTGGTAAAAATCCTGCTGAGAAATGGCGTCTGATTAATAACATTATGGGGAATAAATCTGAAATCATTGATAAAATAACTCTTAATAATGGACAGGTAGTTTAGGATGCTAAGAAAATTGCTAATGAGTTCAATCGTTACTTTTTAAGTAGTTCCACCTTGAATGATAGTATAAAAACTTCAGTAAATGACCTAAACCTTTTAACTGTACCCCATACAATTTTTATCCAACCAACAAATGTTTATGAAGTAATAAATATTGTTAAATATATGGCAAATAAAAAGTCATCCGGCTTTGATAGCTTTAATGTATTGTTTTTGAAGCAAATTATAGATGTCATTGCTGATCCTCTTGTTAAGATAATTAATTTAAGTTTTGAGAGGGGGATATTTCCTTCTATTTTAAAAACAAACATTGTTGTTCCTGTACATAAACATGGCAGCTCTGAATTAGTTGAGAACTTCAGGCCAACTACTCTAACTTCAGTTTTTTCTAAATTATTTGAAAAGTTGATGCGTAGCAGAGTTTTAAATTACTTTGAAACTAATAAATCTCTTTCTGATAGACAATTTGGTTTCAAAAAAGGTAAAAGTACTGAGGATGCAGTCAGGGATTTTATGACTAGTGTTTACAATAATTTAAATTGTAATAGAAAAGTATCAGGACTGTTCATTGATTTCAAAAAAGCCTTCGACTTGGTCAGACATGACCTGCTGTTGGCGAAGCTGGAAGCTGCTGGGATTCGTGGTGTGGCTGCCGACTGGTTTAGGTCCTTTCTAAATGGTAGTAGACAACAAGTTAAAGTAAAAAATTGTTTAAGCGATGAAAGCTGCAATAGTATTGGGATTCCGCAGGATCGGTACTGTTAGCTGATCTGTTCTCTTTATTTATAAATGATCTTTTAGGACAACCTTTTTATGGACAAATAACAGCTTTTGCGGATGACGTAGCTTTTTTTTATTCATTTGATAGTTGGGAAGAAATTAAAACTTCCATTGAACATGATTTATTTTTGTTGAGGACATGGTGTAACAGCAATGCAATGACCGTCAATGTTTTAAAGACTAAAATTCTAAATTTTGATTTATTTGGCTTTTCTTTTAACTATAATTATAAATATCATTCATTTTCATGCTTAGATGTAGACCACTGTAATTGTGAAAAAATCGAGCAAGTAGACGAAGTAAAATATTTGGGGATTTGGCTGGATAGTAAAGTGAATTGGAAAGTTCATATAAGTAAACTTCATGCAGAGTTAAGAAAATCTATTAGAACATTTTATTTTCTGAGGAATATATGTGATGCTTCCTTTTTAAGGACGTTATATTTTGCACTTGTAGATTCTCGTTTGCGATACGGAATCGAGTTTTGGGGTGGAACTCATGATTATTTATTAAATAAGATTTTTGTTACACAAAAGTATTTTATTCGTATAATGTTATTTAGAAAACCAAAAGATCACGCTGAACAACTATTTAAACAACTTAAAATATTACCAGTAAAAAATCTGTTTATTTTCAAAGTTCTTCAAACGTTTTACAAGATGAGTGGTAACACTGGTACAGTCAATTTATTCTATCAAACAAGAAGTAGAACACAACAACATTTTATCAGACCTCGGGTCAATAAAGTATTTTTCTCTAAAACATTTTTGTTTTTAGGCCCAAAGTGTTTCAACTTGTTGCCACAAGAAATTAAACAATTAAACAGGTTTAATTTATTTTCAAAAATGCTAAAAAAGTGGTTAATTGATATTACAGATATCAGCACACTTACATCTATAGTTTGTTAATTTACTTTGTAATAAAACTTATAATGTGTGTGTGTGTGTGTGTGTGTGTGTGTGTGTGTGTGTGTGTGTGTGTGTGTGTGTGTGTGTGTGTGTGTGTGTGTGTGTGTGTGTGTGTGTGCGTGCGTGCGTGTGTGCGTGCGTGCGTGCGTGTGTGCGTGTGTGTGTACTTCTAATAGGTTATTTAAGTAGGTTACTTTTGTATTATTTTACACACGCTTCACAGTGGACGCTTCAGTGAAGTGTATTTATAAGAAGACTCACCTAAGAGTGACTTTATTTTATCTATTATTTGTATTATAACTACCAGTAACTGGATGTTGGTAGTTATTTACTTTTTCCAAGAAAATATTGTTTTGTTCACATTGTACATAATTGCGGAAATAAACGATTGATTATTAACTATATAACTGGCAGTTTTGCTCTCTTAAACAATATTGTTAAATGTATACTGTACACAAATGTAACTTTATTTTGATCTTACCCAGATTTTTATTACATTCTCCCTATTATCCGACATCATGGCCGCCCGTTTATGTTGGATAATCAAGACTCTACTGTATACTAAAACAATCAAAAAGAGCAGAATCAAAAGTTTCCTCAAATACTTCCTCAGTGTATTCTCTTCTCTCATTTGAATATTGTCTGATGAACTAAAATGTAAGTTCTTTTGATATGTTTGTTTTGTTTGGTTTTACTGAACTTTTCTTAATTGTTAGGTATCTAGTGAAATAACGTCTAGTCTAAGAAGTCATTATATTTTCAGAATTCAAAAACACAAACTGTAGTGAAGTTGACAGTAGTACCTTGTGCGCCTGTGGTTGAGGTGAAAATCAAAAGGCCAGATACCAAGTACCAGTTGGGCTTCAGTGTTCAAAATGGAGTGGTAAGATTAAATACAGTTATTTTAAATTTGTAAATTAATATAATATTAACAAAGTAAAGTAAAAAAGAGCCAATTGTCAAGATTTAAGAAAATCATATTTAACAAAAAAAGTCTTTGTGACTGACTAACATTACGTTGTACCGTTACCATCTAGCTAGCCACGGTCTTGAGAACAGGTGTAGTAGATTGCCCATGACCCTACTTTAATGTTAACTCCCAGTGCTAAGTAACGTTTAATAAAAATCACATCTAAGCCTCACCAACCATAGGTGGTGATCTTTATTGTTTATATATATTTAAAGTATTATCTGTGTAAAACAATTTTCTTGAGACAACCGTGTCAAGGTGTTATTTACGATGTTTATCAAACGTTTCACTCATTCTGTGATGTAGCATTCTCAGTGGTATCCTGAGATATTTTCCATTGCCAATGACAGTATGTCATATGGGTCATGCCTCTGTCCCTTTCTAGGGATCCTACCCAACCAGTTCCCACCCCACCACCTGTTATGGTAACTGGAAGGTTATTAAATGATCTCAGTCTCATCTATAACACTGAGAATGCCATATCACAGAAGAATGTGTGAAATGTCTGATTATCTAGTAAATAGTGTAGATAACACATTGAAACGGTTGTCACCAGAAAATAAGATTCGTTTATGACATGGGCTGCTTAAGATCTAAAATTGGCCCCTATTAACTCAATTTTATAATTCATAAATTACTTGAAGGTGAGTTTAGTGTGTTTAATGTCTTACAGATCTGCAGTTTATTGCGAGGAGGCATCGCAGAGAGGGGAGGAGTCAGAGTTGGACATAGGATCATAGAAATAAACAACCAAAGTGTAGTTGCAGTACCTCATGAGAAGATAGTCAACTTATTGGCCACCTCAGTCGGTGAGGTAAGACTGGGCCATGCTTCAAATTATTTCCAAAAGTAGTCTTTAAAATAATGTTTATAAAATTACAGGTTTTGAGTAAAATATAGTACAAGATGTCAAGAAGGAAGGTAAATTATATATATATATATACGCTACAGAGCAATATACCATAGCAGTTAAGTACATTTTATGATTGCCAAGTGGTAATTTTTTAGAGAAAATATGTTAATTAATATCACTCATAAATATTTGAAAATGAATTTTATTAATTAAAAATCATGAATCAAACATGTCAAATAAAACAATAATTGAAATTGTTGGCGTCAGTACATATATTGACTAATCTATATACAAAATATTGTACCAAAATAAACATATAAAAATTGCATATAAATTAATAAACAATAAATTAAGATAGACTAAAGATAAGGCCAGTGGGCTTGAAAATAAGTGTGGATGACCTATGTAGTCTGGTTCGACTTTACTTGAGTTCGACTGTTTCTTAGAAGGAGCCATTTATTAATAGCCCAATAGCCAGGGACCTACAGCTTTACATGGGATCCGAACAACATAGTGTTGGTCTGATTTTTAGCTGATTGATAAGACTCAGTTCTCTCCTCAATACAACATCTGGACATTGATTACCATCCAAATTGGACACCCCAGACTTCTCAAGTAGTGTCTACATTGATGGCAACCATTGAGCGGACGCCATGTCAGTATTAAGAGGACCGAGCATAGAACTTATGACGTATAATTTCCACAACACTTTGTTCCCGAGCACTGCAACCCACAGTGCCCACAGACATAATGTAGATAGCATCTTGGCATGGTTTTTAAAGAAAAATAGTCTATAATTCTAGTTATGACACTGTCTGTTTAAGCCTAAGATCTATCTCCATGAGCGTTTTATTGTTTTTATTTAATTTTATGTTTTACATTTTGCATGTGTGTGTTTTAAGATACTTGCAAAAGTAACTGTTAAAACCTACTTTCCTGTACCAAACAAAACCTATACAATTTTAGCTATTGGAAAACAAACAAGAAACTAAGTTAGAAAAACAGATTATGGATGAAACGAGGTTGTTTATAGTGAGAGCTGCCACCTGCTTACCCATCATTAGTTTTCTCCACTCATCTGTAGACCTCAAAACAAAGCTGATTGTGTATTCCTTTCCTGCTAGCAGCAATCCAGGCTACATTTCTCAGTATATGATAATTTTCTCACGCCTGAGGAAACTTTTGATTTGTTGGTTACGATGGTCATTAAAATATAGTAATCTATTGAGCAAAAATAAATTATTCATTGCTAAAGCCTTCTGAGCTGATTTATATAACAAATAATAAGGTTAACGTACCTTTTGTCGTCTTCAGCTACAAAATCCTATTTATTGGATTACCGGTTTCAAAGTAAAAACTCCATGTTCACATCCATTGTACGTTGTCAAAAGTCACATTAAAACATTATACAAAAATTAAATATTTACAAAAAATAATAAAACACATGATAACATTGTCGGTTGGTATGATGGTTAGATCCGGATTGAGCGTGCAGCTGGAACGATGTTATCCAATGTTTACTTGACTTTGAACAATTTTATTTCTATCTGGCTGCCTGTCTTCTTTCATCGGTTGATTCAAATTTGTAATCTGATCAAATAAAATATTTGTAGAGAATTTTGATTTTTCATTAAGCACAGTAGTTGGGTTATTTTTTATGGCTTTATATATTTCATAATTTTCAAGAGTATTCATTGTCGCTCCTTTATTACATTTATGGAGAATATCTAGGTTGGTGTCAATGTCCTTAATGTTATGATTGTTGTTAACTAAATGTTCAGCAAAACGAGAAGTTTGAGGCTTATTAACGTTCTTGGGTAGGTGTTCATTGAAACGCTTTGTGAAAGAACGGCCTGTTTGTCCTATATAAATATTCGGACAATCTGAACATTTGATTTTATATACGCCAGTGGTATCTAAGGCAGTAGGATTTGGTTTATTTCGGATATTTAATAGTTTTCCAATTTTATTAGATGTTTTACAAGATAAAGTGACATTTTCTTTTTTTAGTTGTGATTTCAAAGTGAAATATAAATTTTCTCCGTATTCTATTGATGTGTACTTTTTCTTGGGTTTTTCTGAAGGAGCGAGAACTTTTTTATTTTTAAATTTACTAACTAGGTCATCAATTATATTTTTATGTCATAAACATTATGCACCGCTATGTATTTTATAATATTTAACTCTTTGGCATAATCGTCTGTGGTAAGTGGAACTCTCAATAATCTGTAAACCATACTTCTGTATGCTGATAATTTATGTGAATAAGGATGGTATGACGAGGCATGGATTGTATGGTCGGTGGCTGTTGGCTTTCTGTATATGGAGTATGTAATGGCTTTATTGTGTTTCTTTAAGGTAAGGTCAAGGAAGTTTAAACTATTGTTATCTTCAGTTTCAATGGTAAATTTTAAGTTTTGTGAAAAGTCATTAAGATATTTATTGAATAGGTTTAGTTGCCTTTTATTTCCTTTAAAAATTACTATTGTATCATCTACATATCGGCGGTAAAGTGAAATATTATTCAAAAATTTGTTAGTATCAGAAAAAAATATGTTTATTCTCAAAGTCGTTCAGATAGATTTCAGATAAGATACTTGAGAGAGGGGATCCCATGGCCAGACCATTGTTTTGAAAGTAGTATTTATTACCAAATTGAAAATAATTCTGGTTCAAAACTATTTCTAGTAGATTTATAATTTCATCTATGGCATCATGGCTTAGTTTGGAGTTGGAAAGCAAATTTCTTTTGGTTATTTCTAATGTCAAAGCTATTGGTACATTTGTATATAGGTTTTTTTATTATAATATATAATAAAAAAAACCTATGTACAATAAATGTTTTTTTTAATAAAATATATATACATTTGTATATATATATATTTATTAAAAAAATTAAGATTACGTTAACCTTATTATTTGTTAAAAATAAATTACTTTGAAAAATAGATGTCTCTTGCATATACTACTGGTCTATGTGCAAGAGAGAGTTAATAAGTAGAAGAATTGTATTAATCATTAAATACAACATTGTACAATAGATTTTGTCAATATATATCTCCTATACAGGATAAGGTAAAATGAATTATTAAGTAAAATAATGAAATATATTCTGTACTGCATGAACGATTATTTTGATACTAATAATAATATATATATATTAAGTAAATACAATTTGAGATTAACAGCAGTTTCAAACCAGATAAGCAGACAATAAATAAGTAAATAAATACAAGTTCACCCGTGAGGAAGCAACGAAGAAGCCACCAACAGCTCTGTACAGTTGTACAAATACAAATACATTAGATTAGATCAGAATTCAATACTGTGTATGGAAAAGAATCTTTCTTATTTATTTCCTTATTGTATTTTAATTTTAGGTTGCTTTCAATATTGGAATGAAGTTCCTCCAAATCTCGTTTAATATGAAATACTAACTACGGTTTTCTAAATACTTAAAAACTAAACAAATATCTTAAGTAGTTTTAATTATAAGATTAAAATTATCAATAGTGAAAAAAGTTAAATTGTAGGCCAATTATCCTCCCCAAAATATTCAGGCTGAAAAAGAGCTGCACTTACTATCTGTGCAGGAATTACTTGTACCTAAGTTTGAAGATTGTTTACTAAGAAACTAATAGGCCTGTGAAAAACGTAATCACAGCGTTGTTTTCCTCGTTTTATCGTACGTTATGACTGGAATTTCAACTAGTTTAAGGAGGAACATCTGTTTTGCTAATTTAATAACAATAAGAGGAGAACATTTTTTTCTCTTTTTTTAAACTAGCTTTAAATAAATGTTTAGAATATTAAAGGATGTATTCTAATTTATTAATCCTTTAAATACCTTGACATATTAAACTGGACATTCAAAACCACCCTATAAGAAATTCATGCAAAGAATATGAAAACAAATACATATAGAAAAAACTCCTGTTCCAAAGACCAACAAAAATATCTGTTTTGTTTTAGATTCTTATGAAAACAATGCCCACATCCATGTTCAGGCTACTGACTGGTCAAGAAACGCCTGTCTACATATAAACAGTGCACAAGAAAATGTCTCTCGACAGCACAAAGTGTCAGCACAATTCAGTGATTGACAAACTTTATTAATTATCAAATAAGGTAGTCTATTTTTAATATTTAAATGATTATTTATTTATTTATTTTTGTTAGATATGTTAATATGTATGCACGCTTTAATTAATTTGTATAAAGTGAAACCATCGCCAGATAAATCTTATATAGGTAAGCCATTGAAAGTTATGTAGTTGTTCAAATAGTGACTTAAATCAATAATGAAAATATAGACTTAATACTTAAATAGAGAAATAAAAAAAGAGATGTGAAACATTTTTGTTATCGTCACTTTTTAATCTATTTACAATCCTAATTGCATGATATATTCTCAATGCATCTTTAAATAACTCTTCTCGCAGATCTCTCTTGGTAAGTTTACGTTATAAATATGTTTTAGTTTTCTAAATTCTACTTAAAACTATAAATATACCAACATAAAAATTGATTTAATCATTAGAAAATAAAAATATAGTATGAGCTTTAGTTTCTATTTATGAATTATGTAAACAGCAATAGACTTTTAAAATGGAAACCCACTGTTCGTTCTAGTTTTAAAGCTGCAATTTCAACTTTTTATGTATATTTTCTCCAATTTTATGCTTTATTGATGAAATGTTATTGGGAATTCAACTATTCATTTATTTGTTAAATATTTATGATTTCTGTTTATATTAATGAAATTTACAGCAATTTAGAAACCAATTTCTGGTCTATCAATCAGTTAAGTAGTTGTAATTTAGAGTCCATACTGATTAAACTTATTTTGTACAGTGTTATATTTATTTGTTGAATATTTTACATAAATAAATATTTACCATTCTTTGCTGTTAATGATGGAGTAATTTTTTTAAATCTATGTCTATCAAGAAATGGATATTAGTATATCGATTTAAGGAATAATTTCTGTTTATTAGCTAGTTTATTAATAGTAATGGGTCCTCTAAATTACTTGCAAACTATTTTTAAGTTCAATTTAATATAATTATATTTTATATAATATACTGTTTTAAGTACTTTTTCTTAAAACATAAAAGTGAAAAAAAAGTAATTACAAAATAATGAATAGTTAATCAATAATCACATACCTTAGCATGTAGACATTACATTATTTTATTGGTTTGTCTAATATGATATGAAATTGTGTTGCCTTTTTTTTAAATCCAAAGGGAGCTAAACAGCACTATAATTTATGTCTTAAAATCTCTCTCCTTATGTGTACGTTCCAACCAGTTCTTAATAGGTACAACAGACCTCTTTCAATTTCCATTTAGTAATTTGATGGATGCAGCATGCCATGCTTTTCATGGCTTGGTGTGAAGATAAGACCATAAAAAACAAACATAAAGTCAGAAATGCTCAAAATTACTATTTTTTTAAAGATAAGAAAGTGAATATTTTACTGTGCAATATTTTCTCTGTAAACAGCATATATTGTATATTTGTATATGTATTTTTTAGTAACAAAAAGCAAAATTTTTAATATTATGAGAACATAGACCTATCTTATAATCCTAAAAGTCATACAGATTTTTAGACAAAATAAACAGATTACTCCAAATGTTATTTAGTTTCAAAAACATATATTTATTGGCTAGTTAAAGAAATGTATGAGATGGCCAATTTCCTAAAATTAGCATTAATAATGTGTTATAATGAATACTTATTTGGTTCTGTAAAGTTTACGTTCATCTCAAGTATCTCTTAAGAACTTCAACAAACAGTAATTCTAATTACACAGAACAGGAATGTTAACAAACATAAAACAAAAACAAAAAAGATATAGAAACAAAACCATAAAACAATAAAAAGAACTATAGTAACATTTTTTAATTGAATGTTTATGCATTTCTGCAATAATAAAACACATACCTCAAAAGAATTCTAAAGAACTTCAATAATCGAAAGTACAGAATAAAATCAGTTATTCAGAACAAGTAAAAAGCATACTTCAGATACTAAACAACAACAGTGACGGAATGAACGTGAATCTCGAATCTTGCTGTCACTTTCGTGAACATATCAAAATTGACATCAATCAATGGTTCGTTTTTTAACCATACATACGGAGTCATTGACCCACTCACCCATACATGTATGGAGGTGACCCATTCTATCCTTCATGCACAAAGATTACTTTTGACCTACTTCTGATATACGTCCTTAAAAAGCGTTATTGACGATCAAATGCTTTTATTTGTTTCGTCAAAGTATGTACTTGTTATTGTACAAAGGCCTTTTTCAGGACATGTGAGTTGTTGGTTTAATATTACTCAAAGCAAAATTAGTGTTCAAATTAAAAAGCGAATATTTTTGTTGTTGATTTCACCAACTCATTATTTGTACTAGCTTAAATTTAATAATAATGGTTTACTCATTTAGCCTTTTTTATTCTCAAAGGTAAATATATATTCTTAGATTTTTAAACACCATTCAGAAATAAATAAAACAAACGCACTTTTAAACCTCTTTTAAATTTACTTACTTCTCGGGTCTTGTCTGAAGGAGTTACCTCTAGGACAAATAATCGCTAATGATGTGTGTGTTTGTAGTTTATGGTCTTATTTTACCTTAGGATGTTTGCTGATTTAATTGGGTTGATGTTCTAGTGCGCTGTAAAATAAGTTGAAAAGTATTAAAAAATAAGTTTTATGACTTCATGTTACTAGATTTTGTTTTGAAACCATGCAAATAGGCAGAATCTAAAATTTTTTATAGTCTGAAACATGAATGGAAAATTTTTTATTTTAATTACGTTTTGGAGAAACAGAATGATTTCACCTAAAGTTGTCCTGATCTAAAGATTGGAAAGGATATTTTTTAATAAAATTATGTCGGACCTCTCTCTTGTACCACATCAGAGTTATAATGATGACATTTTTTAAGTATGACTTACACACAAAATTCTTTTTAATTGAAAATTAGTATTATTGATATTCAAATTTAAATTGAAACAAAATTGTTTTAGGAATTGACTTGAAGTTAATAACAATGTGAAATTGTATTGTAGTGTTATACTAAATGCTCATAACTTGTATAATACAAAAGACTGCAAAACATTTCCTGTACTCAGTTATTATTATTATTAAATTTTCCAAAGTTAACTGCTAGGTTTGAAAGTTAGAGATAACAAAAAAAAACTACTTCAAGCTAACTTTTATGTACATAATGTTAGACAACGCTACAGGTAATAAGTTGTAATAGAGCTAAATGCAAAGATTGCACCTCTCAATTATTTGTTTGCATACCACTGTGACACAGACTAAAAAGTTAATTGATTAAAGGCAGATAAATTGAGATAGTATTGAAATTTAGCGCTTTTAAAATATTAATCATTTTATTCTATAAATACCTGTTTCTCCAAAAACGTAATACCAAGCAATAAATGCATGATAATATTAAAGACTTAAACCAATCCGCAGGAACATTAATGATGTTGGCTGATTTCTCCACTGCCAGCTATGTGATAAGTCAGCAGATAAATTGTATTTTTTGTTAGTAACGCAATGATGTCACATTTTAAATGGAGCTGTGCAATGCCAGTTTATTTATAAAATAATTATCATATTGTAAGAAAATTAATCCATTTTGATAACTCAGTTATATTTGTGATAATAGGATAGAGATATTTCTTTATCCCTCAAACATTAGAGGTTTATAGATTTTATTTTAGTTAAATAAGTTCAGATTTGGTTTTAAATTCAGTACAAATTTATTTTTTTAACCATAATAGTTTAAACATTGATATTTTTATGTTAAATAATTTTCTAAGATTGTAGCAGCAGTTAAATTTGGGTTTTAATAATCTTTTTAACCATATGGTAAAGTGTTATTTTACATTATTATGATGTAATTTAAAAAAAAGTTTAAATATTTGCTCAATTATTTTGTTTTAATTTTGTTTATGCTCAATATTACTTAGCTAGCAAGCCAAATAAATAGCTTTTCAACCAGGGCAAAGTTATAATTAAATATTACATTTTATCAACTTTGCTTCCCCACTTTAAACAATCCTCTTCAATTTGTGAGGACTGAACACTTGTAAGCAAGCTTGTGAACCACCTGACATATCTATATAATTATCTTATTAATTAAATTTATTTACACTAATACTTTTTATAATATAACTCATAATTCAAGTATCGTATAAAATAATTTTATATCTGTACAAAAGTTGATGTATTTTCTAATTTGTTTCTTTTCTTAATTAGTTGTTTAGCCAAATCCAGAGCAAGTATGTGGTTACTATGAAGTTCCCAGTGCTAGTATTTGTAGGAAAGGAGATGTGTTTCGAGTGCCTCAATTTGGTAGATGACGGGACAGACTTGTATAATTTACGATGTTTTCTAGTCACAATTTTGTAGTGTACATCCTGTAGATTGTATAACTATATTATTCTGTAAGTGTGTGAATGTTTATTGTGTTTAGATGTTCCATTGTTGTAATGTATAAATGATGCATTGTTATTTATTTTGTTTATGCTTTGACGTGAGGAGTATGTTTAGATTTAAACATACACATGTATGTGCTGGGGCCATAAATGCAAGCTAAAAACTTGGCTGATATTGATCATTATTTTTTATTTATAGCATACATTTTTACATAACACTTCATATCATCTTTGTATTTTTTTAATGTTTGTTTTGTGAATATTTTTGTTAATAATTTTATATTATGTAATGTTTGTTATTTTATTGAACAAATCTAAGTCATTACACCAATGTGTAGTACAATTTAAATATACATATTTCTCAAATGTTTTTATTTTAATTAATCCAGGTACTACTAAAGAAATAATATTACTTTTGTTAATTTAGAAGATTCTTATTTATTAATCCTTTTTTATCAATTGTTCTGTGTAACCAAGTTTAAGAGTTGTTAGTAAAATGATCTGGTATGAAACTTTTATATTTCTTAAATTAATTGTCCCTGTAGATTAGTGATATTTATCAACCCTTTTCGCTCGTATAAAATTACAACTTTCCTTGGCCCTTGTTAGTTACAACAGGTGTACCATCTTGCTCTAGAAGTCGTTAGTTAATTAATCTTTCATTAGTATGGTGGCTGGCCTGTGAAGGCTATACGATATATATATATGTATATCTAGAAGTCGTAATTAATTTGCGTACGCGTCAGCAACACTTGTTTGGTACAAACGTTGTACTACGCCTAATAGCTATTTCCACTTGCATGGTACAGCAGGTGTACAAGTGTACTGGTTGATTTGTTTAGTCTCTGAAAAATACAAACACCGATATTTCAGCTTGGAAAGTGCTGCTCTCGATCAGGGACGAACAACACTAACTGGGAGAGGAACCATTTAGAGTACAAGTAGTCCAAAGTTGCATCAGTCTGTATGAAAATGAAAGTGGTCGGTAGTCGAATGAACAACTTTTCTTTTATTTTAAGTTATGTAAATTACTTATGAGTTTCAATCTTAAAATATGGCTGAATTAAAGTCAGATTACATTAGGAACAGATATTAGACTAAGAGATAGACAACAGTGATGAAGAGGTGCCAGAAAACAGTCCTTGTACATTTTTCTTTGAAATGATTTTGAAACGTTCACTTAATATGAATATTATGTTATATATTATTTGCCATTTTGTGTATTTTATCAAGAATTAATTTAATCATAGTCGTTTTATAAAAATGTTATGTTTCCTAATGTTCCAGAAAATGAGTATATTTTGTAGGCTAGTTTACTTCTTTCTCAATTTTATTTTTTGAATTATTTTAAATGTTTATTTAACAAGATTGTTTTTTGGTCATTATATATTATTTGTAGATAAAAATCAATTTTTGTGTTTAAATTATTGTTAATATATATATATATATATATATAATTCCATATCCATCTAATTATAATAATACTATTATTTTCAAAATGTATACATGGAACAATACATTTTAATTAAAATTAATCAATTGAATCAAAGATTACGACATTTAACTATTTGAATGCCAGCTCAAAGGTTAGTGACCTAAAGCAAAACCATGCAACCAGGTGTTTTAAATCCGAGTTATAGGGCATGATGGATGTCAATGAAATACGAGTAGGCAGGTGGTACAGTGTCTGTCCAGTCCGAGCGCTGGAGGATGAGGTGTGCTAACCAAATACAATTTCTACAGCAACATGGCAATGGTACACCATATGTACCATCCGAGTGCAAAGGGTTAGTAACACAAGTAAGCTAAAAATTGGATCACTCGATGATAAAATAAAATATTCCTATTAAAAAGAAAGCATTGTCAAACATGAATTAAAAGTTGTTTGTTTGTTAAAAGCTTTCTAAAAGTATGATAAATTGCCTTACCATGATAAGTTGCAATTTTCATAGTTGTAACATAAACTTCTGTAATATTAACTATGAGGGGTCAAATAGTTACAAGTACGGTACATTAGAGTAGTATAGATTATTGGTGGGCCATAAACAAGAAGTTTTCAATGGTACTTGCCAGTATGCTGGCATTAGTGGCTCTTGCTGTGGTGCAGCTTCAGTGAACTAGTGACTATTCGGATCAATGTGGCGAACCGTTCTGGATAATATTAACTCTGTATATGCCAGAGTTCGAAGGTTAAGTGGTCCATGCAAGGACCGATTGACCTTTCAAACGTAAATGATACCTAAATTACGAGTATAAGATGCAGTCTGCACTTTTATAATTAACTTATATAATAATTATAAATAGTTTTTTAATTAGCATAATACTTGTTGGTACATATACAGCACAAGTAAACATCACACAACACAGTTTTATTACAATAAAAGCACAAAATGCACAAATATATTACAATTCAAGTACAAAATGCACGAATATTATGGTGAGCGTGGTTCAACGAAATCGATCACCATAATATTTGTGCATTTTGTACTTGTATTGTAATATATATGTGCTTATATTGTAATAAATTTGTGTTGTGTGATGTTTACTTGTACTGAATAATTATAACTATAAAGTTATCAAATAAAGTATGCAATTTATAGACTGTAGCAGTTATTATACTTCTAACAAACACAGGATAGATCGACTTGAATGTAAATTTTGTAATTAGATTCTTAGATATGAGACACTGACACAACTTTGTGCCTATTTTAAGGCAAATATAAATGATTACATAAGTGTAGGATGACTTGTATAGCCTGGTTACTAACTGAGTTCAGTTGTTTCTCGAAAGGGCCATTTATTAATAGCCCAATAGCCATCTTACAGTGCTTGTAAGACCCACTCGTAATTTTGAAGCGATGTTTTTTTTTTCAGATTCACTAGAATCTAACTGTTAATGACATGCAGTTTTTGCCTATTTAATTCTTCTATTCCAGTGTTTTTTAGTTTGAATGTGTTTATATTCTGTGACCTTACATGTTGTTTTATTGTTTTAATAATAGCTGAAGAAATAAAACGGAAGAAAGATGTAGTTACACTTCACTTTTCAGCTGCATCACTGAATGTGACTGCTGGTGACATTGCGCAAGAAATGTGTTGCCTATTGCAACATTCTTTAAATGTGGAAAGTGCGGGAAATATAATGATAAGTATAAAAATGGATATATTTGCCTTCACATTTGGTTCTCTATGTGAATTTGGTTCTCACATGTGGTTGGCACATGCACATGTGCACCACTATACTCTTTGTCATGCATATAGCAGTGCTAACCTAATTTTACTACTGAAGAAATAAGCTACCTTTATTTTAATCTGATATGAAAAGTTGCAATCTGAATCGTTGCAAGGCCACTGTACTTACTTGCAATGCGTTTGAACAAAATCATTATTCTTATATTTACCATACATCTGTTTAGTGGTTATTTTTGAATACATACTGTTATAAGTCTTATGAAAGTTAAGCTTGCCTGATTTCTGAGCTAAAGAGAGAAGGAAAGATCAGGCTAATCAGAACAGTCGATAAAATTGGAAATGTAAAATAGGGTTAAAATTTTATTGTAAATTATGTCTACTCCTAAACCTGCTTTGATATGTGCAATCTTGTGTTGTTGTCTCATCCACTTCAATGTATTTTACTTGTTTCTAAAGTTTACCTTATATTTTAAAAATAAACAGAAAAATATATGAAAGAATCAACATCCATTGGTATCAAGACTTATAAATGTAATTTTACTTCTAAAATGATATAGAATTTGCATCATCAAATAAAAAACATATTTATTACAAAAAAAAATAGTGTATTCAGAATTTCAGATCAATTAATCATGAAGAAAATGAGGTCAAATTTGTCGTTCTACCTTTATAACTAGGGATATAGTATTACCCCTTAAAGCACCATTTATACAATACCTATTTTCCATTAAGCACTAATTTATTGTAAAAAAATCTAAATTATATTTTTTAGATTCTCATTTTTTTATTTTTCTGTATAGAAAAATAAAAGATATGATAATATTTTGAAACTTTCATTAGCTTACTTTACCTTTTTTCTTATATATGAATATGTAAATAAGCAAACTTTTGCTTGAAAGTAAGCCTCAGCCATATATCACTTATACAGTATGAATCAATACAAAATATTTTTACTATTAATAGAATAAGTATAATTGAGTACATTTACTGATAAAGACAAGGCTGCACGTAACACATATAATAAAAAATAAGTAAATACATATAGCACTTGAATATGATGTATTTAGTACCTTCCACAAAATCAAAATCGGCCGGATTATTCATATTGACACTTAAAACTAATAAATTACTAATATATATTAAACTAAGATAAAAACAACTAAATACACAGTTTGAAAGAAGTGAGGCGGTGGACAATGATAACCGCTCAGCTCGACAGTAGCAGCGCGTATATGCGCTTGTGGCGTTAGGCGGCGCAGCGGAAATGTACACTGCCAGACAAAAACCAGTCTCGTAGTGATTGACAGGCCAACAAAAGGTCACGAGTCATTAGTCACCGCCCATGACCCAAACGCACTACCGGATTAAATTAGAAACATTATTACGAAAATATTATTTTTTTAATTATTACGCGTATATGCGCTTACAGCGTTTAGAGTAAAGTCAACATATGCGCTAACGGCGTGATAAGGGTTAATATATTAGTGAAAAAGTACAACGTATACAAGGTGTCCCATGGAGAAAAGGACAAACTTTCATATCTTGTTCCTCATGTAAAACTAATGAAAAAAAGTCATATAAACATAGGACTGAAAACACTTCGTTAACGATTTAGAGGCGGTGAAAGATTTTGCATGGATTTCAGTTCCCTCCTTTGAATGAAGTCGTACTGATATGTGTAGGGCATTTATTAAGGTGTAAGATTTATAGATCTGATGTAAAATGAACTAAGAAATCTAATAAAATAGGTCCCAGATCTGTAAACACCGTAGTTTTTAAGATATCTGACAAAATACACAAACCTTAGTCTCGAAAAACATGTTACGCTTAGGATCGAGTTTTATGTTAACTTTGTTAAATGGTTATCAAATACATTTAATTGATGAACAAAACTTGTAGGGAATTTAATTCTGAAGAGAATGATGTAAAATGGCCCAATAATAGACACTCACAAAGTTTTAAAATAATAACTTTGAATTAAAACAAAGCATACAAAAAATAGGCATAATCGCTGAGACTTATTCATTACTAAACATACTTCTTATAATTAAACATACAAACTTAATAACAAATATAATATTGTTAAAATACCTTATTTTAGTCTAGTAAGTTTCGAGATCCCCCATTCACGATGCACACAGCATTCAGCTCGATGTAAAATATTTTCTTTGGCTTTCCGTACTAAGTTTGGATCGTGGATTCAACAGCTTGGCAAATTTTAGTGAATGACTACTGTCTAGTATTGACTCTCTGTTTGTATACTATCTTTTTAAGTAGCCCCATAAGTAACAGCCAAGTCTGGTGATTGTAGTGGCCAATTAATTTGTCTGCCATGTTCAATCCAGTTCAAGAATTTAGCATACATATTCCTAGCTGCTAGAGAAAAATGGTTACACCATTGAGTTGCAAAATCCTTTATTATAACTTCTAAATGAAATAGCAAATCATTTTCCAAAAATTTTCTGTATACGTTATCTGTGAGGTTTTCATTAAAAACAATTGGTGCCAGTTTTTTGTCATTTGTGTTTCCCTAAATTACGTAACCCAAGAATCGGGCTTTTTAAACCACCCCCCCCCCCCCGTGTAACGAACTTGTAACGGTAATACCGAACCCCCCCTCAATAGTTACGTAATGCTGCCCCCCCCAATTTTTATTATCTACTTTATGCAGATTATGATTTATGATAGTCATTTTTCTGTTTGATTGTTAAGGTTTAATAGTTACGTAACACTGTGTAGAAACCCCCACCCTCCCCCATAATATTGTATAACGCTGTGTAGAAACCCCCACCCTCCCCCATAATATTGTATAACGCTGTGTAGAAACCCCCACCCTCCCCCATAATATTGTATAACGCTGTGTAGAAACCCCCACCCTCCCCCATAATATTGTATAACGCTGTGTAGAAACCCCCACCCTCCCCCATAATATTGTATAACGCTGTGTAGAAACCCCCACCCTCCCCCATAATATTGTATAACGCTGTGTAGAAACCCCCACCATCCCCCATAATATTGTATAACGCTGCTGAAAACCCCCTCCCCCCTAAAGGCATTACGTAATTTGGAGACGGCCCTGCATATTTGCTTCCACATGTACAAGAACAAACAGGAAAAGTAATTAAAAGCGAGCATTTTCTAGTGTTTGATGATAAGTGCATGAAGTTTATAGCACATCAGGAGAAGCTTGCCATCACTGAATTAGAACTGTGGTTGAATGTTCTCAAGTGGGCTGCCGGGCAATCTAAAAACCCTAAATAACAACAAAGGCAACTGCGAATGAGATTATAAAGGAGGTGATGAACACAAAGGTATTAAATGACGAAGAAATGGTCGATTTACTCTCAGCAATCTCAAATAATAGAGACTTGGTAATACCAGACCTCTGTAATATAAGACAAAAGAGGACATTGACTGAGAGAAAAACCATTGTTAAAAGCTTAATAGGTTGTGATCCAGACAAAGATTCAAATCAATCTGAGTTCTCAATCAGTCTTTGTGAAACTGTTAAAACATATCCCATTCAACTTGAACGGTTCATTTTTCCAGGTAGAAAACTGGTTGACTATAACAATTTATTATATAAGGTGAAGTGTATGATATCAGTGAAAGAAAGAACATCCAGCCTATTAAATAAAACATATACTGTAATGGAAGAGATACATACTATGTATGACAAAGATATCTCCATTTCACTTGTTGATAAACTATCAAGACTTATTTTGACTCAACTTATTATTTCCAAGTACATTTTTCTACTAGTCATCCTTCACTTATCACATTGGTTATACTCTTTTCCTGGAGAGTATGTAATAGTTGAAGAAGAAAGAAAATGTTCAGATTAAGATCAATAGTTCACACTTTCATTTGAAAGAAATACATTACAGAAAATTGTCATAAAATGAAAAACGGTAGTTTTATTTATTTTATATTATCTTAGGTTTTATTTTCTAAACCTATTAATTTAGTGATTTTTATTCATTGTATTATTGTTTCAATAAACTTGTATTTGGGTCTAAATATTATGACGTTTTTGGTTCTTTTTAATTGATATTCCAGATCTTTTATTGGATTAGAAACCTTCAAATTATTGGACTGGAGTTGAGTAAGAATACTTGAACACTTGAGTGTAGCATACAAGTCTATGACTTGTGGAGGCTAAATTATAATTATATTTCCTCATTAGGTATAATAACTTAATGGCGACAGCAGAAGTTAATGTAATTTAGTGGCCTCAGTGTTTGTAAAAATTCAAACTCAGTTGTTTCTGATCAATTTTATTAGCAAATGTGAATACCTCAGCATTTGCAATTTTGATTTATAGTCTCAAAAATAAACCTTAGAAAAAAAATTAAAGAGATGTTAAACAAGTTTGCTCTTTTTCTCATAATTAGTCGATATATTATGGAGGAATTTTAGCCTAAACTAAGCCTTTGCTTCCTAAGGGAAATGCTGAATTCATACTGAAGCCATAGAAGATAATACATAGTAAGTTTATAAATATGTTAACAGAACTTTGTTCATATTACCATTAAGATAGAAGTCTAAGGTGAGTGTGACTATGTGACTGGGTCTTGTGTGTGTCAGCACAACTATAGACTTATACTGAACTATAAAATTGTGTCATTTTCAACTTGAATTTTTTTTTTATTGAGGACGGTTGAATATTATTTAGACCATTACAGATAAAGATACAAAACTTTGCACATTGCTGCTGGACATAAAAAGTTCATTTACCATGTGTTCAGTGATCCACTACCTTCGTAGGGAAACAGCCCACTAGGAGTCGGAAGAAAATCTTAAATGTAAGCATAGGTCTTAGCTAGTAGAACATCATACCGCAAATTAGACCTCAAAAGGTTAATCCTAATCAAAATGGCGGCACTCGAAAGTTTCAATACTGATCTTTTGTGCAAGATTTTAAACCGCCACCATTTTGTGACGGATAAAGCTTTTGAAGTGCGGTTTGCAGCATTCTTTTATGCTTGACAGCCCATTAAAATGATGTGCATATCAACTCATGCTTACACTAAAACTTTTCTACTGACTCCTAATGGACTGTTCCTATAAAAGAATAGCAGGACACTGAATACATCTTATAGTAGGTGTTTGTGTAAAGTAATCATGTGTGAAGTTTTGTTGCTTCATCTGATATGGTTACACAAAAATTAAGCCATTCTTTAAACTTGCACATAAGAACAGCATTGAAACTTTCGAGCGCCACCATTTTGTTTAGGATTAACCTTTTCAGGTCTAATTTGTGGTATGATGTTCTACTAGCTAAGACCTTTAAAATGGTATGTATATCGGACCTATGCTTACATTTAAGATTTACTTCCGACTCCTAGTAGGTCGTCCCCCTACAAAGGTAGTGGATCACTGAATACATGGTAAAATAACTTTTTATATCCAGCAGCAATGTGCAAAGTTTTGTACCTATATCTGTAATGGACTAAATAATATTCAACTGTCTTCGGACTTTTTTGAACACCCTGTATATATATTACTTATAAGGCAATAATCTATAAAAATTATGATGAAATTAGTTTTTTTCCCTGTACATTGCTTACAATATTGTAATTTTGTACATATTCAGGATTTGTACTCCAAAAACTCTGAAATGAGCCCGATTTCTGTTTCTTGATAAAGCTTACCTTGCTTATAGTTAAACAAGAATACTATTGTTTATAAAAGTTATTTTGTTTGTTTGATCTATAGCCAGCATGGATTGGCTGAAGATTGTTTGAACCATCAGAATTTACATTAAAATAACTCTGCTCCTACACAGTTACTATATCATTATTATGAGCACTGTCACTGTTTTCATTATATCATTCATTTCTCCTTAGATTAGGTTTTAACTCCTAACCTGACAAAACAATAATGTTCCATTACGAAATAATTCAAATTCAGCAAAATGTAAAATTTAATTATTTCGAGACAGAAACACCTAATATGCTAATAAATTATGTCTATGTAATAGCACTGATTTTATACACAAATAGATCTCCCATCCAATGTTAAATGTTGAGTTTCAAAATATCAGCTGTTTTTGTGGTCCGTTGTAGAGCGCTTGTATAGTCCCATGTTCATGTAGGCTTGTATAATCAATGACATGTCTGTTGAGCTCGCGGAAAGATTACAGCGTGCCCAAAACTACTGTATCAGATTTATTTTCAACCTGAGGCGAAGGGATCATGTTACTCCATTTTTCTACCAATTATCCATCTTAAAGTTAAACAATCTTCGACAATTCCATATTCTGATATTGTTGCACAGTATTCTTCAAAACCAAATTCCTAAATATCTGTCAGAGCAGTTTGTTTATCTGTCACAAGTTGGTGTGCGTAGAACAAGACGTGGTGAGTCAATGTTAGCTATTCCAGTTCACCGCACCACCACTTTCAACAAATCATTTATTGTCTCCGCGTGCAGGCTCTGGAATGCTCTGCCTGATAATATCAGATCCATCGATAAGCGCACTCGGTTTGGGGCGGAGGTGAGGTGCTATCTGCTGTGGGCCTAGCGGGAGTAGTGGTTGGTGTCGCTGTGGCTTGGTGGTGGCGGTAATGAATGATTGTGCCGAATGAATGTAGTTTTGAATAAATGTTATGAATAACTGTAGTTTTGTTTGAGATAGTCGAAATATTTTTAAGTTTAAATATAATGTTTCACATTTTTTGACTTTATATGTTTTACTTCGTACATTGCAACTTCTATTTTGTATTTCCTTGTAAATTGTTATTTATATTTGAAAATATCTTATTATGTATGATGAGGTTAAGTGGTAGAGAGGGCTTTGCAGCCCTAACTTCGCCTCTTGAATATAAATAAAGACGTTTTTCATTTCATTTCATTTACATGTAATACAGTTTAAACCAGCTGTGGGTGCGGGCCACACTAACAAAATTACTGCCACAAATATTCCTATTAGATGTTTTATCTATTGTAGGTGTACATAATCAAGGGTAATAGTTAAAGGATCTATTGTTATATATAAATACATTATACAATCGATTGTTATATAATCTAGTACACTTTTTAATTAATTGCTTTTCAGTTTCTCCTAATACATTTTCTCCTATAGCACTTAGAGAAAATTATGGCTATGGATAGATGACGTTGACTTATTTTACAGAAAAATATCAGACACAAAGTCTCTGATTTGTTCCAAGCTGCTATCAGCTTCTAAGTTTTGTAAAAGGTGCATTGTGTTTGCTATCATTAAATTGCTCATTATAAATAATTGTGAGCTTTTCTCTCAAAGAAATTGGTCAGGACATGGTATCTACAAGGATGTGGCCAACAGCCATAATGTAAATAATTTTAAAATAGTATGTGAGTCATGGTAAGATATTTTTATTATTTTTCATTTATGTTCTTAAAATATAAACAGTAAACACCCAATATTTTGAGATCTTCTAGTCTAGATACCAGTTGAGGGCTAAGACTGGTATGTGATAAAATTAAAAATATTGAGTTACTAACTCTTTAGAGTTGTCTATTACTACACAAAAAAATAAAATAACTTTGTTCCCAAGTTCACACAGGCAAGGCCCATACGTGATTTATTCAACGAGTGAAACACTTACTATCACTTCAATTGGGGATTCGAACCTTAGACTCTGCAGACCGAAGCCTTGACTACTTAGCTGAAACGCAGCAATTTCATTTTACTATTTTGTCTTGTTATTATTGATTTCATTATTATTATTAATTATTTATTGAAAAGCATAATTATTTTTACTTTTTATATGTACTATTAAACAAATTTCAGAATAATTAACTCATTATAATTCTTGAAATGTTCAACAATTAAAATTAAAAGTTCATTGAGTATTAATAATAAGACGTAACAAGTTCTCAGTATTAAATTAAAAGCTAGAGAGTCACTTGTACGGCTTGATGGCTTGCAATTGATTTTCCGTTACAACAAATGTCTAAGACCTTGATGTAGAATGAATGAAGAATAAGTAGAAGACTTTTCTACTTTAAAATTTGTCTGAAGACAAATTCAGAACTATTGTTGAATCATACTACAATTTACATCCCAAATTAAAAACTAATGTTGTACTCTTAATGTTTAAAAGAAAATAAATGGCAAAAAGACTTAACAGTATACTTTCGTAGATTGGATATTAGGTAAATTTTAAAAATTCTTTATTATTTCTACAATATACTTAACGTACTATTAAAACAGTTTATTTTGAAATCTTGAACATGAAACTTAATAAAATGAATTGGTTGTCAGTTATGTGAAGTCAATTCCTACATTTTATGCAGTCAATTATAAAGACTCACAATCCAATGAATTATCACCTTTAGATCTAGCAATACATTTTTGTTTTTAAGTGGTTATTTGCCAAAAGTCCTTCCTTTGCTGTAGGGTATTCTCTACATTTGCTTACCTTTTCCATTCTATAAACCACAACATGCACAGCATTATAAAAACTCAGTCTGCTGTCAATTCTCCTAGGTAGATAACAATGTTTTATAGCCTATAAAATCCTATACCTCTACTTTGTGGGATGCAAAGTAGTGCTATCATGTAAGAGTTAGTAAAAATAACTTTTACAATTAAGCAAGCTTTTGAGTAATGTTTATTGTATCAGCTGTTTGGAATAAATTACTAATTTCATTAAATTAATGACAATGTTACTCTGATGGAAAAAATATATGTTAGGGGGAAGGGAAGTTCTACCCCTTAGGAATGGAATTTGGAGGGATGCTTTCTTAGTGGGTCTCTATAGTAAAAAAGCTAACTTCCTTCCAAATTTCATCAATACCTGTTCAGCGATTCCGGAGATTTTTAAATTGAATTCTATTCAACCTATGTTATGACGTTGTATCCTGGTATGTAAGTGATTATTGGATTTGTAACTAAAATAAAATACCTTGATGAATTTGCTGTTAATTAATTATAATTCTACTCGTGAAATAAGATTTCACTTTACTACTTACAGCAATGTTACATCCTAAAATAAATGTCATGGCACCGCCACCAAATCATTTATATTAACGTAATATTTATAATAACTATTACTATTCCCATTCATATATCTAGTCTGGAAAGAACCTTGTTCAATGCAAAAATGAACAAAACATAGTCATTTTATTTTCATCATACTGGTACCATAAATATTTCACCTATAAAATATTGCAATTAGTCATAATGAACATTACTGATGATACCACTTTACTTGCTAATCACCACAACCTAAATTGTCTTAAAAAAATTACTCAACAAACAGAAACAAGAGATATCATCTTGTAATCCAGAAAAAACTCAATATATTACGCTTAGTCTTAAACAAGATATTAGTTCAGAATCTGTCAAGCCATATTAAAACTGTTTGTAACAAAATTTCTAGAGTAAATTATCTGCTTTGGAAACTTAAACATTTTGTTAACCCAGAATATTTAAGATTGGCATATTTTGGTCTTTTCAAATCGCATATATTGTAAGGTCAACTCGCATGCGGTCACTCCCCACATGTTGTCGATATCCTTTTACTACAAAAACAGGCTGTACGCAACATTGCAGGAACTGATCCACTTGCACACTGCAAGCCTCTTTTTGTAGAGCTTAAAATTCCTACAGTACTTAATCTATACATTTTCCAAGTCATTGGCTGTTGGCCATGTTAGTTTTAATCCCATATGAACAATGTTATTTGGAAATTCAAATGTTTTGTTATTTATTGATCAAAAGTTCTGTATGAGATGTCATTTTAAACGTTATCATATTGTGCATAGGATTTGCTTTTAATATTTTGAATAAATACGCCTCGTTTTTAAATATAGGGGAAAATAAACACTTTAAACTAAATATTTTAAAACTTTTTCTAGAAATTCGTAAAGCCATTTTATTTTTGATAAAATGCAATTTATTTGGGAAAATCCTTTTAAAAATAACTGTTTAGTTTGGATACACGTGATCGTATATCTGGTTTGAAAATAACATTATTCTTACTGGATTAAAACCGACATGGCTGACAGCCTCTGCAGACTCTTAAATTACATTGGAGTCAAATTATGCAATTAGGTTGTCGGTTACTTAGGTGGGAGCAGGCCACTTCAGTTTCCAATGAGTTAAGATTTAGCTTTCAGGTTTATAAGGTCACTTGGGAGTGTTTCTTCAGTAGCTGTGAAGCCCTTGAGTTGTTAAGCTAAAGCAATATCATCTGCATATATACATGTTTAAGACTTTGCGATTGGGATATAAGCGGTATACACTTTGAACAAAATTGGAGGAAGACCCTATGGTAGTGACTGATGTCCAACTTATTAGGATCATGAGAGCTATTGGTGGCAACTTAACTTCCTTGGCTCCTGGTGCTGTGCAATATAGCTCCTCCAGAGATAAGAGGTCAGTAGGCACTACTTAAAGAATTCAACAAGATCTTGAATGCCCCAGATCTCCCCATTACAAGGATCTCCCACATCAAAACAGTTCATTTAAATCTCAAAACCCTCCTCTACGTACTGCTTTCCAGTTGAGCAGATCAGATTTCTCACCCATAATATTAGCTGGGCCATTGCATGGAACAGTTTTTAAGAACGTAAAAAGTTCCTTATTAACAATCAGACCACTTTCAATGGAAATGGACAAATGGAATCATGGGGCGTGGTGATTATCTAATCTGGATATGGAAATATTGTATGTAAGGAATGATTTTGGAAAGGGAAAGAGAATCGAAGGAGGACTAAGGGAATTTTGAGAGAGGCTTTTTATTTACTACTACAGGTATTTACGTGAAGAAGTAAATAATTATCTTAACAACCAAGAAAACGTGTTTCAGGGAAGTGGTAAGATTCTTCTTGATAAGTTTAAATTCTGAAATTAAATAAACGTATAGAAAACTGCGTTTTAAAATATAACAGTGGTATTGACCCACCCGCCCGCCAATACACATACAGTGGTATTGACATACCCACCCGACATTACACGTACAGTGGTATTGACCCACCCACCCGCCCATACATATACAGTGGTATTGAAACACCCGCCCGCCCATACACGTACAATGTTATGATGACCCACCCAGTGTACATTCCACTGCAAGTGTATGGGTGGGTCAATACCACTGTACATGTATGGGGGGTTAGTTGTAGTTGACCCACCCGCCCACCCATACACGTGCAGTGGTAATGACCCACCCGCCCACCCATACATGTACTGTGGTAATACTGTAGATAATATTTGGAGATTTCCAATGCTTTGAGTGTTTAAGAAACAAACACAACGTTTCGACAGGTAGAACAAACTCCTGCCATCTTCAGGTGTACTTACTAACTTAGCCTACATCTAAAACAATTTTTATTTTTTTTTTATGATATAGGTCAAAATTGTTTTAGATGTAGGCTAAGTTAGTAAGTACACCTGAAGACGGCAGGAGTTTGTTCTACATGTTGAAACATTGTGTTTGTTTCTTAAATACTCAAAGCATTGGAAATCTCCATGAATATTATCTACATATCATGAAAAATCCAATGCTAATAAATAACTTACAAACAACAGTGGACTTATTAATTAGAAAGAAGCATTTATAAATTAGAAGACTGTTTAGGATAAATGTCAATCAATCAATCACTTTTTATTTGTCTTTAGGATTTAACAATCATTGACAAAGTCATATTATAGCTTAAAGCCAAGTCTACAATTAATCATAATGTATAAATTAAATAAATCTAATAAATCCATCTCTGTTGCAAACTAAAATAAATTTTAAATTCATAGTTATGTTATTCATTATTGAACATTACATCTAACCTGTTTTTATAATAATGTACACAACTCCAATGTCTTGACACATACACATATATATATATATATACATTCACATGCTCAATTATGGTTGACCTTGAAAATGTATAATTTCAACATTACAAAACTCATCCAAGCAATAGAATGGGTTTTCCAGAAGCCAATTGTATAGCAATTGTTTAAATTTTCGAGTAGGGTAAGATTTAATTAAAGGTTCTAATTTATTGTAAATTTTAATAGACTGAACAATATGACTGTTTTGTGTTTTACTAAGTCTGTGAAATTCCAATGCAGCATTATTTTTATTTCGGGTGTTATAGTTATGAATATTACTATGGAACGTTAACAAAGTGGGATTTTTAAATATATAGACAGTTAGGTCATATACATACAAATTTATTACTGTTAGAATTTTGAGTTTTGTATATAATGGTTTACAGTGGTCTCTTGGGTCTGCCCTAATCATAGCCCTCACTGCTCTTTTTTGAAGGATCAACATTTCGTGAATCCTGGAGCAGTTACCCCATAGTATCAGGCCATACCTAATTATGGATTGAAAGTAGGAAAAGTAGGCTGACCTAATGTAATTTTTAGGAATTAATTCGTTGAGACGACTCAGAAGATAAATCACTCGCGATAGTCTAGTTCTTATGTAGTCTATATGTGTGTTCCATGACAAATGATTATCAATTAATATTCCCAAGAACTTGGAAGACTTATGAAAGTTGAAATCTGGTGACAACATGGGTTTTAAAGTGAACAATATCTTTTGGGTTTTTTCCTTATTTAACATAAGTCCAATTGCATGAAACCAGACTAAAGCATCAGCCAGTGTTTCCTTGGAGAGCTCCTCTAGCTCACTTAACCCTTTACCAACATTCAACAGTGTGGTGTCATCTGCATAAAGAATGGTTTTTGATTTTAATGCCAGCGGTAGATCATTGATATAGATAAAAAAAATTAAGGGACCCAGGACAGAGCCTTGAGGAATCCCCCATTGCACCACAATTTCCCTAGACCAACTTCCATTAATACACACCTTTTGCTTACAATTTCCCATATAAGATTAAAAAAAACTAAGCTGTGAGCCACGAATACCATAATGCTCCAGTATTGTTATAAGAATATGACTATCTACACAATCAAAGGCCTTGCTCAGGTCACATAGAGTGGCCTGAGCAAAAGCCTTGTCATGAAAAGCTAAGTGAATCTGTCTTACAAAACTATCCAATGCATCAACCGTTGATTTACCTGCTCTAAAGCCATATTGAGAACTATTAAAAATATTGTTTTTTTCACAGAAAGCATAAATTTGCTTAAATACCAGTAATTCAATTAATTTACCCAAAACTGGCACAATTGAAATTGGGCGGTAACTTTTCGGCTGCTCCCTACGGCCTTTCTAGTAAATAGGACAGACCCTAGAAATTTTTAAAGCGTCTGGGAAAATTCCTTCCCTCAAGAGGTAATTTATGCATATTGCAAGAGGATCAGCCAATCCGGTTATCATATACTTTAGCATGTTATTCGACATACAGTATATATCAAGACTATTAGATCTATTCATGTTATTAACAGTAGTCAGGACATCATCTGGGGTAACATATTCCCAATAAAATCTTTCAGGGTTATTACCAGTGTTTTGTTTTAAAAGTTCAATTGCAGATACATTAGGCACAAAGTAATCAGCTTTATATTTTATAAATAAAATGTCACAATGTCACTTTTATAAATAAAATATTGTTACTATTAATAAAAGTCTTAACCACGTTATATGGCTATTAACCCTCCACCTGTAACATGGATCTGATAGACCCCGTCACGATTTTTTGTTTACATCCTTACAAAAATTAACATTAGAAATTTTATACTGAATGTAAATTCGTGTTATAGTTTCTTCTAGCATCCAAATTATTTTTTTTTCAACCAATACAATTTTTGTTATCTTATTAATTAGAAAAAAAACTATGTCACAGTGTCTCTTAGACCCATGGTTACGTTGCGCAACTCATTTACATAGTATAATGTAGTCTGTTTTCTTTTTTTAGATAATTTGCTAACACGACGACTCTGAACAAGCTATATGTTTAAGCTGTGGTGAAGAAAAATGAAAAGATTTATTGTGTCTAAAATAAGATGAAGAACTAATTTTGTCAAATTTCCAAGCTATAAAATAATCATTTTTTTCAAAACCCACTCCTTATTTTGTATATGTGTTTAGTAAATTGTATTGCTTTAAATATTGTTTGCATTTTCAGTTTAAACTCCTCTCCATAAAATAAAATACTTTAGTTTATCATATTTACCATATCTTTGAAAAAACTAGATTTTTGGACAGGTTTTGAGTAGATTTTGAAATCTTCCCCATAGTTGATAAGAATTGGATATTTAAAAAAAAATTATTTTAAGCTTTACTTTGGTTTTTGTTTAAAAATTTTTAAGTCAAATACTTTTTTTACATTAATTCAAATTCAAATTCCAAATTCAAATTCCATTTATTTGTCATACAACTATTATAGCATTGACAAAGTCATATGGACAGCACATATATGCTACTCAATAGATTCTTAAGAATATAAATTCAAAACATGAATAGATAGAAATAATAATACTAAATAGTTAATTGATTATGAGCAATTACATACCTTTACAGTTTATTTAATTAATTAAATAAAAAATAGGTATAAATAAAAAGTTGATTAAATGAAAAGGCTGCTTTAGGAGCTAATTATATAAGTTTATTAAGTGGAATGAATCAAAAATCAATATTAGGAATATTAAAAAATTCGTCAATAGAATAAAATGGGTTCTTCAGGAGCCAGTTAAAAAATGTATTTCAGAAAGATTTTTCTGAATACTTGTCAATCAAGTTGGTTAATTTATTGTAAACTCTAAGTGAAACTATATTATGGCTGTTTGAAGTTTTATGTAATCTAACAAAATTAATAGTAGCTTGATCTTTAATCCTAGTTTTATACTGATGAGTACTTTTTAAAATTATACCAGGAGTTCTTAAAACATATAAAATCAAATCAAAGATGTAAATATTTATAACAGTTAGAATATTCAATTTAACAAATAGGGGTTTACAATGTTCTATAGGACCTACATTTGAGATTGCTCTTATAGCCCTTTTCTGCAGAAGTAAGATTTCCTCTATCCTACTGCAATTCCCATAAAAGATTATTCCATATCTAAATATTGACTGAATGTAAGCAAAATAAGCCGATCTAATATAATTTTGATGCACACAGTAAGTTAATCGTTTTAATAAATGAATTACTCTGGATAATTTACCACTAATTAATCTACATGTGGTCCCCAAGACAGAGTTTTTTCTATAAAAATTCCTAAAAATTTAACACTGTCAGTTGAATTATCACTTAAATTGTTTTCACTGACCGGTCTTAAAGAAAATGTTACTTCTTTAGTTTTATCTTCATTTAGGAGAAATCCATTTGATTTGAACCATTCAGATGCTTTCTTTAGTGTTCTTTCACCTAGTGATTTAAGTTGTTCAAAGTTTGAATTTGAATTAAAAAAGGTTGAATCGTCCGCATAAAGATAAGTTTTACTATTTACAAAATTTGGAAGGTCATTTATGCTAATTAAAAACAATAGGGGTCCCAGGACCGATCCCTGAGGAACACCATTTGTGACTTCTATCTCCTGGGACCACTCACCGTCCACGAAAACTTTTTGTTTACGATTAAAGAAATAGGATTTAAAAAACTTGAGTTGAGTATTTTTAATACCGTAGTAGTTCAATTTCATTAATAATTCAGAATGATTTACGCAGTCAAAAGCTTTGCTCAGGTCACAGAAGGTTGCCTGGGCGAAAGCTTTTCCTTCAAAAGCTGATAGCACTTCGTGCACCAGCATATCTACAGCATCAATTGTGCATTTTCCCTTTCTAAATCCAAATTGTGAATCACTTAAAAACTTATTATTTTCTAAATAGGCACTTAGTTGTTCACAGATTAAAATTTCAAATAATTTTGATAATGATGGAATTATAGAAATTGGACGATAGCTCTGCGGCTTGTCCCTTGAGCCTTTTTTAAGAATTGGGCATATTCGCGACACCTTTAACTCATTAGGAAATACTCCCTCCATGAGACAGAGATTAAAGCAGTAGGATAGAGGAGTGGCAATAGATATTATTATTTTTTTTAATAAATTATTAGAAATAAGGTAAACATCGCAACTATCAGAATTTTTAAGTTTGCCGGTTGTAGTAACTATATCTTCTGGAGTTATTTGTTTCCATGAAAAATCTTGAGAATTTACTGAAACAAGTTGAATGAGCTCCTCTGAACTATATCTAGGATTACTTACTTTAGTTTTAATTTCATTAACAGAGTTTACAAAAAAATTATTAAATGTGTCAGGTGAAATTCCAGGATTTATTTTACTCGATGTACTTTGTTTACTACCACATTTTATCACTTTCCAAGCAGTTTTACACTTATTACTACTCCTTTCAATCAGATTAGTATTATGTAATATTTTAGCATCTTTAATCGATTTCCTATATTGGTTTTTTAAGTTTAAACATTGTTGCCTAATTTTTGATGTGTCTGTTTTGTTTTTTTTTTTATAATATTATCCAATAATAATAATTTGTTTTTCATATTAGCCAGATCATTAGAATACCAATCATGTTTCAATTTTGTGCAATGATTTGTTTTGACTCTTTTTATTTTTGCATAAAAGTTTATGTTATCAACTAATTTTTGAAAAAAATTTTGAAAGGTATTACTAGCAGTGGAATTTGTTGAGTTCAGTATATTATTCCATTTATAGCAGCTCAGTTTATGTGCCAAGGCACCTACTGAGGTTTTTGGCAAAACCATTTTAAAGTAATTGCTTGACTCTAGATTGAATAAATTGTCTTCTTCAGATTGTATTTTTGTCCTATAACCCATGCTGAAGGGGGCATTTATAGTGAGACCATCGTGGTCAGAAAAGGGAAAATTAAAAATACCACATTCTATAGCTAAACCTTTTTTGCAATTTACTAGAATATTGTCTAAACAATTTGAACCTCGAGTTGGTTTAGTATTTAAGTAATAAAAGTCATATTGTCGCAAGATATTGATAAACTGTTTGGATAAATTATGTTGTTTTGTAACATCAAAATTAGAATTAAAATCACCTCCAATTATGGAGATGTACTCGTAGTTTGGCCAGCTAGTTAAGTACGAAAGCAACTTCTCAAGTGAATCTAGAAAAACATGTGGGTCACCAGATGGTGAATGGTAGAGTGAAACGAATATTATTTTTAAACTATTAATAAAGGTTGCTGAGGCTTCAAAGTTCATTTCTGAACAAAGATGCTTGATATCACAAGCCCTGGTTTGAATGTCATTTCGGGCAAAAATTAAGGAACCACCCCGAATGTGGTTAGTTCTACAAAAAGCACTGACACAGGAATACCCTTCGGGTGTTGCTGAGTCAGTTTCTTCTTCTGTAAGCCAGTGTTCAGATAAACCTACAGCAAAAACATTTTTATTAATTAAAAAGCTCTCTAAAACGGATAATTTTTTATCCAAACCCTGAATATTAAGGAATAAAACCCTGATTAATTTGGAAGGATTAATTAAGGAATAATTTGTAATCGAGTCTAACTGACTGAAAATTGCAGTAGGAGCTTACAAAATAGGCTGGTTCATAGTTGTCTTATCTGTGAATATTCATATCTGCAGAGTAGATAGGCAAGTTCCATTAAAAGAATTTTTATTTTTAACACTACAAAATAAACATGCACTTATAAAAATTTATTAATTTCCTGTAAAAAGCAATGAGCCCAATTTTAAATGTCAGTTTATTAAAAATATTATAAAAATACAAACAAAAAACTAGTCTGGGAGTGTTATTTTTTGTTATGTTTTGCCCAGTAATCTAAGATTGGCAGTACAACAAATGTATGACTGTGTTCTTTTAAGTACAGTATATATTTAAAATCTAACAATGTAGCTTGAACTTTATACCACGATTGAAAGATAACCACAATGCTGCATAAAAATAAAATAATGCTGACTTAAAAATTAATTCACAAATGAAATAACTATCACTTTATTTTTCTCCACAGCCACATTTGAATGCTACGTATACATTTAAAAATATTTTAACTCAAGATCAGCAATTCACGGAAGTGGTTGGGTTTGATATGAGTGATACAAATAAAGCTATGTCTTATTTATATCTGCAGGAACAAAATAAACAATTAAAATCTTAGTCAAATTCTATAGAATATTAATACAAACAATAAAAGTACTGTGGGAAATTAATCATTTTCATTGCTGGTAATGGATTCAATAACAAAAAAGAATGGGTTAGCGATGAACATACAAAAATTTAGGGTAATAAAGGTAGAGAGAGCATGTGTCAATTAAAGAGAATTTCCTGGAAAAGGTAGATGAATTTTGTTATCTAGGGAGTAAAACAACAATCAAAAACACAATAAATGAGCATAAAGGAAAAATTATACGGGAGATTGGACAGTTTTTAAAATCTGGTACAGAAACTATTATCGAATTAGAGAGGAAACAAAGATATTGATGTACAGGATGAACTTATCAACCAATTTTATAATATGGATCAGAAATGTGGACATGGACATAAGGTTGTTTAAGCAGAGTGCAGGCAGAAGTGAGATTTAAGAGGAATAGAGAATATTAGCAAAAGATAAAGAATAAGTAACAGAATAACCAGAGAAAGGTTGAAAGTGATACTGCAACATGAGACAGTAGAAAGAAGAATGCATGTGAAGAGGGTGGGAAATAATAGATTGCTGATGATAACTCTGAAGAAAAAGGAAGAAGACCAAGAGGAAGATGGGAGGACCAAGTGTAAGAAGAATGATGTAGAGAGAAAAGGATTGCAGAAAAGATAAGTGGAGGAAGAGGAGTCCTGGAGAGATGGTCAAAAACAGAGGAGGCTGTGGATAATGATGAATTGCTTGTAGTGTTATAAGATATAACAGGCCAAGTATTAGCAGACTGTGAGACAATGGGGCCTGATAGGTTTTATTCTAACTGCTTTCTTTGGATCAGCAATCAGATACTTCTACCGTCTGTTGAACAGCTCCTAGTGTAATTACAGTAGGGTCGCAGTAGTTCGAATCACGTGGTAATCCAAACGACCCTCCTGGCCACTTACAAACAGCTCTTTTCGTTGCACATCTCAACTTGTTAGTTTCTGATAAGGATAGTAACATTGACATTACTGTTGTTCTAATATATCAGAATATCAAATAAACGTAAACAGACAATTTTAAAATTACAGATTACTTTAATAATTATTATTAAAGTAATCTGTATAGCTATAAAATTTGTATAGTTTAAATTGTTTGATTTTTACTTCATGTATGTAAACAATTTTAAAAGATATAAACATTTTTCTTATAATTGAAGTAGGCCGTTTTAACAAATAGACTACTTATGTAAATAGTTGATTTTTTTCATTATTGTACTTGTCTAGCTTGTTATTATGTTTATAACATTTTATAGTTTAGTAATTATTCCATTAAATGGTGATTTTTTGGAATGATTGGCATTGTTTTCTCAAACATTGATAATCCGAACAATTTGATAGTCTGAACAGGCCCTTGCAAACAAATATTTGGATTACAGTGACCTTACTGTATCAGTTACATTTGGACAAAAAGTTTTCTTTTTTGTAACTAGAAAACTTTGCAAAGTGATGGTTTACTACCGTGTATAGGTGGGTAAGATATTGTACTATCTCCTACCCACCCTTAGACGTACAGTTGTAATGATTTTTTTTACAACTTATAAATTTATAAGTTGTAACTGCACAACATTTAAATTTAAAGATTCTATACATAGTAGATCTACGTTTATGAAATCTAAATTAATAATTTTATAATATTTTTAATGTCTCTTTAGAATATAACGTCAATGAAAAGAACTGACAATAATAGACAGAGAGTTAATTTTAACAGATGAATCTGACAGTATTAACAAAATATTTCATGTTAAATTTTTTTTATTTTCAATCCAATTGTTATAATTTGTTCTGTGTTTGCAGATGATTAAGTTTAGACTTCAATAACATAGTTTCCCACTTAGAAAATATTTTTTGTTTACAAGCTATAAGCGTACAAAAAAATTTTTTTATTTCTAAAAACAAAATATAAATATTTAAAAACTGCAAGATGACTTTTTGGACATTTATTCTGATAAAGTGCTTAATTACAAACAGTCTGGTCAAATAAGTACCCTTGTATCTTAATTAGAACAGATTTTATAAATAAATCTATAAAGACTTGCATATCTCCAAATTTTCAGCCTAAAAATTTTACATTTCACACTTGAAAAGTGAGGGGAAAAAGTGTACTTTATTTTCTTTTTTTGTCGCTTCTCAAAGGGTTAATGTTAATGTAATTTAAATGAGCCTGTAGTTAAATCAGTAAATTCACATTACTTGAATATATGTGTTACATGTTTCAAAGGATATTCCTCCAAGTTAAAAATATGTAGGCTATTTATACAATATTTTACTGGTTGTTATGATTCTTTATAACATAATTTCAATAATTGGTTGGATAGCTTATCACAATAAGGCAAGGTTTAATTTCAGATTATTTAGGTTCAAGGTTTTTGATCAGGAGTGGAAAGCAGGCTTACTTTTTAAAACATTCCTTTTGTAAGTGCTTTGATAGTTAACACAAAATCATGAAGATATTTCATGACCAGTGCCCTTATCTTAAGTCCATCACAAAAGAGGATTAATGGAAGACTAAACTGGAGTCTTCCATTTACTAAATTAAATAATTACCTTCGTCAATCAGCTCATAAGTTCGTAACAAATGTTACGGCCGTTTCGACATCAAAGTGCCATCTTCAGACATTGAAGTTCAGCCATAAGGTGCCGTTAAAATATAAAACTGACACAAACAACACACACATTACGAAAACAAATTTTACTAAACAGGCCTGTTCCGAGACTTAGATCTACTATGTATAGAATCTTTAAATTTATATGTTGTGCAGTTACAACTTATAAATTTATAAGTTGTAAAAAAAATCATTACAACTGTACGTCTAAGGGTGGGTAGGAGATAGTACAATATCTCCTACCCACCAAATTGAAATGTGTGTCTCTGAACAGGCCTGTTTAGTAAAATTTGTTTTCGTAATGTGTGTAATGTGTGTGTTGTTTGTGTCAGTTTTTATTTTATATTTTAACGACGCCTTATGGCTGACCTTCAATGTCTGAAGATGACACTTTGATGTCGAAACGGCCGTAACATTTGTTACGAACTTATGAGCTGATTGACGAAGGTAATTATTTAATTTAGTCTAATTATTTTCAGCTCAGGGGCTAGAAAATATGGATTTTAAGTCTTCCATTTATTTATTTATTCTTAAGACGCTGATCGTCAAGATATGGGTTTTGAATGAGTTTGATGAGAGTATATAAGGAAATGTAGTCATTGTTACCATTCCTTAGAGAGTTTCTTTAATTAATAGCTCGATGACAAATTAACAGCCGTTGATTATTGACCCATTTCTCCTACCCATACATGTAACATCAGTAACATGTCAGAGTAAGCAAGAAAATGGCTCATTAATAGCTATATGAGATTAGAGGATAGTTAATTGACTGGAGTAACAGGTATTATGTTAAAAAGTATACTAACCCTTTAATTCTGAGAAACATGAAGACAACATGACAACTGAGTCTCTTTGTACTTATAAGGGTTCGTAACTCAACATTTTTAAAGTCTCCATAATGTAAAGAGAAATTTATTACAAGAGTCTAAACTATCCGAGGTAAAATGGGACAGAGAAACTTAGAATGGAAAACCTTGGTTAATATTGAAAACGCAAGGTAAAAATAAATAGACCTAGAGAAAGTAAAACCTAACAGTGTTGCTTAAACCATGGTATAGCTATTACTTAATTCTTGGAGAGGTTTTGAAAATGCTGTAAAGTTGATCTGTTAAATTATTTGAGTTTTAGCAGAATATTCATCATTGGTATTCTGATACGGTATATTTTTTCGTTCACTTGCTGCTGTGCTCCTCAATTGCTTCAGCCAAAGTATGTCATGCACAGGCGGGTTGCTTCTGCTCATACCTCGCCGTTGTTTCTCAACTAAAAAAAAAATCATTTCTCTGTATGACATACTGTATGACATATGACTGTTAAGCTGTGGTATTGACCCACCCGCCTACCCATACACACACTGCAATATTGACCCACCCACCTACCCATACACGCACTGTAGTGGTAACCCACCCACCCACCCATACACACACTGTGGTATTGACTTAGATAAGATCTTAGGCTTGATCATCTTCATTTTCTTCTCCGTCATTCCCAGCACAAGCCACACAAAGACGCGTACGAGTATTGACCCATCCACCCACCCATACACGTATGGAGGAGGTATTGACCCACCCATATGTGTACGGTGGTACTGATGTACAGTGGTACTGACCCACTAACCCACCCATATACGTACAGTGGTACTGACCCACCCGCCCATCAATACCACTGTACGTGTACGGGTGGGCAAGTGGGTCAATACCACAGTACGTGTATGGTTGGGCAGGTGGGTCAATACCACTGAACGTGTATGGGTGGGGGGGTGGGTCAATACCACTGTACGTGTATGGATGGGCGGGTGGGCCTGGAAAAATCAAGGCCAGGATTAGAACCGCGCTATCTCCATTTCAGGTACTATTTTTTTTAAATTTGAGACTAACTTACTGCCAGCGAGCGACTATAGAATTGACAGTAAAAACTATAGTCAATTTACCCTACAGTAATAATCAATACCCATAAATATTACTGTATGTATATGGGTGGGCAGGTGGGTTAATATCACTGTACGTGTATGGGTGGGTGGGCGGGTTAATATCACTGTACCTGTATGGGTGGACGGGTGGGTCAAAATCACCATAAGTTTATGGGTGGGCGGGTGGGTCAATGTCACTGTACGTGTATAGGCGGGCGGGTGGTTCAATATCACTGCACGTGTATGGGTGGGTGGGTGGGTCAATACCACCGTACGTGTATGGGTGCGTGGGTGGGTTAATGCCACCGTACGTGTATGGGTTAATGCCACAGTATGTGTATGGGTGGGCGGTTCGGTCAATACACACTGTACGTGTATGGGTGGCCGGGTGGGTCAATACCACTGTACTTGTATGGGTGGGCGGGTGGGTCAATGCCCAGTAGTAGTTCACAATGTTAACAGTTCACACAGATCGTTTCTTTTTTGTATTAGTTAAGTGATGGAACCCGAAAACAGACTAAATGTCTTTAGGGGCCCTATATTTTCTGCCTTTAAAAAATGTATTTTCCTTTTTTTTAGCATTCTAAGTAGGTACAAATCATAAATGTGTTATTTTTTTGTCAGCCTAGTATATTATTTTATTGCTACATTAAAAGCAATGTTAATGTACGCGTATGGTTGGGCGGGTGGGTCGATATCACTATACGTGTATGGGCGGGCGGGTGGGTCCCTACTCTATAACTCCCAGACTCCTGTTCAACTAATATTGTTGATTTTACAATCTTTTACTTCTTCCACATTTATGAAATTTATCCACTGATGTCACTTATGGCGATTGGTTGATATGCATTGCTAATCTAACGTTACAAGGATGGGGCTAAGATATAGCAGGGTGGCCAGCAAAACTGGATTTTAAAATTCATGCATAATTCCAGGTTTTCCAGGATGTTAAATAATAATTTCCAGGTCACTTACGGTAACTAAAAAACACACATAAACGGTATAAAATAAACATATTTATTTAAAAAACAATTGTTTCTTGTATGTTGAAAAAATTTAACAAAAATACAAAACAAAATACAAATTTTTTACTGTGGAACAAGACTATTTGAATTTTTCACAGGCACTGATAACTATAAACATTAACTATTTACAAAAAAGCCCTCATTCATAAGAAAATACAGACATATTTGTAAATTAACAGCAATATATATATATATATATATATATATATATATATATATATATATAAATTACATGAAATATGAAAGCAAAAATGTGACACATAAAATCATTTGAAAAAGAACATATTAATAATCTATGCAAATATGTAGTTAAAAACAAGAATAATATTTATAACAAGAAAACTCTACATTAAGTACACAGTTTTGTATAGTTCTTAAAACTTACTACTATACAAATTTAACAATTTCTAATAGACAAGTAGGCCCACTTGAAATTTTTTTGTTACTAATTAATTTTTAAAATCAAGCACGTGACATATATTTAATTAAAATTCCTGCATGAAATAAAAATTTGCACTACACAAAAGCTAATGCAGAGATAATATTAAACTAACATATTTTAATAAATTGATGGCATTGATATGAAATATTAGAAATGAATAAAATAATATGAGCCTAACAACATTCAACAATAATCAATAAAATAAACTACACTTTTCAAATAAATAGATTTCAATAATTAATTACGCATTCGCCATATATACATATTATAACTAAAATTCCTGCATGAAATAAAATTGAACACAAAAGCTAACACAAAGAAAGAAATTTAAAATAATATAAACTTAATAAATTGATGGCATTGACATGAAATATTAGAAATGAAATGTAAAATAATATAAGCCTAACAAAATTCAACAAAAATCAATAAAACAAACTACACTTTTTAAATAAATAGATTTTAATAATTATGCACTCGCCATATAAACATATTATAACTAAAATTCATGCATGAAATAACATTGAACACATAAGCTAGCACAAAGAAAGAAATTTAAAATAATATAAACTTAATAATATTGATGGCATTGACATGAAACATTAGAAATGAAATGTAAAATAATATAAGCCTAACAAAAATCAATCAATCAAGTGTAGTGCAAACTTTTCAAATAAATCGATTTCAATAATTATGCATTCACCATATATACATATTATTGCTAAAATTCGTGCATGAAATAAAATTGAACACAAAAGCTAACACAAAGAAAGAAATTTAAAATAATATAAACTTAATAAATTTATGGCATTGACATGAAATATTAGAAATGAAATATAAAATAATATAAGCCTAACAAAATTCATTAAAAATAAACTACACTTTTTAAATAAATAGATTTCAATAATTATGCACTCGCCATACAAACATATTATAACTAAAATTCCTCCATGAAATAAAATTGTACACAAAAGCTAAAACAATGAAAGAAATTTAAACTAATATAATCTTAATAAAAATTGATGGCATTAACATGAAATAATAGAAATGAAATGTTAAATAATATAGGCCTAACAAAATTTGACAAACATCAATGAAAATAAATTGCACTATGGTACTATTTACAAATTTTTACAGCTGTTTACTAAGTTCTTTTATTTTAGCATCCAATGCTTGGCCTTCTTTAAGAGCTTCGTCCATCAATCTTGCTTTCTTGGATTTCAGCTCATCCAGCTCCTTTAACTTCCGTTTTTTAACATCTTCTTTTTGATTCCTACTGTCACTTTGCTCCCTAGCTGCCTGAAGAGCTTCCTTGTACTTGGCATATGAATTTCTTACTGAATTAATCATGGATTTTGTTACAGTTAGCTCTTTCAAACCTCCGTCAGCTATGACAGCATCATAGACCGTTCGTAGTCCTATGAGAGATTTTTCCTTTAAATTGTCCAATAAACATTCTTTGTTAATGGAGAATCCCCTCTCCACTTGAGCATTTCCATGAGATAGTGTCAATACTATTTTTAAAAAGTCTTTTAAATTATTGAATTTTTCATTATCTCCGATAACTACCATCCAGAAATTGTCAAGTCTTTCTTTACAGTTCTTGAATGAAGCAGATGCTTTTACAAAATCTTCTTCTTTGGTGATTTTTGAATATTCACGTGAAACAACATCTGCTTTTGTTCCACTGATCCAGCTTTTGGAGACAAAATCCTCTACAAGATTATTAAACAAGGATTCTCCTTCAGGTGTACAAGCTACTTTTGGATCCACACTAGTCAAATGTTTTGTTATAGAAAATTTTAGGGGGGAGCGCTCTTCAATTTTCTTTACAAAAGCTTTCATGCCAGCCTTTGCTTGTCTGCGCAAAAGAGCTATGTCAACATCTTTGACAACAGACTTAGCTATTTCTGCTCGAGTTAGAAAACCCAAATCCACATGTTTGAATGATAGTAGGTTTTCTTCATCGTCTAAGTCAACACCAACTCGGATTTTCTCTGGTTTGACAAATCTCTTTTGGACATCTTTTGTCATATCTGATAGTGCACTATACAGAAACGGTACAAAAGGCCAGTTAGTTTGAAACGTTTTTAAGAAAGGTTCAGTGTCAGCACTCAGAGTTTTGAAAAATGCAAGTTTGGAAGATAGTAGTGGATCTTTCAAACTGTCAACTATTGAAGTATAACTAGCAGAGGTTTTTAGTGAGTTCCTTCCTTTGCTTTCTGAAATAGCCGAGATGTACTTTTTAATATTAGGGATGATGTCAATTGCTGTTTGTGCCACCTCAGAATTGTCAAGCCATCTAACAGCACAAAACTTCTTTGGAAAAAGACTTGATTTTGTATTTCTAATGTACTCACCTCGCCGGGCTGGAGACTCTTTAAAATAATTATAAAGAGCTCTCAAAAATTTAACCAAGTCCCATTTAGTAGCTAACATAGCTACTTTAAAAGCATTATGAACTGTGTGAAGGCTACAAGTTCCAAAATCAATCAATGTCCTGTCAGTAATTTGTTCGCCTAAGTAAACCTTTAAGTCTTTTAGTAATTTTATGTTTACATTAGGCCCATCCATTGAAACTTGGAGTAAGTTCTGAAGTTGAAAAGGTTTCAAGGCAGACATTAGGGCTCCTTGGAGTTCAACAGCTGACGCAGAGTGTAAAAATTGGGAAGTTAGATACCTGGTTACCACCTCATTTTTACAACTATCCCAAAACCTAACAACTATGTCCATTTGCTGTTTTATTGATATTTTGTTTAGCGATTCGTCAAATGAAATGACAAAACAAGGGCATTTTTCCACTTCTTTAATTAACTGATTATTGAAGTAAGGTGCCAAACCAAAATTGATAATGTAAGATAATTTAGTTCTGTGAATTTCTATTTTTTCTGCAATCTGACTATCTGGAAACATCATTTTCATGGCTTCTATGCCTAAAGCAGCACTTCTAAATGATGTGTGTGACATTACTGACTGAACGCACCAAATAATTTCAGCTTTAGTTATACTTTCACTTAGAAGATACTGTTTTATGCCATGCATTCCCAATGGCTGAATACTTGATGAAGATAACTCACCTGATGAGGTAGATGGTCTTACGTCTGCATGATGAGAAGGCGGATTGAATGACTGGTCTACAACTTGTTGGTTTTGTTTAACACCTGAATCCTCTTCTTTAAAATAAGTGCCGATTGGAAGAGAATTCTTCATTTTTGAGGCATTGATATGCTTCTTCCCCTTCATGTGACTTGTCAGTGCCTGTCGACCCATTGATGAAAGGGATATCACTGCAGCAGGGCAATAGCGACATCTTGCTGCATGGATATCGTTGGGAGCTTTCAGTAGCCAATGCTTCAATTCTGGGTCAGACAACCAGTCCTCTCTGAAGCTCGTTTTCCCATGAGAGTATGTCTTGGGCATATTGCTTGTAATGTATAAACCTGAAAATAAACAAAAACAAAATAATACAACATCAAACAAAATTATTTACTGGAAAATATACAGAAACTGCATATTTAGCTAGAACAAGACTGACTCTTTTATGTAACAATGTTTTTTCTAGTAAAAAATAAATAAAACTATAAACCTAAAATTTTGACGTAAATTAAAAAACTAATAAAATTATAAAAAGGAAGATTGGTAATTTCTAGTTTGCTATTTGAATGTATGAAGCATCTTCCCAAACTAGTAGCTAGCACTTGTGACTTCCGTGCAGGGGGTCTTGGTTTCAAATCCTAGGAGGTCCAAATAGATGAAGCATGTTGGGTTTAGATTGTTGTCCATAACTGGATGTAAAAACTAAATTAAAAATGCCACTACCATGGAATGCCGTAAAAATATGGTAATTATGCATTTTCTTGTCACCTATGAGAATATGATTTCTTATTGAAAAAACGGTGAAATGAGTTTATAATTCTTGAGGAGGTTTATTTCATCTGCGGAAAACTTGTTTTTTATCTAAATGTAAAAAACCAACTTTTTTGACCAATGATTTCTTTTTTTCATTTCATGTGTTTTTTTTTTTAATATTGAACACAAATAAACAATTAGTTTTGCAGTTAAATTATTTATACAGTTTCTTGTAACCAAACAAAATTGGAAAATTTTATTTAAAACAGGTATAGAATTAGCTGTATTTTCATAAGATATGCTTTTTATTCTGCGGAATCATGTATTTTACCATAAAATTCGAAAAACCAATGTAATAATTTTTAGTATTTCTGTCATATTTTCTTTAATTTAAATTGTTATTTAATAATTTTTTAGCGCTGAATGCAAATTTGAAAACTATTTTGGTCTATTACAATTATTTCTTGAGACATAATGGAAAAACTACTTTCACTGCGATTATCGGCCATTACGCGATCATTTTAAACAACAGCTATTAATCACAAAATCTTTATCACATATATTCCTATGACGTAGGACGTCACGGAGGCCAAAAACTCTAATTTAACACAAATTACTAATTATTGTTGAAAAAAATAGACAATTAGGATAAGTTAGGTTATGTTTGGTCATGTCAATAAAAAAAGCATTTTTAGAGCTGAAAAATAATTTTACTATAAAACCAGTTATATATGTGTTCAGCATAAAAAACACAAAAAATAAAAAAAAGTAGTCGAAAAAGAGAATTGGCTGTATTGTCATGAGATATGCTTTTTATTCCGCTGAAAAAACGTATTTTACGAAAAATTCTTAAAAACCCAATGTCACAACTTTTAGTATTTTTGTCATATTTCCGTTATTTAAACTACATTGGCATTTTAATCATTTTTTTTATTTTGATGTGTTTTTTGCGCTAAATGCAAATTTGAAAACTATTTTGGTCTATTACAACTATTTCTCGAGATATAAAGGAAAAACCACAATTGCGGCGAATCGCGATTAGCGGCTATTATACGCGATCATTATATACAAAAACTATTAATCACGAAAACCGAATTCACCTATATTCCCGCCGGAGTGAAGATCGGCAGGCCGCTGAACACAAAACCATTTATATATTTGAGTTCAACATAAAAAAATAAAAATGAAAAAAGATTTTAAAAAGTTGTTTTTTTTTCACTATCAGATAAAAAACTAATTTTTAGATTTTTCGGTGAAAACGAGTTTTCCGCGGATGTAATCAAACTCACTTATTACTGACGTAACCAAACATAACCTAACTTATCCCAATTGTCCATTTACTCAACAAAAATTCGTAATTTGCGTTAAATTCGGGTGTTTGGCCTCTTAGGCCGTCACTCCAGGGAGAATATAAGGGAATTCGGTTTTTGTGATGAATAGTTGTTGCAAATAATGATTGCGTAATTGCCGCTTTTCGCGATTCGCCGCGAAAGTAGTTCTTCCGTTATACCTCAAGAAATAATCGTAATAGACGATATAGTTTTAAAATTCGTCTTCAGAGCAAAAAAACACATCAAAATAGCCAATTCTTGACCCCATTTCAAGCAAAAATTTTGAATTTAGTTATGTTCAGAAAATTTAATTTCAGGTTATCAAAGTCAAATTCATTATTGAAGTTTTATATTTAACAATTATATTGATTTAGTAACTAAAATATTATTTTTATTAGTATATAATAATAACAATAATTATAGTAAAAGGTAAACAATCTTGTCAGTAGCAACTTACCTGTTTTGTGAAAGCAGACATGTAATTGATGATTCTATTTCTTCATCACAGTTCGCCAAATCTACGAACACACTTCGACATAATCAACGCTTACGAATACGGTATTTGAAACAGTAATAAAAAATGCCTTAGTTTTGATTTACCGAACTTATATTAAAAATGAAGAATAATCACGCCCACGCAAAATAACAGAATATGGTCGCCTAAGATGACTGATATGAACGCCGTAGTCGCAGGATGGAGAAGTTCCAGTGAACAACTTTGGGTCACAGGACGACGGTCAATACGAGAATTTCGAGAATGCCAAGGTCAGAGTCCGTCCGCCCATCCGTCTTCAGTCTATTGTCCTATAATCGCTTGTTGTCATAACGACGGTACGTCCGCCCAACTTTCTAATTTTGGCTACTTTCAAAAGTGCCTAAATAACCTGCGTTTATGGAAACATGCCGATTTAGTTAGACATGACTAACTATTTTAAATAGAAATGATACGATTGGTAATAGTTTTTCACAAACAAACGATTTTCGTAAAAATTCCCGGTAAACTTCAAAATTCATGCATAATTCACGCTTTTTTTCCCGGTAGTCGTAATTCACGCATAATTCCCGGTATTCCCGGTTTTCCCGATAGCTGGCCACCCTGTATAGTAGCTGTTTGTTATTATAGATTGTTAATTTATTTTTATGTAGACGCACCACAGTTAGGTCAGAAACTTGGTTAATCATGGCAATTATAATGAGGCTTTATTGTACTAGTATTGTCCAGTAATAAAGTTATATAACGGTAATTTGGTAATCAGTTTTTTAATACGTATATTTGCCCAACTAATATTGTGAATTACTACTTTACTTTAACTTTAGTCAAAGAATCATTTTTAAATCATGGCACTTGGTGAATTTATGTGTACAATAAATATGGAACAGTATTCATATTATTTATGGAGTAAAATATTACACTTACGAATCAAAAAATGGAATCTATTACCAGTTTTCCAGCAATGTTGTACAATGATAGGAGACCATATTTTACAATTCTATATGCTCTTCCGGGAAAGTTGATAGTGAGGCAAAACTTTTTGTCATTTTCCTTAAATTGTGTTTTTGATATTTTATAACTGTATTGTTAGTGAACAATACAGTTGTATTCAACATTAAATACTGATCACAATTATACAAGTTTCAATATCCATCAGTTCTTACTGAAAGCAAAAAGACAGTATAAATAACCTTTTATCTTTGTGCCTTCTTGAATGTGCCATCAAAATGTTGGCTTCAAGTAAACCCAAAGAATAGGAGAATCTCCTTTTTTTATTGGAAATCTCCAATGGTAGCTCTTACCACTCTATGGTTACTACTGACTGAAACAGCCACTGTCAAAACCTCAAGAAGAGTATTTTTAATCACTTAGCAAGTTGGAAAAATTACCTGTCCTTATGTTTCTAAGATTTATGATTCTAAGAGGATAACATTAAATTTAGAGTTAAGGTTTAAGCTATTTATGTTTTTATATTAGTGTTTATATTTTGAAGAATTGGGATTTTTTATTTTAAATTAATATTATTTGCTCATGCGCATATTAAGATTTATTTGAAAAGAAGGAACCTCTAAAACAGGCATTGCCTTAAGAGGTCCTAGTATTTTCTTGAAATATGTAATTTATGAAAGGTTTTGTTCTAGTAGTATAAGTTTTATTTTGTTAACAGAGAATTAAGAAGAAACCTTTTTATGTTTGAATGTAATCATATGTATTTTATGTATATATTTCGAGAAAATAAATATATTCTTATTCTTATTATTCTTATTCTATTTATCTAATTTTTTTTAGGAATAGACTTTTGCTGAAACAGAATGTAACAATCAGCTGACTTGATTGAAATTTCATCAAAGCTTTTAGTAAAAAAAGACAAGTTTATCAATAACCTATGAACTTTGTTCCCATATTTTATATTTTAACCGTAAATATACATTAAATTCATGTTCGATAATGATAATCAGATACATACCTCAATATAAATGATCTAGGGTTGTGAATGAAGTTTGAGGGGTCAAGAGTCGTTCAATATCTTTTGTCAGAGACTAATTACAGCAGAACACGTGAGACAATTATCGCTTTAAAAATATTTAATAAATTATATAAAAGAGAATTGGCCTCAGATGATGGAGTCCTAGTCACTAAAAGATAGGAAAAAAGCTCTGAATATTATAAACCACTAAATATAGATTTGTTAATCTAGACTGAATGACACTTTTTTATTAACTCACAAGAGGGAAGCATATAGGTCCCTAATATAGTGAGGGTAATAGCAAAATCTTATTATAGCCATTTTAAAATTAACAAAACTAGATATATTGTTTCTGTAAAATAATGTTACAGTTGCTATTCTTGATCAATATGTTCATAAAGAAACTTGCCTATTGTATCAAAATCCCAAATGCATGCATTCTGAAAGGAAAATTTCACAGCCTCATTTCTTTTTTAAAAAAAGTGGAAGTGCTTACTCGCATGTTAATCTGTATATAATTAGTTATTTGTACATAAAATTGATGATTGTCCATACGTTGTTCACCATTGTTTATGACAATAAAGCTTCTGATTTCATAAAGAAATTTAACTCTGATTAGAAAACTTTGAGAACTCTTTGCCGACTCAGTGGTTAAGGCGTCGGACTACGGAGGGAGAGGTCCAAGATTCGAATCCCCACTGAGCCAATCAGTACTTCACTCGTTGAATAAAGTTCACGCACAGGCCTGCAGGCCCATGTGAACTGGCGAGTGAAGATAAAGGAAAAAAAAGAAAAAAACTTACAAGGCAGGGACAAGAAAGTTTCATAAATTTCATGCCTTAACCCTTTCCAAACTAACGTCCTGATATCCGAGCAGTTGAGAAAAACTAATGTTCTTTTAACCAGACATGGGCTGGGCGGTCGAGAAATACCAACGTCCGGATATCAGGACAGTCTGAATTTTGATATTTAGGCTAATTTCTTTAACAATACCAATCATTTTTAATATGAAATTAATTATGAATAATATATTTCATAGATTGAATGAATATATTTCTACTTTGTTTTCTTTGTTAACAGCTGATTTAGAAGGTGTTGACAAGCCAGCTGTTTGTTTTGTTTCGTTTCATACGTTCACTCACTAGTAGCATCAGTCAGTCATCTGTCTGTGCATATTAGTTTGATTATGTTTTTGCTAACCTTATTAGGTTATAATATTTGTTAGTGAGTTTAGTTACGTTTGGTTTTGTTAGTTAGTTTAGAAGTCAACATTCCAATGTAAAAATTTATAAGGGTGTACATTCATTTACCAAACCCATAGGCTTATTATTTTTGTCGTAAAAATGTTTATATTAAACAAAACTACAAATTTTTGTGATTGTCTACAGTTTCATTTTAGTTCGCAGTTCAGTAACTCACCTTTTGACTAGAAATGTTTTAGAAGATAACTTTTAATGTCAAAGTGAAAAATGAAAAAAAAAAAAAACATTGTTTTTAAGTACATATTTATATTTAAAAAAAGAAAATATGATACTTAAAAATAATCTTACTGGGTATAATGTTACAGAATGTAATAATATTAAAAAATAATTGGTGTATGTAATATAATAAAGGAGATATAGGCCAAAATGTAAATTGGTGTAAAACAGCCTAAAAAGAGTTCGGTATCCCTCAGTAGACTACTGGTTACATCCATTTGTATTCCTTAGATAGTTTTTATTTTTGTGTGGTACCGAAATGCTTAATAAACCCGCCAGTAAAAACAGTTGTATAGGCACTTAACCATTCTTTAATAACTAGATTGTGGCTGCGCAGAAAAATTGCCACTTGTCTAAAAATCCTAAAGTTTTTGAACTGTGCTTAAACTAAGAATGTTTTGAGCAAATACATAATATAGGTCAAACATCTGTTTACCTAAATAATAATAATCTTATCCTTTTTCTCTCTGGAAAAAATTGTAAGATAAAACTGGTCATACAGACAGTGGTATTGCCTACCCACCCACACATGTACAGTGGTACTGACCCACCCATCCATACATACGCAATGGTACTGACCCACCCACGTATCCATTCATATACACACCCACCAATACAATGTAATTGACCAACCAGCCTACCGTTACATGTAGGCCCAGTGTTACTAAAAAAAAAAACTACATAAAAATGTTGCAATTGATGCAATACAATACATAATACTCTATGTACGCTTTCATTTTATTTATTTGTTACATAACTAGGTCTACACCAAAATTTTAATTCAATAGACCTACCATAATTCCAACACTGTAAATTTTCACTTTCTTGTCTTTGTTGTATACATAATTAACATTTCTAAAGATAAGACATAAGGATTACAGACAGTAGAACGTCTCATACAAAATATATTATTTATTAAGTTTTCTGAAGAATCTAATACAGAAAAAATTATTAAAAAGTGTACGGTAATAATAACATTTTGATAATGGAAAAGTACACAATTCTTTATAATAAATTACTATGCTTACTTGTCATTATTAAGAGCAACATATAAAAACTTTCAACAGCATTTGGAAAAACTGTTAGCTAGATTAATATGTGATTAAAGTTATGCTGCTTGTATTTTAACTCTTTTAAGTATCAGTAAGCTTCATTGAAGATTTTTTATCACCAACCAAAAGAACAGCAGTTTTACTGACGAGGCCTAAGAATTATTGTCTTGCTTACTTGCCAGTAGGCTAATAGCTTTAGTGAGGATAGATAATAGCAGGCCTCTAGCTAGCTAACGGTTAGCAACATACCTGACTTAATGCAGGGTTTCACGGGTTCAAATACCAGGAGTTCCAACTAATTTAACTTGATGGGTTTGACCTGTTGCCCCATAAAAACTTTGAAAAATCAATAAAAAAATAATGCCACTGACATTGACAAAAAAAGATTGGACATAAACAGCCTAGGCTTATCAAGCAAAACTCTTCTACAGGTGAGGTCTGGATATGAGACGTTCTAATGTTTGAAAGAAACATACCTCAAATTTTCATATTGTATGAAAAGTTTATTGAAGCTTTAGACTTCGCCCTTGGCTAATAACATGTTGTAAAATTAGGCTACATATAACTTATGTTTAACATACTTTTAGCAACAGAATTATATCAATCCGTGCGATAGCTTAACACACTAAGATGTAAAAATACTATAGACCTTTGTGGTAAAAATAAATTTAAAAAGGAGTTTAGGTCATTTTATAATACAAAGTACCTTATGAACAAACTTCGTAAAATTGCCTGCATTTTAATACCATCCTATTATATGCAACTCCAGATATTTAACTTATCACTGCATACAAAATGTTTGACAAACCATACCATTTTAATTTGTTAGTTATAAACTGGAAACTCAACCATCAATTATTATGATCTGAATTTAATAAATATTACATTATGGATTTAGCCAACAAAAACGTTTTAAATTATAAGATATGAACTATACACAGAACCTATGTACACTTTGCAGCAGCCATTATGCAAAAGGCCTATTTACAATTTAAGGTAAGAGTTGTGATTTTAGTGTGTGTTTGTGTGAAGTCATTAAAGCTTAACGGATCTAACAAAATTATAAAGTACCTTTGAGAAAGATTGATAGAGGCCATTAAGAATAAGCTGACCATTCACAGATGTAGAGAACCTGTTTTGTTCTGAAAAACTGATACTACCTCTTTTATGGACAAACAAATCAATAAATAAAAATTCAAATATAGACGCACTTACTGTGAATATGTAAATAAAGCATTCATTGTCTTGCAAGACGAAAAATATCTAATTTGGTTAAACTTTTTCCTTTCAATTAAATTCATGGGTATTTAGAAACATTGGAAAACTGTACACAAAACTATATGCCTCACTTCCACGCAAAATTGGATTATCGGTAGCCTACCAATGTCTGTATCGTTGACATCAAGTCTTCAGATGCAGAGATATATAGTTCAAAAATTCAAATGAAGGATGTTTTTGACAGTCAATTGTCCATGGCATATCTCCGAGTCCAATCCTTGGCATTTCTTATGGCTTCACTTTCATTAACTTTCCATAATTCAGCGACATCATTAGCAAGAGGGTCATCTGGATTGGGAGCACTTAAAAGTGCTTGTATGGATAGAAGTACTGTTCTAATTTGAAGAGCTGGGCTCCATTTATCTTTAAGTATATCAAGGCATATTCTACCCAATCTATCAATATTAGGATGATAAATCTTAGTAATAAATCTAACTTTGGGAGCTGACATTGGATAATCTTCTGGCAAAAATAATTCCAATTTAAAAACACCACCTTCAAATGGAGAATCCTCAGGACCGGTGACAATAACATGGAAATATCGAGCATTACTGTCATCAGGCACGGCACTGATCCCTGGCACTGGTTCTTGCATCAAACGTTGAGTTTCCTTGATAATCCTTCTTGGTAAGGCTGCCATAGCTGACAAAACCACTGATGTGAATTGGAAGCTTTTAGTTGAATAAAATACTTCTTACAGTTTTCAAAAGTTATAAGCCACAAACAAAAACAAAATAAAAACAAATTGTATTTCAATTAAATTAATAATAATAGAACTATGCCGAAGAACAATATTTGTGTGCAAAATTATTTTACACAACTACCGAAAAGATAACTCTATCTCTCTTCCTCTTCCAAATCCTCATTCCACTATCCAATGTCGCAAAATCTGATTCTATCTCAGTGCTACCAACAAAGCATAGATATTGAAACATGTATGTGTTCATGACATCAAACTGAAACATAATAGTCCAGTCACTGAAGGGTTTCACCTCCAAAAGTTATCAAGATCCATACATTTTTCTGAAAATTTCAATTGTTGCAAAATAACCCATACGACAATGGTAAGAAAATATATGCAATATCAATCGATTACATTATCTATTCTAGTGTCATTATAATAATAAATGTACTTTCAGTTAAATGTTTCCATCCGAATTGAATTATGAATACTTTATATCTATGAAAGCCTATCATTTCTTAAACAAAATCTTTCAAAGTTCAGTAATTCTCACACACATAAATACGACCTCCGTCCTTCGCCCAACCTTCAAATACCAGCACATTGCACCGCTTTCTTCAGATAACATCTCTTTTTTAATGCAATAGCAATTTTCAACAAACTCCCAAAAACCATTCAAACAGAGTCAAACCACTTGAGCTTTATAAACAAAAAATCCTTTTTGATTAATAAGTGTTTTTACAGCGTACGGAAGTTCATGACTGACGGTGCTCAAGATTTTTTAAAACATATAACAAGAGTTTAAATTTGAATTAAGTATTCATGGTCATTTTCAAGTCAGATATTATTATGTTGTTATTGTGTATATTTTAATAGTCAAAAGTGTTATAATTAATGCACAAATGTTGACAAGACTAATGCATGTAACATGTTGATTTTGGTTGAATAAAAGTTATTGCTGTAAATGGCCATTTGACAAAGATATATGTTAGTAGGCCTATCCACTGTTTTGCTATTTAATTCATTATTTATTATGTTTGTTTTCTGACTTATTTATTAGTTACTTCTAGTTATTACTTTTTGTGTATTATCTTGTCGTGTTGTATTTTGGTGTTGTTTGTTATTCGTCATTTGAGATGATGGCTGCCACTGGAAATAAATAAATTTACAGATAAGCCAACTAGAGTTATTAAAAACGGCACGACTTGCTTAGACTACTTTTTTGTGCAACACACTGACATCCACTACATAATGTAAGACGGAAACTACTTATCACTTAGGTACAGGCTTGACTATTATATTTAGTCATCCTACAACTATAGTCCGAATAAAATAACTTTGGTACAGGCGGAAGGGCTTCGCGCCGCTGGTCTGAAATGACAAAACTCTGAGCTTTAATTTGCTGTCAAATTTAAAATAAGTTAACAATAATTTTCAAACTAATTTTATAGTGTCCACGATGTTATATTCTTTAAGAAACAATTATCCTGGATATTTTGCTTCAATTAATTTGCTTTTTATTGTGATATTTGTGTTTAAGAACATGTTTTTATGAGTGAAATTGCACGTGAGCCGTCTTTAACCTGTCACTGTAGCGAGAATAATAATAATAAAATAATTTCTTGTGGATGGATGACAGTCTGGTTCATTATAATTAGTTTGGTATAAGACTCGTTTAATAATCAAACAAGTTAATGAGAATTTAATTGTTTGTAAACCCTTTCAAACTCGGAAGCGACAAACACTAGACAACATTTCTTTAAACCTAAATTAATTGTGTAATTTAAGTGACACTAAAATCGTACTCTCGTATTAAATAATATTTTTTTTAAACTAGGAAGAACGTTTCAGTAGTTTTTCAAACTAGATTGTCAACAAGGCGGTGGTGATACCACACGCCTTCTTCTTCAGTACAAGAACATCAATCACTTTGTAATATAGCTCGATCGGCGTCACTGACATGAATGTTTTGCCCATTTCCAAATGTAAACTTATAGGATATCGATCAAACGATCTCAACCCAAGAAAAATTAAAACATTTGCATTTTAAAATATTTTGAGGGGATAAAATCGCAAAATTCCCATAAGAATAATATGGGAGTTCTAATGAACAAAAAAAATCGTTTCATTCCGACAGCCGTTTAGCGGGGAAAACTAATTTTAAGGTACACACATGGAAAATCATTATTTAAAGCAAAAAACGATGATTATACTTGTACCTAATGTTTGTAACACACTTTCAGTCATACATTTAAAGAGCATATGTTTATAAAATCGTAGTTTTAATTCATTCAAAATACTTAATCGACATTTTTTTAAGTGTGAGGACATTTTTTATTTATTTGTCACTTGATTTTGACCAGCACAAAAAAGTTTCATAACTAAACAAATTAATTAAAACTTTAAGTTTTCAATTTTATAATAACATCGTATTGTAAGAATAGTAAATGATAAAGGACTACAAATTTATTTAAAATAAATATTTAAACTAAATATTTTTATCAAACAATGATACTACAACGTGAATGCTATCATTTCTAGTTAGTTTATTATACTGATTTAAGACTTACATTATAATTCTTCGAACTCTTCAGTTTGGCATCCAAGTAAAGGGTCTTCTTCATAGTCACTGCCACTTGATTCGTCCCCAGACGAACTATTATTTCGCAGAGAAATAATCATCTCCTCTACAGCTTCCTCAATGACCCCCTTCATTTTTCCGAACAAGATGAAGACCTTTTTCCACATGACGGACAACGTCTAACCACTGCTCACTTTTAATGTTGTCAACTGCTTCGTTTAACAATCTTCTTGTTTCAGTCATAGTGAACGCCTTATTGTTTCTGGCCACGTATCCTTTTATTTGGGCCCCTATTAATTCAATGGGATTAAAGTGGCAGTGTTAAGGTAGGAGCCGGATAACTTTATGACCTGACTTTCGAGAAGGTTGTCTACAATATACTTTTGGTGACTTGGGTTTATTGCGTTTAACTAAATCTAAAAGCTCTACTTTTTTAATTTCTGGGTTGACTTCTACGCTCTTTCTTTCCAACCAGTTTATTAAATCTTCCTTTTTATGTTTATAAGTAGGGGCTTTATCATGATGAACTGAATGATATGGAGTGTTGTCAAAAACGATTAACGACGGCTCCTTAAGATCAGCTAATAGTTGCTCATTGCACCACTTCACAAACTTATTATGGTCCATATTTTCGTGGTAATCACCTGTCTTCTTTGATTTAAAGACCATTAGTGAATTAGGAAGAAAGCCTTTAGATGACCCTGTATGACATTTGATAATTCGCTCACCTTTGCCAATTGGTGCAACTAAGGTCCTATATTTTGAATCATCAGTCCAGCCTTGTTTTATTGAATGTCCAACGTTCACCCATGTTTCATCTATCCAAATAACAACGTCTAAATTCTCCTGCCTTATCTGTCACAAAAAAACGACATCTCCATGCTGCAATATCACTTCTATCAAATATTAAAATTTTTCTGTCAGAATACTTCTTCCATTTGAAGCCCAAGTCATGAAGAACAGCATACTTCCTTTAAATAAGCCACTGTCTTCCAAAGTAATAGAAATGGTTTCTAAAGTGGGATATTCCTTTCTTTTGTAAAAATCGTATATTTTCCTTCGAATTGCATCTAGGACGCGTCTAAATTTGTGACTCTTTTTTTATATGACCTATTCTTACCAGGTGTTTACAGCTTTGTGGAATCTTCGTATTGTTGTAATTTGGTTTCTTTCTCTTTACAGACAGTCACAACAGTGTTCTTGCTAACTTAGAGTGCAGCAGATGTTCGATCTTTTACCGTATCTAGTGATACCAATGGTTCTTTATTTGCTATTTCCTGGTCGAAATAAATACGGACATTAACTCGCTTGCATGTCCCTTACAGGATTTGACTTGTCCAAAACCTGAAGATCCTTGTTTTTCAGGGTGAATTCTGGGTCTTCCTCTCTTTCTATTTGGCTCAACTCCACCCTCTTCCATTGCAAACACAAGGCCTTCTTGTCAATTAATAATAGACTATTAACTAAAATTTGAAATGGCCTAAATATTACAATTGCACCAAACACTGATAATTAAATATATACTGAATCCTATAGCATTATTGTCACATATTAATTTAAAAAAACTTGTAATAGCACTAAAACTAAATTACTGTAATGAAAATAAACTGGTGGTTAAACTATACCAAGCACTGTTAAATAGATTAAAGACCGAACACGAACACACCTCAAACTCACCTCATTGTCATTAATTCTCCAGAGATATCCTACTGGAGAAACATTTCTTATTTGGAAATATCGTCGACCTAAAGATTATTTTACGCGTGGACTGAATATCCGGTCTACACTTTCCCTTGAGCAGAGTTTACCTTACGCTTATACGAGACACAACCTCGATGTAAACGAATTATGAGTTTACTTCATCAACTCCTCATTATTTTTCTGCATGTTTTATTAGTGCCACAGTATTATTTTAGTAATACATAAATAACACAGTTAATATTTGCTTAAACAAATGTTGTCTAACGTTTGTCGTTTCCGAGTTTGCAAGGGTTTACAAAACAATTAATAACTCATTAATTTGTTTGAATTATTAAATGAGACTGATACCAAACTAATCACAACGAATAAAACTGTCTTCCATCCACACGAAATTATTTTATTATTATTATCCTCACTACAGTGACAGGTTAAAGACGGCTCACGTGCAATTTCACTCATAAAAACGTGTTCTTAAACACATATTTAACCCACCCGCCCACCCATAAACGTACTGAGGTAATGTATCACAATAAAAATCAAATTAATGGAAGCAAAATATTCAATATAATTGTTTAACTTAGAAGTACCTTTTTTATTGATTATAAATGTCAAAAAATGGAAGTCAATCGTATAATTATAACTTAAACAAATTACCAATGTGAATTTTAAAATAAATTAAACCCCTTTATAAACCAGAATGAAATGAAAATTACAGATGTTGTCTGTATAGTAATTTTTTAAAATACAAATGTACATTTATACATAAAGAGATTGAATACAACATTCTTAAACACAAATTGTATAAAAATATAATTCTATCATAATGTCAAAGCAATTAATTAGCATGTTATGGATTGGTACCAATTACGACCAATAAATAAGTCACTTAACTTAAATTGTACACAATGTAAATACATGGATGGCTTTGGTGATCGATTTCGGCAAGCCACGTATACGAGGGGGTGTAAGCACAGCAAGGATTCATTTTTTTTCTTACGTTTCATATGATAGTACACACACGCTCCTGTGTGTTCCCATTTGATATACTTGAAACTAATAACCTTTGCATTGAAGTAATTAATTGTCTCCGAAAAATATTTTTTAGACCAAAATCTTAGAGAAAAATCTATTATTCTTATTAATAATTGAAAATACAATTTTTGGCCGTTAAAAAAACTGTTTGTGCTCTAACTGCTAAAAACTGAGTTGCTAAAAAAAAAAAAGCTAAATACTGAGTTGTTTTAGTAAAGGCTCTGGTATTTCATCTAGACCAGAAATAAATTAGCCTTGGGAAGGTAATGAGCCAAGCACTCAATATATACAATACTGCCATGTTGTGCTTCCCTCAGAGGTAGTTAGAAACGGTTTTAGAATAATCAAGTCAATTAAATTCGCATTAAAAATCTCCTCATTACCTCACATCTAGCATAATCGAGAGAGCTGCAACGAACCAGTTGTGTCAGAGTTTTCGGTGGTCTTAAAATTCTTTTATATATTCTCACATTTTCGGCTCCATCCTATCATACATTCTTTTCTGAAGAACCAAGGCACACAAGTCTTAGGAGTGGACATCATCAAACGATCATTATTCTTTATTATGAGGCTTCTTATTGTTCCTAAGGCCTTATTTTTCGATTATTGTTTACAAAGGTATACCAGTAAGCATTGTTAAAAATCTATCTATGCCTAGTAAAATATTGGACAAAGGGAATCTGAATTCCAACCGATGTTAAAACACGTTTGCTATGTGAACGAAGGAAGGCTCCGAGAAGACTTCTCAATTTTAAGGGGTAGTAAAAATAGTTTACAATATTAACAGAAGCATTTGATCAATGTGGGGAATGCAATTATCACTGTCCGATGAATAACCCTACTGGCTGTGATGAATTTTAAAGGCCCAACATATAAAATAGGGTGTGCGAAAAGTGGAATTGTAACTATAGTGGTTTGTTTGTACATATTTTCTATGGTAGTGTAAGATACTTTTACCATAGACCTTCTATTATACCAAGTAGAAGGTCTATGGTATAATAGAAGGTCTATGTTTTTACTGCCAGTATGAAAATATTATGATCACAACTTCTGTATGCGGTTTTAATCTCATCAATGCTAAGCTTCACGTATGTTGCTACTCATATGTCCGTAGACTCCACCACTCTATATCCTGGAATATTCTAGTTCTATCCACTTCTTTCTAGTTCTTCAACGTGTTTCTTGGAGAGCAAGGATATGAACACTGTTTTCAGAGATGACTTGTTGAGAGTCTGAAAGAGCCAAGTGTAAGGGTGCGAACAGAACAAGTGGGTTGTGGTGGAGGTGTAGGTCGCAGTCGCGGTCAACATCCATGTAAATCAAACACATTGTAACTTATGAAGCAGAGCACAACGGGTAGGTCGCGTTGGAGGTATACTGCAATGCCCTCTTGGATATTTACATCGATTTTTTTTAATCAAACTGGATGCCTACCTCGCGGTCTAGCAGGATACTTCGCTGTTATAGGCCCGCTCAACCTCTCTCCCCGTAGAAACTTGTCCGGGAGGCTTTACTCAAACTAACTGAATATAGTACCTTCAGTTCAATTCAAGTTATCTGCAATTGTCAACAGTGAAATTAAAGAGGAACTTATTATTGCCATCCAGAACGTACCTGCGCTCTGGGATATATATACCAGAGGCAACAACACAGCCGATACGTGTTTATTTCGTGCACGGGAAATCGCCTATTATATAGATTACCAATCATCCACCACTTAGACACCGCCGAAATTTCGTCACTATCTTTACTCGGGTCACATAACATTGCAACAAAAAACTATAACCAACTTTGAAGATGAAAAATCATCACACTCCAGCAGTCTAGCTTGACTAAGGATCGCAGATTCGAAGGTGACCCTCATCGACATTGACCGCGAGCTAAAAAGTGGCATCGACCGCGACTTACACCTCTACCACGACCCATGTTCTATTCACACTCTAAATTTTGGTGTCCTAATCGTTATCTCTGCATTTAAACGCTGGTGGCACTTCTTATTGACTATTCAAACGTTGTTAAGGTCAACAGCCCAAACCTTTCAAGCTAAATTTAGTTAGCTAAATTAAGTTAAAGCCATCTAGCAGAAAAAAATTTAAAACAATGTTTTTCGTTATTGTATAACGTTTACACAACGTATAGCATTGATTTTGTATACATATATCTTCAAGAGTTGTAGTCGTCCAGACCATTGCAAATATTCCTCCTCTACTTTTTTTCATTATTGTTTTTGTCAACTCAACAGTTTGACTTGTTTTTGCGTTGTAGATTTGGTTAAAAATAAATTGAGCTGACAGATTCAGTTTCTGTTTGGTTGGTTTGGTTATGTTATGTGTAGGAGTGGTGGTGAAGTTGTCTAGTCTGTACAATAAGATTATAGGTAAAGTGTAAATTATTATAATTATACGAATGTAACGGCATATTTCAAGGTCAGTATATATTTACTAATGTTATTGTATATTTAATTTTTTATTTATCCTAATCCTCTTGGATTTAACCTTATCTGGGAGTGGCTACTCTGACAAGATAATAAATTGTCATATTTTATTAGATTTTGTCAAGTAGTCCAATACATTATATTGTAAAAATGAATTATGATGCTCATATTTTAAGATACTTATCAATTCGAGGAGTTTTACTAATATCTTGTCATCCTGCTACTAAGATAATTGTGGATTGAAAACAAGTCCTAGGCTATGCATGTTGACAATAATATCAATATTTTGACAGTAAATACATGGTTATCTGTTATTTTTAGTAGTCCTATCATACACTTGTAGCTTAAGAATTCGTACAAGTCCCTGCCAAGGAAAAAATCAGTTATCAATGAAGTAGCCTAACTTATTTGATTTTGATAAAAAGATCATAATTTCTCTATTAATATGACTATTGACATGTGGTTCTCACATTGTGGATTGCAGAGTGATAGACTAATATAAAATCAATTTCATGCAGTATACACATTTATATAGGCTAACCGTAATAAATTATGTGTAGGCCTAGAGGAGTATTTGTAATAATGCACTTTCTATCCATCTTAAGAAAAAAATCTGTCAAGTGGAATCAAGTCATCACATACTAACTTTCATGATTATATATTTTCTTACTCATTTTTCAAAAACAGTTAGGCCCACTAGTATGATGGTAATCACACCATATGAAATTATACGAGTAACAGTTACAACATTATGAAGTGGATGACCTGGTAACACCCGCCTGTATTTGTTATTGATAAAAAAAAAATGTATAACATTGATTCTACTCATGACAGTGTATCTGAGTAACAGCATTGATTATATAAACCTACAATAGATAAACCATCTAATAGGTATATTTGTGGCAGTAATTTTGTTAGTTTGTGTGGCCCGCAACCACAGCTGGTTTAAACTGCATTACATTTACATGGGACTACACTAGCGCTCCACAATGGACCACAAAAACAGCTGATATTTTGAGACTCAAAATTTAACATTGGATGGGAAATCTATTTGTGTATAAAATCAATGGTAACAGTTTCAACATTATGAAGTGGATGAGCTGGTAACACCCGCCTGTATTTGTTATTGATAAAAAACAAATTTATAACATTGATTCTACTCATGACAGTGTATCTATACGGTATGGGAAAAAATTAGTTTTTCTAACTTGGGTAAATATACACCTGTCCATTACATTATATTCAATAACTTGTTGAAAAAAAATTAGTAGTACTTTTTCATGTGTGAAGTTTAAGCGTGTGATTGTATTTCATTTTAAAATTATAACATTACTGCATATTAACCTATTGGCGATGTAATTAATTAAAACAAAATAATCTTAAGAGCAAGTACTTGAATCAACAAGCTAAAAATTAGCAAACTGTTGGGGTGACTGGGGCTGTTGACTGAACAGTCAACATTACATTAGAAGCATCCTTACTGCTATTCTGTCATGTCCGCCAAACTCTACTCTTAGTGTGAGCCTGAGGCTTGTCGGGCCATGTAGGCCCATACCCGTGGAAGACCAGTTCTGATTCAATTGCAACAGTCACCTTTTGCGCCTCTACTGGAATCCCTAAGGCTATTCTATCCACTAGACCATCAAAGCACAATGGCGGAATCGGCCAAAACGGGTAAAATTCTTAGCAGGAAAATTTTGTACTGCGGTTTGGCTGTAGTTCTCCTTTTTACCAGTAGTTCTGCTTATAACAGATAGTGCTCTTTAGTGAAAATTTAGTATAGGTGCCGACACTAACTTTCAACTTATTGTTTGGTGCATATAATCACTGTTTAAACAATAATAAACCGAGCATGAGCACTGCTCGTCTGTCGTCGCCAATGTGTTAAGGATAGGATATGTTGTAAAGACTTAGACAATAGAAAAAATAGTTTACAGGAAAAGATTCTTTGTTGTTTATAATTTTGCTGTTATGGAGATGTTACAGACAAAAGAAAATCTTATTATGGTTTCTTAGGAAGCATGTAGATATTGCTAGTGCCATGAAGCTTAAAAACTCTGAGGATGATCCAAACTTATCAGTGTGAGGGAGTAGACTACTTTAAGAATCATCTTCATTAAAAGATTTACTGTGTTGAACATAGGCTTATACCTTTGTTCAGTCATCGGTTGAACATTCTTCAGTTAACTGATGTAGAACATTCTTTACAATGGTATAACAAAAAACCACCCTGTGCAGCTATAAAATATATACCTACAAACAAGTATACATATCATATGGCTTTCTAAGCCAGCTACCAAACCTAAAGGAAAAGGAAATAAAAAATGTTAAACCAATAAATAATATCTAAATAAAGTTAAATTAAAGTACAAAGCACTTCTATCTTAGAACTTAGGCTTAAGCGGCCGGTGTCATAACTAGAATCTATATTTTCTGGTGACAACCGTGTTAAGGAGCTATCTACATTATTTACAGGATAACAAGACATTTCGCACATGCTGTGATGTGGTGATACCACTGAGGATGCCAAATATCACAGTACGGGCGAAACATCTGGTTATCTTGTAAATAATGGAGATAGCACTTGACGCAGTTGTCACCGGAAAATATAGATCCTAGTTGCTTATGTCTTAATGTATAATATTGATCTCCCGTCACAGAGCTAAATCCAGTTTTCATAACCATTCAATACCTGCTTCTCCAATTGAATGAAGACCAGCTAATCCCCTCCTGAAAAAGAATGCAATTGGTAATCATTAACTATATCATTCACAGTTTGACTTTCGACTCCTCAGTCACATGACTGATCATTTGCCATTCCCCACTTATATTTCCAGTAGTTGTATCTTTCTACACCTGTGCATAAAAGTCAAGTACAACAAACAAACAAGTAAAGCAGTCTTCCTGTAACTTGAACTCCTGGTGTAGTTTTACATCATAAGCGTCACAGTCTTCCTTGTGTAGTTTTACATCATAAGCGAGTCTTTAAGTTTGTTTGAATTGAATTGGCAAAAGGACAATTATTAGATAAAGGTTTACTTGGTAGATGTTTAAAATAATTACTAAAAATTTTGAGTTTAAAGACATATTGCAGTTTAAACCCAAGAGTTTCTCCTGTAACACTTATATTCATAACTATTGCTATTAACAATCAGTTTATTTTAAGTGAGAAATGTTTGTCTTTACATTATTGAACATATTATTAAATTCGCACAATAAATAGTTAAATTTCCATATTATTAAATATTCAACATATTATTTAGTTTATATTTCACTAATAAATGTGTTATTTCTAAAGTTACAGAATACTCAACATACAAAGTTATGAACTTAAAAGGATTCTGACTGCTATTTGATGACTAAAATAAGTAATTTAACTTCATAAGTAGACAGGATAAAAAATATATGTTTGCTAGTTCAGTTTTATTTAGATAAATGTTATCAAATTATTAATGTTTAAATTACTTTGGTAGTAGTAATTTTTTCTTGTCATCCAAAATGCAAAGTGCACAGCAGCAAGCTAATGAGTTGGCAAAACATTTATTGATTTGCTAAAAGAGTTATTAGTGGGGAAATAACATAACTGTCAATAACATAATTAAAAAAAAAAATATATATATATATATAGACTTTCTATACATTACCATATGTACTACTTCAGACATAATACATTATAAATTATGCGACATATCAACAGGAAATGTGCAACTTCAACAAAGTAGTCTAGTTCTACTTAAGCTAGACATTTAACTATTGGGGGCCTGCGCTTATTCTACATAAATATGCAGCACAAATGATGTAGCATTAGTTTTAAAATTTAAAATTTACATTAATCATCTTCTAACATGTAAATGAGTCATGCCTGCATGATACACAGATCTAGAGATAACACGTTCACTGTGTCGGACATCTGTTGATACACCAAGCAACTGGAGCGTGGTGTGACGGGCATCAAAGTCGTCCCATCCTCACTACCAATACAACCTTCTGGGTCATTTCTGTGGAAGATTTATCATTGCGAAGGTGTTTTACCAGTCACGTTGCTTCTCTCCAGTACCTTTTGTTTTCGGATCGGCTATTTTTATTGTATTTAGTGTAAGTGCAAACTTAATTGTTTCATCATGTTTATTTCGGATATGTTTATATAGGTTTTTTCAGTGGAAGAAGATAATGATTTATTTTATTGAAAACCAATGTTCTGATCATGAGTACAGGTCAAGAAACCACTGTGAGGATGATGCTGTTGTCAGTCCAACATGGTTGCCTAGGTTTGATGCCACTGGAATGGGCCTAGATTAGGCTACACAGAATGAATTTTTGCTTCTCAAAAATACATTTTTGAGTTGCCTGTAAATACAAACTAAAAAAATGCACAATTTTTGGCATAAACACTGTAATTAGAAAATCACAAACCCGCTCCAGAGACAAACGATGTCTATAGACAGAAGTGAGATTATGGGGAGGCATTAAAATGACGTCTTATCTCTCAGCAATATCTCAAATGTCTATTCTACAGAGCTGTATCTTATACATTCTATCTTCTGTATCTTATACATTTATTAATCAATACATATAAAAATAACAATAATACTTTTCAAGGAATTTTTCATTTCCACAATACAGTAGAGTCTCGTAAACTTGACACAATGTGGACTTAAAGGGTGTCGAGTTTTAAGAATGTCGAGTTTGCCGGAATTCAATGTAAAAATCAATCAAAACACAAACTTGTTTGCAAAAGTGTTTAATATTTACAATTTAAACTATTTACATCAATATAACAGGTCTATAATGTTGTTTCTTGTTTTAATGCTGTTATAAAATAGGATACATATTAACTAAAAGCATACTAATGTTTATTTGAAAAAGTTGAAAAGTCACAATCAGTAATGACGTTAATAAAAGATTAAATAGAATAAAAGTACAGTAAATATATCAATAAACTAAAATCAAATACTAGACCGTAATACTGTACTATAAATACATAATGCACTTATGTAGCCTAAACACTTACTTGATAAAAGTTGTGTGCAAAATGTCATTGTGAGGGGAAGAAACGTGTAATTTTGGACTGCTTCTCCGATTGAGATCTGCGATGTGCTGCATCATCACATAATCTTCTTAAAAACAAGATGTCTGCTGCCGATGCGCCATGCTGCTCGAAGTACCGCAGCGCTCCCTCCACAGCCTGAAGTCCATCACTGTGACTCATCTTCTCTTCAGCAACATCATCGCCATCTTCATCTTCGGAACCATCTTCAATTCGATCTTTTTCAGTCACAGCCAAAACGATTTCACTGTCTCCTAAAGGCTCGCTGTTTCCATCCTCTTGCATCCAATTCTCCACATCCTCTCCTGTTGCTTCTTCAGCGCCCGGGACCCTCCTCAACAAATCCACCAAGTTCAAGTCACCTTCAGAATCTTTTTTTTCTTCAAACTCATTTCTCGCATGATCAAGCATTTTTCTCCATGAACGGACAAGGGTCATGGCTGGAACTTCCTCCCAAGATTGAGAAATCCAACCAACAACATCCAGTAAATCAATTTTCTTCAGTTTGTGAATCACATCCATTCCTCCATCAATGGCTTGGATTATAGATGAGAGAAGTTTCCGTCTGTATATTTTCTTTACTGTTTGTAAAACACTCTGATCCATTGGTTGACATAAAGATGTCACGTTTGGTGGTAAAAATAGTGCTTTTATTTCACCATTTTGCAAGTGTTCAACATTAGGATGAGTTGAAGCATTGTCGAGCACCAAGAGCGCTTTCCTGGGAAGACCTTTTTGTTTTAAAAATTTTTCTACGGAAGGGACAAACTGTTGAGAAAACCACTGCTGAAACGTATATCCATCCATCCACGCACTTTTTTGGTTTCTATACCACACAGGAAGGTCATAGCTGTCATCAGAGGATTTTTTTACATTTTTAAAAGGACGAGGGTTTTTTAGATTTACCAATCAGGCAGAGTTTCAGTTTGTGTTCCCCAGTCACATTACTGCACACCAAAATTGTCAGTCTTTCTTTACTCCTCTTGTATCCTGGAGCAGATTTTTCGTGCTGTGATGCAAGTGTCTGTGTAGGAAGCGCTTTTATGTACAGACCACTTTCATCACAATTGTAAACTTGGTCACCACTCAAACCTTCTTTCTCAATCAAACAGTGTAACCTCTTTTTGAATTCATTTACACTCGATTTCTGCAGAAAGTTTTTCCCCACATATGTTGAGTTGCCTGACACCATACCGCTTCTTCCATCGGTCAAGCCAACCAATGCTTGCAGTGAAACCAGGTTCGCCCTCCTTAAACTCTTCATAAAACTTGAGGGCTTTTTCTTGAAGCAAAGGGCCTGAAATAGGAGCTCCGCTTTCTCTGTGACTCTGAAACCACAAATAAAGAGCCTCGCTAACTTTTTCATATTCTCCTCCTTTCATATTTTTCCTCCCTTTTACAGATTCACTGCACAGTCTTTTTGAGCACCACAACTCAATGTTCCATCTGTTTTTCTTCCAGCCCAACAATGTTGTTCTTCCAACACCTAGCTCCAACATTATTTTATTGACACTTTCACCCTTATCTAATCTCTTCAAAGCTTCAAACTTCATTTCCATTGACACGTTAAGCTGTTTTCTTTTCTTTTCTTTTGCAATGCCATAGTCACGTAATCACTGCACTGTAAATTTCAAACTAAAAAAAATATTACTTAAAAATAAAATGCGAAACTGCACTATATTAACACAATAGGCCACCAAAACACAGTCATAATGAACAACACAACGCCAAGACGAACGGAACAGAACTGAGTTGACTGACATGCGGAAGGGACGAGACATTGCCAGGCAGAGGGATGACAAAAGCTGTGACAGGTGACACTAGCATTGGAACGTGCTAGCTAACAATAGAGAGGTCATTCCACTTCTGCTTACTCTCTTTTCACACCTCGCTTTCACCCCCGGCCTCTTACCGGCGGGCAACGAGCGACGACAGGGGTTGATTTATTTGTTCCCCGAGCGTGTCGAGTTATACGGAATGTCGAGTTTTCGGGACTTTACTGTACTATATAATTGTGGATTACAATAATATAATCATCTAGAATTTGAATCAGTACTTTACCATTAAAATATATTTTCTCCAATTCTCATATTATTTATCTTAATCTATGTAAATATTTCAATGGCTTAAGCTTAGAGTTGATTTCCTACAACTGGAACGTTGACTATTCCTAATATTAAACGTACCTTCTGGCGTTCCTTATCGTTTGAATACTCATCGATAAACATCTTTAAAATAAATGTCATAAACTGGTTAGTCTGGTTAAGTGTTGACGAGGCCCATCTTATCATCACGGCAGATTACCAGCGTGTGACTTGTGTTGTCCCTTCCGTACTAGCTGAGAGAAGAGGGAGCTCTTCTTTTGCTAGTATAATTATTTATTAATGCTTGTTGTCTGCTACCATCTCAATACTGTTCTATAATTTTACATTAATAATTTCTCCATATAATAATTTTTTGTGGTATGTTTAGCAGCACTTGTGAACTTGAATAAACGTGTGAACTTGAATTTTTGATGTCATATCAATATAATATCTTAACAGAAAAATCAAGTTATATAGGCAGAAATACTATTATGAAATTAAATATATAAGTGCTTGTGAGTGCATAAGTCTCTTCTATTTGAGGTTAATCAAATGAATGTTATTCTGTTCTCTATTTTTCAGAAAATCATGAGTGCAGCTGATGAGAATAGAAAAATGAATAATCCAGTTAAAACTAATGGAGTGGTTGAAGATTCTAGGCCTTGCTGTAGTGGTATAACATTAAATAACCATGAAAATGACGAGAAGGTAGAACCTCAAGAAAAAGAAAAATTAAAGGGAAATTTAGCTCCAAACAGTGATTGCAATAAACATCATATCACCAATGGTGCCTACCCTAAAGCTGTCACAACTTCCTACAGTGCGGTTAGTATCTATGAAAATGGCGAATCATCAAATGTGGCCAAATGTACAACACAGTTTGTGAGTGGAAAATCAAATAATATGCAAATTGAAGTAAGCTATGATAGTAATAATAAAAGTAAAGACTGTTTGCAAAATAATGTTGAATGCCAAGGGAATGTTAGTTGCTCAGGAATTGTACAAAAGTTGCCAAATTATGTTAACAATGAGGTTGCCTTTGATTATGATAAAAACAGTTCTAGTGAAGATGAGGAATGTTGTATCTACACATATAAAGGTGATTCAAATCAAATGGCTGATCTTCCAAGTTCCTTTTTTAGACTGGATTTAATGCCGTCAAAACCCAATGGTACCAGCAGAAACTCTTCCCCTGATATGGATTATTTGGAAATGGATTTTGATCCCGGACCATCAAACGACAGATATAGCTCTAGTGACTCTGAATGTGGTGAGGAGAGGTTTGTGGCAGAAGAGCCTCCATCTTTACCTGTAGATTGTGAATTCATTGGGATGGAGCCTGATCCAACACCTCCGTCTCCACTGTCTACACCATCTCCTGTTAGATCTGAGCAGCCATGCTCCTCAGGTTAGTAGAGTCAAAAAACTAAACTAACTTATCATAATTTTTCAATGGTAAATTAGTTATTTTCATTCGAGACAGCTATTTTAATAATTCAAGGAGTTAAAAATTTAATATCTAAATTAACTGTTAAACAATACATTTAACAAAAAAACAGTAAAATCTCCATGATCTGACACTTTGTGGACCACAGGGCTGTGGAAGTATTGAAATATCAAACTACAAGAAAGGTACATGCTAAAAACGAACAAAATCCTTAAAACATTTAAATTCAAACCTCCGTTTGAATAATTTATTGTTTTTTTATTCGACACTTATTTTAAGTATATTATGCAGTTTAAATAAAACATACAAAAACCTAAATATTAATGTAAAATTAACCATTCTTAATAAAAATAACCAAGAACTAACATTTGTGAATTATTGAATTAACTGTGAAGATATAAGCTTGCACCCCCAAAGTTGATTCTTTAAATTGAGTAAGAAATTTATGGATTATGGTTATTATGTCTGCTTAAAAATAAGCATGAGTTAGGTTCAGTTGTTTATTTGGCACCCCAGCATAGCTAGGTCAATAAAGGTCCTATTGTTTATTTGACAATATAGCATTGCTATGGTCATAAAGGTTTTACTGTTTATTTGACAACACAGCATTGTTATGGTCATATAGGTTCTATTGTTTATTTGACACCCCACCATTGTCAAGGTCATAAAGGTTTGATTATTTTCTTGACAATCCAGCATTAACAGAGCAATATTTTTTTTATTTATTTTTTTATTATAAAGGAGAGGACGACCTTTACTTAACCTTACTCTACTCATTCCTCATAGACTATTGATCTGTGCGGGGAACTTATTCCAAGACAGAGTAAAGGGGTGAACCAGTACAGTACAAGGTATAATTACTGATAAATATTTCCAGTCTAAGCTGAATTCGAATCCTAGCTCAAAGTCCTGATTCCTTAGACTGCTCGGCCACTGGTCTGTTGTTTATTTGGCACCAACACATGTCAGGGCTGTATAGGTTCTTTTGTTTAGCCTACTTGACAATCCAGCATTAACAAGGCCATACATTTTCTATTGTTTACTTAGCACTCCAGAATTTTCAGGGCCATAAATGTTGTATTGTTTATTTGGCACTATAGTATCGTTTGGGCTTATAAAGGTTTTATATAATATATGGTTAGGACATTTTTAAAAGAAAGAAAAGTTTAAAAATTTTAATATTTGTACAGACTTTGCCAACAATATAGAGATTGGTATTTATGTTTAGAGGTTTTTCCTGAAAGCAAGGATCTATAATCTACTAAAGAGTGGGATAGGCAAGTGGCACAACATTTTATGCCTCTTTCAAATAATAAAATAAGGTACTGAACAAAGCAAAATGAGTCATTAGAACCTGAGTGTTTGTAAATGAAAAATGATGTACAAGAATTAGATGAAAAGTAAATTTTTTAAAAGATACAGTTGGTGAAGAAGGAATATTTCAATACAATGAAAGGCAAACAGACAAGTTATTTATTATAACAGTTTTGATACTGACAGTTTCAGGGTTGGGACGTGAGAAAAGTTTAACTTCACATATGGCAGCATACATTTTAGCTGAATCGTGGAGTTCTCAGTTAAATTGTACTGCATGATTTCCATCTATTCGGCAATAACTGTTACTTAGATCCTTAGTAGAAATATTTACTGAGAATATACAGATAGCAATTGCACTACGACCACGCCAGTCATTCTCATTGACAGTATACTTATTCTTATCATATTTGCCTTAAACATAAAATAAATTTGTCAGTAACGTTCAATAAGTAAGTAAAAGCAAGCAGCAGGTTCAGGAAGGGGAACTTCCTGTATTAATTTTAAATTGTATATTAACCTGAATAATAATTTAATATTTAACTTATTTATATTTCCTTACTTACAGCTGCCTCTATTCTAAAGAGCCCACCCTCTTCTCCACTGCGAGTAATGTCAGTGCCTGAAATCGACAGCAGTATCTTGCAGCCCTCCTTCTGTTATTGCGTTGCCAACAAGCTCTCTCCAACTTCAATTGATGAAAATTTTGTAAGTGAAATTCTTATCCCACTTTACTTATTGAAGTATTAATATCTTTATATTCATGTTATGCTTTCTTAATGCATTTTCACCTTATATTTACAAGACTCATAATTTGTCTAGTAACAAATGCTGTATTACTATTTTTGATAATAACAGATGTGTTAATTTATATCAGTGTATTATCATCTTTCATGGTGTATATTTATTTCTGTTCATGATCGACATGTCAATTCCCAGCAAACATTAATAAAACTTTAAATTTGATGTCTTTGTTCAAACCGCGTCAATAGTGCATACAACTTTATTAACAGGCTTATCTTCTTATCTGAAGAAAAGCTCTTGCCACTCTACAGGGGACTAGGGATCGCTGTACCCGACAGGATGCCTTACTTTAACTGCCAAGAGTGCAGCGTCTGGCAGGAAAGAAAGGATTCTCATACTTTGGACCCCAAGCGTACAATATCCTCTCTGCAAGTGTCAAATCCTTGCATTGTAAAATCTTTAGGGCTCATCTAAAGAAAATAGTTTAGCTATATTTTGTATAATTTATGACTTGAGTTTTCTTGAAAACCAATGTTAACTGAAGATCACTTGTAAATAAATACACTGTTTATTTATTTAATCAGATATTGTAATATTGATATGCCTAATGACTGTAAATTTGTAAAATTGCTTTTCTGGTCAATTAAAAGGACTTAAAAGTGGTGCAATCGGTTTTCGGTGAGTTGATTATTTTTCAGTTTTATAATGAAAATAAGTTAATGTACCTTTCCTTCAGATAGGAAAAATGCAAATAAATGTTTTCAACCACTACATTAGAACTTGTGGCCTGATGAAGTGGTGAATTTAAATCAAGCATAAGACAAAACCGTTCAAAATACACGTTTATTTTTTATAACTACTAGTCTACTAATTTTGTACACTATAGTCTAGAAATTTCATTTTGTACTATGAAATTCAAATTGATTAAGTAATATATGATAACAATATTTAAAATGATCAGTTACTATCTGTGTTTTGTGATAAGAATGATGGAGGAGCTGGAACGATGGTATGGAAGGAACAAGAAGCGAAAGATAAGCAAGTCTCTCAGATCGCCAAGTCAGCATGTGGAGCCACGGCAGTCATTAATGTCTTGGTTAGTATCTTGAGTATTTTATTCACAAAGATAGATTTCTCAACTAATGCTGAATGAATACCCAACTCCTTTGTCTTAAATTTTCAGCTTTTTTGGGGTCCAGTAATGGGAGCACTAGTGTAGTCCCATGTAAATGTAATACAGTTTAAACATTTATAATATAAATTAACATGTACGTTAATATTAATTAATAAGAATGAATTAATAATACCTAAACATAATTTAGAATTTTATAAAAAAAAACTTCTTATGCAGGAATAAAATTTCTTAAATCAGTTCCAAAAAATATAACCGAAATTGAAGATATTAAGAAATTTAAAAAAAATGTTGAAAGATTATTTAGTGCAGAAAGCTTTTTATACTTTTGAAGAATTTTATCTATCAAAATGATGTAGACTAAAATAAAACCCTCTGATGTAACTTAGTTGTAGTGACGCTATTTATTGTACCATGTACATATTGTAAATAAAGATATTTTGACTTTGACTACGTCTCACAACACTATAATGACTAGATGTTGAGTCAAATATTTGACTCAACATCTAGTCATTATAGTGTTGTGAGACGTACATGTTAATTTATATGATATATACCAACACGTAACATGCTAATCAAGAAACTTATAACATTTATAACTCACGAGGTTTACCGAGGTACTTGGCCAGGCGATGCACAGTAGACTAATTGGAGTGGGGGGAGCTGCTGAGTCAGTGTGTGCCATATGGTAAATAAAAACATCTGAAATTTAAATTTCTGTTTACAAACTGACTTAACCTTATTATTTTAATAGATAAATAATAAATAATTGTGACAATCATTTCTAATTAATTAATAGATTACGTGTTTAACTTTTTTTATTTATTTGTTTATTTATTATTTATTGATTATATCATCATTTCATTTATTGATTTTTAACCCTAGAACTGGCATGCATTTGACTCTTAGCTGGCAGGTGTTTTCAGACCCTTATGCAGCACTTATTTAAAAAACATTTAACAATTGGTTACTTAGCAACAGTTATAATGTATTATATATCAAATTGTTAGAAATAACATGCTCTACAATATAATAACAATTATGAATGGACTTATCCCTAAAACTGGCAATTTCCCAGCATCCAAACACAAAAAAACACTTTTTCAACAATTTTTTTTTTGGGCACACACTGTCGGAAAACAAATAACTATTTCAAAAAAGTTTAAATGCAAAGAGTTCAAAATTTTACAGAAAAAAATAAAATATACATTGTTAATACTTTATCACAACACACAAATTCAGAAAAAAATTTACAACAAACTATGTACAGTGGTGGCGATGGGCTGAAAACTAGTCCGAGTCATCAGATTTATGGGCTCTCTTTCTTCCAGCCCTGATTGGCCTCCACTATCCACTCCACTACACTGAAAGAATAGGTTTACCATCCCTAGGAGGACAGTTCCTGATACCTGGGTTCCTTGGAATGAATTCAGATGTAAGGTCTATTTCTGGCTCAGGTGGATAAACACGAACCCAAAGACGACCATCGTCTTGTGGTGGATTAGGCCTAGGATTAGGGTCATCGGCATCACTATCTTCACTAGAAGATAAATCATGAGGATCTGGGACATAATCATCCCCACTTCCATCAGAGAAATCTTCTAAATCAACTTGGTCAGGGAAATCTTCGATTGACAAGTCACTTTTTACATCCGACAAATCAGTTTCAAATAAAATGTCACGAATTTCACTGGAAGGTAAATCAGTAAAAATGACGCGGCATTTATACATAACAAAATACATCAAATGAAAGCTTAGAATCTCACGTGTATAACGATATATTATTTAACCCTTTGGATCCCAGGACCAAAAAATATTTTTTTTGCAAAAAATCCCAGACCAGTTTTTCAAAAACTGTGCGAAGAATCCCAGGCCAAAAATGACAAAAATACAAGCATTTGGGAAAATATTCATAAATCCTCTATTACACATGCTATATTGAAGTTTTTTATACTAAAATGTTTTTTATAATATTATCTAGCCAAAACAATGTACAAAAGCCATTACATGTTGACTTTTTTTGTATATGTATGTAAATTTAAAAAAAAAAATAATTTTTTTCAAAATTTTTTAAAAGTTATCATCATTTTATGGGCAGAAGAAAAAAAAATTATCCGTGGGCAGTACTTTTATTTTGTTCCAAATATATTTTTGTATACTGTAACAAAATTTGATACTGATATGTATCATACAAGCTGAAAAAAAAAAGTTTTACTGTAATAAGTACAAGCTACAATTTGTAAAAACCGGAAAACCGGAGCACTACTACGTCCACTGTCATCAGGATAATACGTGGGGTCTTCATCACTGTCGTCGTCAAATATAGCTGATGAATCAGAAAATAGTTCCTCATCAGATAGATCGTAATTTAGCTGCCTATCAACTTCACTTTGTCTATCGGCGATGTTTTCACGATCCATTTCGACAAAACACCAGCTTACTAAGTGAAATAAAACTATAAACTTATCCATTTACACTAAAAATTAGAAAAACAACGCATAATAACACAAACAAACTCTATCCATTACACTAAACACAAAGTAAACAACGTAACAGAACCATACAGTAGCGATTTAGAAGTAAACAGTGACCGCAACAATCGCGCGCCAAAAGTCAGCTGAGCGCCTCGTGTTTGCTCAGTGGAGAATAAAATCAAGACACATACGGTTCGTAGTTTTCTTGTGAAATTAGTATATTTGACTTCAACGTATACTCTAATACCAATACTAGTCGAAATCCGCGGGAAAAAAACCCGCGGAAATTTAATATTTAAATTAACACGTGGCGACGATGAGATCGTCGCCTGGGATTTTTCGACAGTTTTTCGGCGACGATGTCATCGTCGCCTGGGATTCTTAGTACACACTTCTGGCGACGATGTCATCGTCGCCTGGGATCCAAAGGGTTAACCTTCCACTCACTATTTTAGTATTGATAATGAAGTAAAACGTGAGGGGTGTCTAATGCGTCGTGAATGACGACTTTGCCAGTTCAGCGGCAGATTAATGAGTCGTCAAATACGACTTTGCCAGTTCAAGGGTTAAGAAAATTAATGTGTCTATTTCCAGAGCACACTTTGCAAATACAGCATATGTTGTTTTTATTTTAGCAATAAGAGGTTTTAATTCAAAATAAAAATGTAAACAACCTTTCTGATTGCCATTATAATAAATGTTAAGCGGAAAAGACGACTAAATATTCCTAACTTCACCACACAAATAAAGACATTTTTAATTTCATAATAAATGTAAACAAACAACAACAGAGACGAAAATAAATTTTTTTCTACACAGAGAGGCGCTGCAAGCCCAGTAGTGGGACTGGGACTGTCCTCCCCTCCACTTCTAGTATTATTCCCCTCACACTCAAGCCAAGTGCCTCGGTAAAGATTTGGGCCAATCTACTGATTTCTTTTCTTAAGAAAAAGTTGTTATATTGGGGTCCCATAACTATCAAGTGTCTACTGTATATTTTGAAAGATACACATACGTAGCTTTGTTAAATAATAACTACATTTCATCTTAATGGTATCTTGAGTTTGACAGAGTACAAGTTCACTTCAACTCCCAAACACTGCTATCTCTCATCTTTTTGTGTAGCTTAGTATTGGCTGCCTGTCCTTTAATCTGAACTGAATCATGTTGTCATTCTATCTTCTATTTGAGCGTAATAAATAACATTTAACACTGAATTTATGTTGTGCAAGTTAATTTTGAAAATGTATAGTTAATATAATTTAATTTGCCAAGGAACATGATCAATAAGATAAGGAAGATAAGCGTTACATCAAGCCTGTCAAGCTATTAATAAAGTAAGAATTTAACAACCTTTAATTTAATCTAGTTAATTGTTTTCCTAGCAAAGCAATCCTCAAAATTCGACTTTAACAAATTGTCTGTCTGTTTGTATGGAAGTAAATAAAACAGTTACAACCACTCTTTAAGAAATTGTACCAGCAGGTTGTTTCGGATTTAAAATTAAGTTTAATGTTTATGTATTTCCATTGTTTCTTCTGTTTGAAAACAACAAATATTCATAATTTTCAAAATGGCAAATGGATCCTTTGCAGTTTACTTTTGATCAATTATCATGAAATAAACTTTGCATTTAGGTTCCTTTTAATTTTATATAAATGGACAGAGTTGTAATAATATTTATATTTGTTCCATTTATTTATTCTAAAAAGTGCCATCATTTTCAGAATAGTGAATGAATGTTATGCAGTTTTTGTAACGTATATAGAAATATGAAATTGCAACAAGAACTTTTATTTTGTCAGCATATCGTTGATTTAAGAATTTAAATTAGTTTTGAGTATGATAATTATACAGTTTGTTCCATCAAAAGTTGTATCAATTTCAGTCTGACTAACTGAATCACAAACAATGTAGGTAATCCTCTTTCTTCAGTGTGAAGTACATAAAAGACAAAGTCATATTTGGTTATTTGTGATCAAGGTTATGTTAGAAGATCAGAGCCTTGTATTAGCAGCATTTTTGATAATCTCGAATGTATAAATATAAATAAATAAAAAAGAAACAAATGACTATTATTAATCAATATTAGCTGTTAACAAAACTATATGTAAAGCAGTTTTTGGATTAGTCATTGTCACTTGCACTTAAAAATGTATATTTCTGTGTATAATAATCTGCTTTATCAGAGACAAGTCTGTCTTATGTTTTAGCTGGGGTTAAATGTGCCTTTCTCGGTGAGCTCAGTGAGGCAATATGTGGCTACAAGATTACGCAGAGAGGCAGCTCTTATCCCCGATTATCTGCAATCACGGTGCCATGCTGGTGCGACACATATTGACATGATACGTGGTCTCCACAACGCCTCAAATGACACAGTGTATGCCAGATTCTTCCACATGTACCCACAGAGGAGCATTTCGCTCACGAGTTGGCTGTCACATTGGATTAGGAAAGGTAGACTCTTGTATTTTATATAGCTGAAGCATTATCAGTTTTCTGTTCTTTAATATATAGTACACAGTTGATGAGTGAAGCTTTATTTAGGCGTTTTATTTAGTCAGTCAAGTAGCCAGATATACTTTGAGTTGTACTAAAATGTATCATTGTGATTTTTTAATATAATTCGTTTGGTCAACAACAGTTTGCTCTGGCTGGTGCCCACAGGAATTTGCCCAAAAATTATGTAGGTTTTACCATTACTGTCTTTCGGCATCTTTCAGCCATTACGATCTTGATTTTTAAAATCAGTAATAAGCCATAACATAACAGTTAACCCGCTATATATATATTAAGCTGTATAATAAATGTTCATTTTCTTTTCACTGTTTTCTTAAAAGATTCTTTTTTAACTTTTGTCCACTTTTAATGGTATTTGCATGGTTTGAAAGACCGATAGAAAATCATTCATGATTTGGGGGTAGCTCAATATGTTCATATTCATTTGTATATTCAGCCTTTTCAATAAGTGAAAAAAACATTAATAAAAAGTTGAGTAGCAATGCTGTTTAGGGTGTATCTGTAATGCATGGACATATTTTTGGAACTGATGTAGACAGTAAACAAACTTCTTTATTAGCATACTCCTCAAGAGCAGCAAGAGTCAAGACATTTTATACATAACTATTTGGAGTCTAATTATGCATAGAATTCAGAAGCGATTGTTAAGTTCCTTAGGCCTCCATTAATTCAGGAATTCATCAATGGTGTAGAGAGGCTGTTGAACGAGGAAGTCATGGAGCCTCCCTGAAGATAAAAAGCATTTTAAAAGCATTTCCCTGAAGATATTTTAATGGTTTTGGTAGATGGTTCCATAGTTTTCACCCAATGTAAGTTGGTTTCTCTTCAAAAAGTGTTTTGCGGTGTATGGGTAGAGTGTAGCTTATTACATAGCGTGTGTTGTGGTGGTGTAAGTCCTTTCTGGTTTGGACGTTCTTCTGGTGTGCATACGTGATAACTTCTTGGATGTACAGTGCAATGACAGTCGTTATCTGGAGAGTTTGGAAGGCATGTCTGCAGCTTTGCCTTGGTTCTAGGTCAGCCAGGACTCGAATAGCTTTTTTCTTTAGGATGAGGACTCCAGCTTCCAGCTGAAGTGCCACCTCATATCACGAGTCCATACCTCATATGAGTTTCTACTAATGAGTAATACTCTGTTTTGGCTGATTCCAAGTTGCGGATCCAACTAATGCATCGGATGACGTATATGCCAGATGCTAGTTTTTTGCATACACTTGTTCGTTGCAGGTTAGATTTCTATCCAGAATGACTCCAAGAAATTTTACATTGTTTTCCACAGTTAAATTGGAGATGTTAGGGATTTGGTCACTTTTTTTTACTGAAGTTAATTTGTATTGTTTTTTTTGTGGGTTTATAGCCAGGTAATTCGTTCTGCAGTAATTCAAAGCCTTGTTTAAAGAGGTTGTAGCAACTGCACAAACTCCTTCTGCAGTGTGATTCCTAATTAGGAGTATTGTATCATCTGCATACATTACGCATTATGTGTTATGATCTTGAATATATGTTGAGAAGTCATTGACAAATAAGACAAAGAGAACTGGGCCTAGTACAGACCCCTGTGGGATACCTTGCAGGATAGGAAGTGGTTTTGACTGGTGAGTTTTTGTAATTCCAGATGTGGTTGTATGCACCTCAATCACTTGGGTCCGTCCTGACATATAACTTGCAAACCATTTGTTTGCTGTGTCTATGATACCCAGTGATGTTAGTTTCTTTGAGATGAGGTTGTGTCCTAAACAGTCGAAGGCTTTGCTATAGTCAAGAAAGAGTGCGGAGATGTATTTTCCTTTGTCTATTTGGTCAATGATGTTTTTAATAAGGCTAATAATGGCAGAAACATTTTCCTTTCTATAACACAGATTTTCCTTTCGAGAATCCATATTGGGTTTCGTTGATTAAGTTTAGCTTCTTCAGGTGTGTCTTAAGTCTGTTTAGTGCTACCCTTTCAATTATTTTTAAGAATGTTGAAATTAGAGAGATAGGGCAATAATTTTTCACATCACTGATAGATCCTTTTTTATGTTTCAGATATACTTTTGATAACTTAAGAGCTGAGAGAAACTGCCCTTGGCTGAATGACTTATTTATTATGCTTACTAGAGGTGGAGTCAGTTCTTTTTCACAGTGTTTTACAAGTTTAAATGAGTATTCATCTACTTCACTTGACTGTTTTGACTTAAGGAAGTTTATGATACATCTGACTTCGTAATTATTTGTTGGTGTTAGAATTAAGGACTTCTGATGGATAATTCCGGTTGTAAGGTCAGGTTCATTTATGTCATGGTTCCCTATCATCTGTCTATTCTTTACCAGCGTCAACTCAGCTACATTAGTGAAGTAAGTGTTAAAGTGTTCAGCTATTTCCTGAGGGCTATCTCTCTCTGTTATCAATTTTAACTTTTGATTAGTTACTTGTTTCTTTCTCTTTTTTCCTGGTTTATAAGGCTCTACAGGGCTCTGCTCTTGTTATCAGCTGCTTTGATGTAGTTTGCATTTTGTTTTAATTTTCTGTGTTTCTTGTAATAATTTTTCTTCCTTTCCACTATGACCTCTTTGTCTTGTATATTTCCTGTTGTTTCATGTTTTTGTAGTGCCTTTAGGAAGTCAGCTTTCAAGCTCTTTGCTACATTGTCCTACGGAAAGGATCTTTTTTTCTTTTTCTTACTAATTTTCTTTGTGGGACAGGCAATGTCGAGGTGCTTGTAGAACTTCTTGAAAGATGTTGTATGCTATATCTGAGTCAATAGCAAGGTGAATTGGATCCCAATTTTTGTAATGAAGAAGAGATGAGAGAGTTTCAAGGTTTGACTGATTGAAGCATCTTTTTTAAGCATACACTGCTGGAGTTTTTAATGTAATTGTGAATCCTGCAAATTTGGGCTGAATGGTCGGAGAGCCCCGACTTGATTATGACCGTGTCGATGTTAGTTTTTTGTATATTTGTGCATTTACAGTCAATTGAGGTGGAGGTATTATGCAAGTGGCTGGTAAGGAGAGTCTTTGGATATGATGAGAAGTTAGTTCATCTTCTAGGATGGTACTGTCCATTTTAGTCTTCATTCTGTCTGTATTGATGTCACCAATCACTATGAGCTGCTTGTTGCGTGCTTGAATATGCTCGAGGACGTTTGCTAAAGCGTTTACACTAGCCCTTACATTTTCACTTGGTGATCTATGATGTATATACCAAGAATGTGTACAATGTTTTCCCTAGACTCAACAGACAGCATTGCTGTTTCACAAGAGAACTCTTGACAGAGGTGGGATATGTCAATTGATTTACAGCTAGATGCCAACTCATCTTTTGCATACATGGCTACTCTACCTAGCTTATACTCTTCTCTGCTGTAATGTGTTTTTAAAGAGTACCCTTCAATTACTGTCAGTTCTAATTCTTCTTTTTTTTAGACCGTGTTCTGTAAGGACGACAATAACATGATTTATGTCAATAAGAAGGTGATGAAGCCCATCAACTTTACTTCTTAGCCCACATATATTTTGATGGAATATTGTTAAACAGTTTTTGGGATAGTATTTAATATTTTCCCAGTTTTGTGTTTTGCTTTTGTCTGTGAGGGTTGGGCTAAAAAATGCTCTATTGTCTGGTTGTCCGTTTGATTTTCTGGTGTGCTTAAGGATCTTGAGTTAGTGTTGGGAGAAAAGGAGGCATGTAGTTTGATAGCTTCTTCTATATTTTTGGTGAAGAAGTCTTCAAATGATTCATTTTTACCTAGTAGTTTGGCGGGCAATTTTGAACCTTGAAAGTATTTGTTACTTGGTTGAAGTGAGGGTCAATTTTACAAGCATTTTGATACTTTGCTGCCTGGAGAGCAACACTAAAGACATTTTTCTTCAAGCTTTGTTTTGGCTTTTTAAAGCCCTCCTCTATCTGGTTTTCTATTATAGAGCGAGTCTTTATCAGAAATTGATGATGTAGTTTTTTGCTTCTGGTCTGACTGGCTCCAGTTGTCAGGTTGTTATTATTAATCGTCTCATTATTTGTCAAATGATGGCAGTTCAGTTTTTCGTGACTGGTTTCGCTGGCTCCAGGTGTTAAGTTGTTATTATCTGTCATTGCTGTTGTAGTCAAAGGGGATTTGATCAGATTTTTGCTTCTGGTTTGGCTGATTCCAGGTGTCATGTTGTTACTATCCGTCAATGCTGTGTTAGTCAGAGGGGATTTGATCAGTTTCTTGCTTCTAGTTTGGTTGGCTCCAGGTGTCAGGTTGTTATTATTGATTGTCTCTGTGTTCGTCAAATGGTAGCAGTTCAGTTTTTCATGAATGGTTTGGCTGGCTCCAGGTGTCAAGTTGTTATCTGTTATTGCTGTGGTAGTCAAAGGGGATTTGATAAGCTTTTTTACTTCTGGTTTGGCTGATTCCAGGGGTGGTCTGTGACATTAATGTCCTAAGCATATTCTCAATATGCTCTTGCTTTTTATTTAGATTTACGATTCCAGATAGTAGAGATGGAAAGTTAGCTGTGGTTAAAGGAGAATTTTGCTGTTTGGGGTCTGAGTAGCTGTACTAATGAATTTACCCCCATTGATTACATGATTTTGAGTTTTAATTTTCATACTTAGATTTTTGATAGTTTTTCTTGTTTTTCTATTTTTTCTAAATAGTCATCAATTATTTGTCCGAGTATGGTGTCATGCTCTTCAAAGACATTTTGATTATTTAATTGTAGCTGTTTTTGTTTATCAAATTGAGACTGGGTTTCTGTTAGTTGGTGTTGTAAACTTTCAAGTATTTTATAAATGTTATGGACTTAAATAAAAGAAATTTCTTCTAAAGGTATGTAAACCCCATAATTCTGAAATGATACACTCTGAACTCTTTGAGTTTTAAGAGCCTGTTCAAAATTAGTATGACATCCCCAAGAAATCCTCTGAACTGTCATAGGACATTAGGCTGGTAAAAGGTGATATTCAAAAGTTAACTTAACATTTTTAGCCTAGAAACAAAAGAGTTATCCGTAAATTAAGGTCTCCAATGCCTTTTCACATTGCAAATGTCATTTTATTGCAAAACCAATTACAGATTCAGAAATCTTGGACATTTAGCTATTTTTCAACATAGTCCCCGTCATGATCAATGCATTCATGGAGTGTCTTTGGAAGCTTTTTCATACCCACGTCATACCAATCTCCAGCCGACTAGCTCAGAAAGGAATCAACATCTGCCTTCAGCTCTTCAGCACTTGAGATTTCTTTCCCAACAAATGTCCTTTGTCAGCCAACCCCTCTTTTTGTTCAGTATAGCCCAACAAGTCTTGTCCATGATAGTCCTTTAATCTGCAAGCAAAAGTTCTGTAGTAGCGATCACACATGTTGGTTGTCCGAGTCTACTAGTCACTTGTAACCTAACCTAAAATAGCGTGAATAAACAGAAGTGCTAGTTAGTGTCTTTATGACCCAAAAAAGGGGACGAGAGATCCAGTTCAAGATGCTCAAAAAGACTTGTTACCGATACAAATCTAATGGTCTGTACACAGTGGAAATTATGCATATTTTCGTTCATATCAATAATATCGCTCAATCAAAAGAGTCCCGTGAACGGATCACTTTACATCCCAAGAATCAAACTTTCCCTAGGCGAAAATCCATCTCGCTTTTGGTATACGTACGTGCAAGGAACTGTTCAGCTTCTTTTCGGAACTGAAATTATGGTATATTTCCCGCGAGTCGATTGAGGTCTATTTTGTTTTTTAATCTGAATAGGGAATCGTCCAATGGTTGACGTAAAAAAATACCATATTGTATCATATAAAATATGGTAATGACATTCTAGCAGCGTGTGACACAACATTATTGATTTATTTTCTGTCAAATAGAAAAAAAAATATATATGTATATATATCCGTGGCGAACGTCTTTTAATTATTATTCCGTAAACACCTTAGATCGCCAACACTGTGTGTACCATTTGCGCATATGATATTTTTTCCTGTCAAATTGTTGAACGGTTTTCTGACTAGGTTAGACAATAACACAGTTGGAGTGTAAAAGGTGGTAAAGTACGATAATTTTGATTCGTAAACTCACTGAACGGTTCCCTGTTCACATTAACGTCGATATAAACTGTTGTAAATTAATCAACCCAAGTGAGGGAGAAACATGTCGGAAGACCTTTTCTAAACAAAATATGACGAATCTTCGTATGGAGACTTCCACGGTCGATATTCAAGCTATTTACACAATCGTAATCTGGGTTGGACCGTGTCTGGTTATTATGTACACTATGTACAAATTGCCGACGTTTCGAGCACATTGCAGCACTCATCTTCAGGGCGACACACTCTGCTACTCGATCCACAAGGTATATGAAATCAGACTCTGCTGCTAACTCTATTTATGTTAGCATACTCCCTCAATTATATCGCACGCAGTCTGGAAACGTACTGAATGTGCATCCGTAGATAACAATTAACGTAACTTATTTTAGAAGCAAGCATGGGAAAGACTCCTAGCATAGGAAAGTCTGACAGTAGCGAATGTTTCCAGGACTGCAGGAATATTGGGCCCTCCACCCGTCTCCTCCCTATCACCGCTCGGCGGGCTATACAGGGATGTTTTTGAAGACAAAATTGGCTCTATTCCGGGTGAATTTGGACACTTCCAACTGATTGAGGGAGCCAAACCAATATTTATTAAGGCCAGACAAGTTACTTACTCTATAAAAGAAAAGTTAGAAAAGGAGTTTTCAAGATTATAGAGTCCAATGGCATAATAACTAAAGTTGAACGCTCAGACTTTGCTACACCGATCAAACCAAATGGAAATGTGCGTATTTGTGCTGACTACAAAGTAACTATTAATAAACTGATTAAAGATAAAAAGTATCCCATTCCGAGAATTGTGAACATATTTGCCCAGATGAATGGAGGTGAGATCTTCTGTACACTAGACATAAGTAATCCCTATCTCCATATGAACATGAATGAAGAAAGTTCTAAAATGGAAACCAACAGTACACATAAGGGTCTGTACAAGGTGAACAGATTAATGTTTGGAGTTAAGGTTGCAACTTCCATTTGGTAACTGTTTATGGATAGACATTACATGGTTTGGATGGTGTTCAGTGTTTCTTTGGTGACATAATAATCCAAAGCAAAGCATCTTCATATTCACTTAGTACTTGAATGTTTGAGGATTAAAAATCTAAAGCTAAAAGATAAATGTTCTTTTTCCGAAAAAGTATTCAGTTTTTGGGTCACATTATTGATAAAAATTGACTTTATAAAACCCAAGAAAAAGTATGGATGTGGAGGTTGAGAAACTATGGAATAGTGGTGTGGATTTTTTAAACAAATAACAACGTTTCTAAATTATATGGACGGAAAAGTTAAAATCTTTTGTTGCTTAAAAAGTGGATGGCACGATACAGTTTTTTTCAGTTTAAAAATTGTTTGGATGGCTCGTTTTTGAAGTTTGAAAATTTTGTTTGTCAGAAAAACTCTGTTGTCAGATTTATGCTAGCTCACTCTGTCACAACGGGAGCTCATTAGATACCTTAATTTACAAAAAACACTAGTATATAACAAGTTTAAAAAGGTTTATCCAATATTGTATTACTTGAAAAGGTATTATTTAATTTTGTGTAAAATTTGTTTACATTCAAAATAATTATCCTTTTACCTTTCTTAAGATTTGTGGTCTTCCCATTGTAAGTAAACTAAACTTAACTCAATGTTATTACATTATTGGAGTGAGTGAAAGTAACCAAGTAATGCATTGATTTTGTATAGGAATACATTAAACTAAATGTTAAGCGCTTTTTACATTGTATTGTAATGCTTAATAGTGACCTGTTATGCATTAACAAAGTATCTGATTGTCATTTGATAGTTACTAACATCATTGTAATGTCTGTAGGAGCAGTGCCTATAGTGACACGGAACCTGCAGCGTGGCGTGCAGCCTGGAATGGAAGTACCAGATGTGTGGCATCACCAGATGGTGTACGGAGTCAGTGCCCGGGGAATCCACCTGACCAACCCTCTGGAGGTCCAGACTGAGGTCCTCTTGTGGCCTCAGCTTGCCAGCCCCTCTGTGCTCAAAATACGCCGTGAGGATATTCTCTCTAGATGGACTCCTGATACTTCTCTCCACAGTTTGGCCCACCCTTCTCTTCCACTTTGGCGGAAACTTAACGTTTTAGGTAACATAATATTCAAATTAAATACAATTATCTATCTATTTCCACAGGTTACTCCAACAAAAATGATAAAAAATACAAGTACTATTTTTGTAATAATTTTAGGTTAGGTTAAAGGGCACTAGGCCAGGAATTAGTATATTGGAGAGATAGGACATCAGCAAACTTACCTTAGAAGACAAGTTCACTAACACCAGAGTAGTAGTAACATACACAAAATAAACACATAATCATACAAATTTTCAGTGCCACTGGCACTTTCTTCAGGTGAGTAGAGAGAGAGAGAGAAGAGAGAGAGAGAGATTGACATGGCTTCCACTATTGCTGGGTAGGTGGCTGTGGTGGGGGTTGTACATCAATAGAGCAACACTCAGGTATTGATGCAGTTTTTTCAGTTGGTATATATATGAAGTTTGCTGATGGGGAAGGGGTTGAGGGGAAGTGGTCTATCTTATGTTCAGATTAGGTGGGTGACGGGATTTTGTTATTCATTGGTGTGCTAATTCCATCCTTCGGAGTTGGGAACTATTGGCATGGGAAGGAAAGGATCTGATTACTTTAGTGGTGTAACACTGATAAAAATTTTGGCTATGGAGAAGAGTATGGGCAGAGACAGGTTTTTCAGGATTTTGGATTTTGCAATCATGTCTCTATGGCCATTTATGCGTTTTCGAAGGGTTTAACTGGTAAGGCCCCTTATATTATATTATATTGGGCAGGACAGTGCTGGCACTGGAGTTGATAAATTAGATTGGTGGAATATCACAGAAGTGGTTTCCAGGTATCTTGTAGGTTAAGGAGGTAGTGGAGCTGGTAAAAGATGTAGCTGAGAGATGAATAGGGCAGGTTTTGCAGCATTTCTTGTTACAAGGATTAGAACCGGGTGGTTGCTGGTCTTTAGGACTGGTCAGGATGTTGGGATCAGGTAACTTAGGATGGACCAGGATTTGGCAGAGGTTTTTGTTTTATCTGAAAGTCACAGTAGGAGGATTTTCAAGGAGATCTTTGGTGTGGGGGGAAGCTTTTAAGATGTTGAAGCCATCTTTCAGGATTTGGTTGGGTTTCTGTAGGCCATGGTGGTAATTAGTGACAAGGGGTAAGCATTGGGTACTATTTTTGGTTCGGGGTTGGTTTTGGGACTGGGCTAAACGGATTTGGTTTTTAATAATGTTGGTAGGGTAACCTCTCTTTTCGAATGCAATGACAAGTTGGTTATTGTATTTATTTGGGTTTCTGGGAGAGGAAATGGGTGGCTAGGCTATAAGGTAGGTAGCATTTAGTGTTGTTGGGGTGACGGCTGGTATAGTGAAGGTATTGTTGTTTATTGGTAGGTTTGATATGAATATCAGTTTGAAGGACACTGTCCTCCAATACAATTCCAACATCAAGGAAGACTATGTGTTCAGAAGAGAATTGCCAGGTGAAATTCAGGGATGACAAGTTTTGTAGGCTTTGAAGAAAGGTTTCAAGATTGTTTTCAGAGTCTGTCCGGATCATGAAAATATCATCGATGAAACGGAGCCAGCAGAAGGGTTGGACAGGTTGTTTATGAAGGAAAGTCTTCTCCAATTTCCCATGAACAGGTTGGCATAGGAAGGGGCCATGTGGGTACCCATAACGGTACCCTTGATCTGGAGGTAGTTGATGCCAGAACTTTGGAAGTGGTTTTTTCAAGAATGAATTGAGTCAGCTGAACTAGGAAGGAAGTGCTAGGTTTGGTGTTTGGAGATCGTGTATTGAGGAAATACTCAATAGCAGCTAAGCCATGAGCGTGGGGTATATTGGTGTACAGTGAAGTGGTGGTATCGATGGTAACCAGTTTGGTTTTAAGAGGTAGAGGTTGGGGAAGATTGGAGAGGAGACTGAGGGAATGATTGGTAGCCTGGACATGGGAAGGAAGTTGTCGTACTAGAGATTGGAATTTGTCATCGACAAAGGCAGAGATACGTTCGGTAACTATATAGCTGGCCACAATAGGCCTACGAGGGGGAGGGATGGTGCCTTTATGGATTTTGGGTTGGATATAAATCTGGGGTGGAATAGTCTGTTCATTGACAAGCAGAATTTGGTTGGAAGTGGTTAGGTTTTGGTGTTTAGCATGATGAAGGAGGAGATATTTCAGTTTTTTGTAGGTAGAGGAATCGGACAACTGTAGATTAATTCCATTGATATAATCGGATTTGTTAAGAATAACAGTGGTGGAACCTCTATTGGCAGGAAGGATCATTATGTTGTCATTGGATTTTAGGGACTTTATGGCTCCACGTTCAGCGATGGTAAGGTTCTGATCTTTAGGGAGTTGGGAGAAGAACTGAGGATCTGATACTTTTTGGAAGTTAAGGTAAAGTTCAATAGGAAGGTTAGGAGGTAATGGTGGTGGGTCAAAGCTGGACGGAGGTTTGAAGCACGCTAGGCAGGTTTCAGGCAGGTTGGTAGTAGGGTTGAAGGTTTTGTTTTCAAAAAACATCTTCAACTTCAGGATGCAGCCAAAGGAAATAACATCAGAAACTAAAGAGAACTGGTCTAGGTGAGAAGTAGGAGTGAAAGTAAGGCCTTTGGACAGAATGCTCAGTTCGGGTTCGGAGAGAGTATGGTTTGAGAGGTTGAATGGTTGAACCATGGAATGGTCGGAAGAATTGACTGTTTCAGTAGATTTGACACTTGGAGGAAGGGTTAATATAGTTGTTAGAGGAGTTGGTACCCAGTTTTTTTTGGGAAGAACAGGGAGTTGGCCAATGGGTGTGGGTATATTAAGAAGGTCAGGGTAATGTGACAGGTTGAATGTATAAAAGTTAAGGTCCAGAATGTTTTGGACCTTTATACTAAAGTCTTGTTCCCATTTCTACACGTCAGGACATAAATGTAGTTAAGGTATGTATTACCTACATCTTTTCAGTTGCCTGTGTGGTAAGTGTATACAAAAACAACTATATGTTGTTAATCGTGCGTTTCAACATGGGATGCACAGTTGTATCTCCACATAAAGAAGTATCACACATGTATTCATAACAACAAACTTAAACAGCAAAGTAATTTATTAAATTCCGTAATAAATACTGCCACATGACCATCGAATAAGTAACAAATCACTGAAAAGCATTTTGTGTTTAAATATGAGAAAATACAGTGTAGAAAACTATACCATACAATGATATTCACCCATACACAGGCAGTAGTATTGACCTACCCACCCTCCCATACACATACAGTGGTATTGACCCACCCGCCCTCCCATACACATACAGTAGTATTGATTGTCGTACAGTGGTAACGACCCACCCGCCCGCCCATACAAGTACAGTGTTAATGACCCACCCGCCCACCCATACACGTACAGTGGTAATGACCCACCCGCCTGCCCATACACGTACAGTGGTAATGACCCACCCGTCCGCCCATACACGTTCAGTGTTAATGACCCACCCGCCCGCCCATACACGTACAATGGTAATGACCCACCCGCCCACCCATACACGTACAGTGGTAATACCATTACACTGTACGTGTATACATACAGTGGTACCCATACAGTCAATACCATTGTACGTGTATGGGTGGGCTGGTGGGTCAATTCGTCGTAAAGTATAAACCACTTTATAGGTTACGATTGACATATAGGTTACCGTGTAACGGTAGAGAATATATATGTACAGCGTGTTTCGCGAGAGGTGGACAAAACTTCAGGAAATGGTTCTATTTTAATTTTAGGTTAGGTTAAAGGGCACTAGGCCAGGAATTAGTATATTAAGAGAGATAGGACATCAGCAAACTTACCTTAAAAGACAAGTTCACTAACATCAGAGTAGTAGTCACAAACACAAAATACACAAAAGCTCACAAATTTTCAACACCACTGGCATTTTCTTCAGGTGAGTAGAGGGAGAGAGAGAGAGAGAGACACAGTGTCTCTCTCTCTCTCCCTCTACTCACCTGAAGAAAATGCCAGTGGTGTTGAAAATTTGTGAGCTCTATTTTAATTTTGGAACTTTTTACTTGTGTTTCATGGCACAACATACCACTGTACGTGTATGGGTGGGCGAGTGGGTCAATACCACTGTACGTGTATGGGTGGGCGAGTGGGTCAATACCACTGTACGTGTATGGGAGGGCGAGTGGGTCAATACCACTGTACGTGTATGGACGGGCGGGTGGGTCAATACCACAGTACGTGTGTGGGAGGGCGAGTGGGTCAATACCACTGTACGTGTGTGGGTGGGCGGGTGGGTCAATACCACTGTACGTGTATGGGTATAAAGTAGTAACAGTTTTATTATGTTCTTCTTTGTACAGATTAAGGATGTGAAGGGAGTGGCTATTAGATAATTCCAGGATTTTGTTGTGCATGTAGGAAGGCATGGCAGGTTTAGAGGTTAGGCTTAGGGGGACAATTTCTAGGGCTATACAGGTAGAGAGAAAGGAAATATGGCTGGATAATTTGGCTAGATGGAAGGAGTGGTTTTTGAATTGTTTAAGCCAGCACTTAGGAAGATTCATGATGGAAGAGGACAGGAGGCATTTTATTGATTCACTAACATAAACACATAACTAAGACCACTGTACTTGTATGGGCAGGTGGGTGGGCTAAGACCACTGTACGTGTATGGGTGGGCTTTTACATAATAACCACAACAAGTGATTGAATAATTAGTGAGTTATGTTGTATTTAACACATAAGTACCACTGTACGTGTATGGGCAGGTGGGTCAATAACAGTGTACGTGCATGAGTGGGCGGGTGGGTCAAACCACTGTACGTGTATGGGTGGGCGTTTGGGTCAATACCACTGTACGTGTATGGGTGAGCGGGTGGGTCAATACCACTACGTGTATGGGTGGGCGAGTAGGTCATTACCACTGTACATGTATGGGTGGGCGAGTGGTTCGATACCACTGTACGTGTAGATGTAACTACTGTAAATACTAATGGGGATTAAGTAAAAGTTTAATTAAGTAAAATAATTGAATATGGTAAAAATGACTAATAAAATTTAAGCGTGGATGAAATTATGTATTAGCACTAGAGAATAGCATACAACTAAGAATTTAAGCTCAAACCAAAAACTGTTTCAATTAAAATGCTTAGATGAGCAGGAGAATATTATAGAGCTTCTTCCTGAAGTTCTGGGGGCAGAATCAGCAAAAAAAGTCAACCTGGTGAGACATTTCGTTCCCCAACTTGTACAATTTTGGGATAGTAGTATCTCATTGGTAGTTGAAAAGGATAATTTCCAGAATAGAGTCTGTGATCTTATTCTTGTATCAAGGGCTGTTGTGTCAATTTAACTTAGAAGGTCCAAGCTGTCAACAAATCCGTTCAACAGCTTGTACAAGTAGATCAGACACTTGACACCTTGTGTGAAGCAGTGCAAAACTGACCTGTTTTTCTATCTTATTGATAGCAACATCTCCTACCTTCATCCCAAGAAGATATATAAATTTCCTCTGGACGGCGTGCAGTCTTTCATAGTTATAACCAAGAAAAAAATTGAATTTAGTTTATATTCAAATTTTATCTATGACTGTTTCAGGACAAGTGGTAAACGTGATCCGAGAGAGCAGCCATCCAAACCAACATATTACTATCCCTGCCTCATATTGTTCTGGCATTACACTGGCAGTACTGCGAAACAGCGCTGCTTATGACGAGCTGAGGCTTACACCTGAACTTCCTATTGACCCGTTCGCCTCCAGCTAGCAGGTAAGCTATTTATCAGAATTACTTCTTTTTATCCAATTTGACCCTGTAAGAGGTAATGTAAAATATTTTGAAAGGAGCAATGCTGTTCTGGAACGTTTCTTTGTAAAAGTGGACATAAGAGTACTGTTATTTTTTAACATTCTACCAATGACATTGAAATAAAATAGTATTTTAACATTTGTGCACAGCAATATAATTAAAGAAAGGTATATAGATAAAGTATACTGTATAAATAATTGTTAGTCATGTTCATGGGAGAATAGTAAGGTGACCACAGTCATCACCCACCGGAACATACCAGCTGATGTGCTTTCTTCTTGCTAACCTGTCATCTCTCAGATTACGAGCACTCTTATTACATTATTTTTAAAAATTTTTTTATTACTATGAGTAATAAACACATTTTACCTCAATTTGAAAGTTTAACACAACTTTTCGTTACTCATTTTCCACATCTTATTCAAACACATCTTATTGCCAACCTACAGCAAAAAATTTCCTGTACACGAACAGTATCAACCAACGCAAGAACTCTCTAGCTTTCTACCCAAATTTTTATTTGTTTATATCGCAATAAATAATTTATTTACTATAACTTTTTAAAACAGCATGAAACTAACGCACCGTTAATGGCTTTTGAAAGAACACGCAAACAAGGGTATTCAAACACATTTTTGGTAAAACAACCAAAGCACCTACAACATTGCAATTTGTTTTGATGGCTTGAGTATTTCATTCACTGCAGACTGACAGTGGGTACACCTGATTCTGACTATTGGTTATTGTACAGTTATGCGACAAACATCGGTCATTTTTCCCACTCCCGACGCCTCGCCGGGCAAGAATTAAGTGGGAATTTCAAGTTGCACGTTTTAATTTTATTCCTAAATTTATAAAATTGTATTTAAAAAATATTTAAAATATGAAATGTACAGAACAGAACATTCTGTGTCGATTGTTATCAAGTTTGTCGCGCTTGATTGATGATAAACATATGATGTCAATATAATTTTATGTGGAGTTACACTTTAGTTCAAACTGTTTAACTATTTTTTAAACAATTAAATAAATTTAATAACAAAAAATTAATAAATAAATAATACTGAAAAATTAACTCTATCATTGCAGTATCAAGGCAGTTTTCCTATTTAGCAAGTTAATGTATCGTAATTATTGTAGATAGACTTTTTAATTTATTTTAACCTGAACATTAACAAATAAAGGAAAATGACAGGTAAACACACCTGTGGAATATGCAAAACTGATGTAAGAAGGGGAACAATTTACTGCAATGGTGAATGCAAGAGTTAACTTCACCTAAAGTGTATTGGCTTATTATTATTCCACTGTTAACAAACTTTCAAAGGAGGAACTGATCTCATGGAAGTGTCCTGCCTGTGGACAAAATACAGGTTCAGATATTAACATGGAAATCTCTGAAAATAAAGGTTTAATAGAACCTCAACAAGTAGATGTGGGAATGACAAGCAATGAACTCTACTTAAATCAGAGTCTCTTAGAGCTATCAGTCATGCTACCAGTTGCAATATGAAAAAGAAAAAAACAGAAAAATCATTACAAATTCTAGAACAGGAAGCTCAAGACACAAATAATAATCTTCAAAATGAAATTTAAAATGAGAAAGAAAATAATTGAGCAAATAAAGAAGAAAGAGGAGATTACGGCATTAAAAAGTTCAATAGTCATAGAAACATTGAAGTTGAAAACAAAAAAGACTTACTGAGAAATGCAACACCCTGTTGATAGAAAATTCTACTTTAAATATTAAAATATCAAGATTGATGACGGAAAATTTAAATTAATGAATTGTTCCAACCCCTCACGTAATGAACAGCTTCTTCAAGAAACAGAGTAGTTACGGGATACAATTTGTAGACTTGAAAATCAAATTATAAATAAATCTAAAGGCTACGAGGAGGTATTGGCTGCTCTATTAACTGATGTAGATACATTAACCCAAGATAATAACAATATAAGGAATGAAAACATGCGGCTAAAAAGAATAAATGAAGAAATCTCTGATAAAAACGTCGCTCTTGATAAATATTCTTCTACTCTCACTACCAATCTGTCAAAATCTACCACCAGCCAAGTGATAAATTCAGCCGACACTTCAAAAAACCTATCACTGGTTAAAAATCACACCTAGGGAAGCAATTTGGAGGATCCAAGAAAAAATTCTAATATTGGTTGACAGTCATGAAAGACATCTTGGATCAAATCTGTTGAACATTTAGCATGGAAATGGTCATGAAATAAGCTGTATATTTAAACCAAGTGCAACACTGGAATAAGTGGTGAGGGATGTAAAAGTCTTACGAACTCATTTACCCTTTCCGATACATTTATTGTGTTAGGGGGGTCCAATAATGAAATTGGTCAGGCAGAAGGAAGTTACTGTGAAATCATTAAAAATATGCTAAATGAAACAAAACAAATAATTGTTTATGTCTCCCTACTTCCTCATTGACATAATTACCTGGTCTGAATAATAGAATATCTTATATAAACATGGACATTGAAAAAATCGTAAATCAACATAATCATTCATATTTTCTAGTCATAAATAATTTACCTCGACATTTTCACACGCAGCATGGATTATATTTCAACAGGCACGGGAAAAGAGCAATAGCTGGCATGATGAGGGAGAGCTTCTTCCAGATTCAAAATCAATAGTTGAACCTAACTCTAATTGGAGAAGCTTAGCTAAACAAAATTTAAAAAACTGTATAAATGTTTTGGAAGCAGACATGAGAGAAATTATTGTTATTAATAAAAATAATCCCTCAACAGCTTTTGCCTACACCATCTCCAGAGACCTTAGTCATGAAAGAAATATGACTGCTGGGGTGGCAGTTGTTTTCAAAAATAAATATGTGGCAGACCTAAAGAATCAAACTTGGTTAATACCAGACTGACCTTCCAATCTGAACCGAATTGCGCGACAGTTTATAGTTTGGTTACAAAGGAAGTATATAGCAGAAAGCCAACAAATGAAAATTATGATGAGGCCTTCAACCAACTTAAGGAAGAATTTAAGAGAAAAAAATTTGAAATGTTTATCTGCTCCACGGTGGGCTGTGTGCGTCATTTGATACAGTTGGAACATTTTTCTACAAGAATTAATAAATTACATAACATGACAATTTGTGCCATAACTTGTGATTAGCCATATTCTAAGAGAAAGTTATGGCTTGGTCTTGACCATCCTGAGTTTTTGGAGTAGTACAAAAGTCAGTTAAAAATTGTAAAAGTAAAGATAATGCTGCCTCTTTTGATTGGGGCTCAAGACCACCTTTGGCTTAGAAGGTACCCAGAGTCCATTTCAGCCTGCCAGAACGGAGCTGCTGAATGGTGCCAACTGTCCACCCCAGAGTCCTACTGCTACTGATGTCTCCCCAATGAAACCATCTACTATAAGACCACATGTGGCACAGAAGCCACACGTACAGAGAGTCCACCACAGGCTGCCAGAGTAGAGCTGCTGACCAATGTCAACTGTCCGCCCCAGAGTCCTGCTGCTACTGGTGTTTCGCTAATGCTAGTTACTGGCCTGTTGAATTATAGTGAAGTGGTTAAGTGTCCAGTGAAGAAGCATAGTAATGTGGTACTGTCACAGGGTCTGGCTAACAAAATACAACACTCTGTAAACAATTGTAGTATAAATCAGCCTAACTACCACCATCCACCCACACTAGCTCCTACCAAATCATCCCAAACACCAGAAAGACCTCCTTTAAACTACCCAGTATCACCAACAACTCCACTGAGATAATAGCACCAAACCATACCCAAGACCTATCCTCGAACCATGATTTAGTTGATAAGAGAGTACATAGATTACCTAGCTGTAGCAATAATTTTTCTAACATTTTTTTTTTCAATTATACATCACAATGTACAACACCTTCCATCACGTATACATCGGCTTGAAATTGTTCTGAATGAATGAAAACTGGACGTTATTGCACTAAGCGAATATAAAATGACTCAGGATGAATTAACCTAGTTAAAGATTTCAAATTACATGATTGCATCTTCCTTTTCAAGAAGCCTTGGATGGGGTGGTGGGGTAATAGTTTTGACTCAAAAAAATATAAAATTTAAGACTGTTGAATAACCATCCATCCAGTCACGGTTAATTGAGAAGGAGTTTGAATTTTGTTTGTCACAAACAAGCAATCTATCTTTTTTACTTGGCTGTATTTATAGGTCTCCAAATGACTCAAACCTTATGACATTTTTTGAAAATTTGGAATCTCTTTTTGATATTTTGTGTAAAAAATTAATTACAGGAGATTTTAATATTGATGTGTTAAACAAAGATAATAAGTATAAAAACTGTGTGGATATTTTGACCATTTATGGTATGAAGTATATGGTAAACTTTCCTTCTTGAATAACAGAACACTAAAAAACAGCTATAGTCAATTTCATTACTAATATTGATCCCAAAAATATATGAGTAATTGGTGCAATAACTCTGGTATCAGATCAAATGATGGAGTTATTGGATACTAAAGGAAAGAATGCTGATCTGATTAGGAAACAAGTTAGAAAATTTGATCGGTGTAACATAGAAACATTTTGTAGGAGTTTAGGTTCTGAGACTTAGTTTCTGATTTTCCAATCTAATGTAAATCTTAAATGTAACAAATTTCATAGTATTTTTAAATATCACTTTGGTGCTACTTTTCCAAAACTGTTTAAAACTGAAAAAAGGCAAAAGAAAAATCAATGGATTGATACAGATATAAAAAGTAAACAGTATGAAATAATTAATTTAGAGACTCAATTTAGAAATTTAGAAGTAAAGATATAAATTTGAGAGCAATTATTAAAAGGAAAAAAGTATACTTAAGCATAATATAATAAAAAAACAAATAAAAATACTTGGAGGAAAATATTGGGAACTCAAAAAATAAAATTAAAAAAACCTAGATTAATACACAACTAGGCCAAATCTCTGAGTCCAGAACAAACACAAATATGAAATTATTTCATCAGGATAATCACCTCACAGATCCAACAGCTATGTGAAACATTCAATGACTTTTTTATAAAGGCAGTGGAAAATTTAATTTTTCCTAAAATAACTTCAGTAACATATCATTTACCAAATGATAACTCGGAGATTACATTCAATTTTACAACAGTGACAAAAAGGGAATTAAAAGATGATATTGTCTTTTGAAAACAAGTTTTCAACAGGGAACGATGATATTCCTATCACAGTAATGAAAGCAGTCCTTCCTTTCATCTGTGTTCCATAACTCATGTAATAAATCATTCTCCAATATCCAGAATAATCCAAGATAGTCTACAAGTAGCTAGAGTCATTCCTGTTTTTGAAAAGGGTGATCCAGAAGACATTAGATACTATAGGCCTGTATCATTACTTCCAGTATTTTCAAAAAGTTTAGAAAAAGTAATTTTTAACCAGTTTAGTAATTATTTTGACACAAATGACATATTTAATAATCAACAACATGATTTTAGATCGAAAAAGTCAACAATAACTGCTGGTATTGAGTTTGTTGAATCTATTATTTATTCTGTTGACAGAGGTGAAAAAGTTATTGGCATATTTTTGGACTTATGGAGAGCCTTTGTGTAGAACACCATAAATTATTAGATATTCTATACCAACTCGGAGTAAAGAACAGGCCTGATTTAGATCATATCTTATAGACAGAAAACAATTAGTGCAGGTGAATCACCTTATAGAAAATTACTTATAAAGAAACATTTGCTTCTCGCCTCCTCACAGTGCATTATGGAGTCCCTCAGGGATCAATTGTAGGGCCACTACTGTTCCTATGTTACCTGAAGGGTTTACCAGGAATGGTCTGGGACAAAAAAGTGTGCCTTTCTTTATGCAGATGATACAAACCTGATAATCTCTGCTGACACTTAAGAAAATATTGAAATATCATCCCACATTGGCTTATCAGTAATTAAAGATTTCCTAAATTTACGTATGTCATTTAGAATGAAAAAAAAAAAAACTTTGTACCCTTTTCCACAAAACAAACACGAAATAAATTATTTCATTTTATTTCATAATATATACAACTAGATACATGAAATAGTGTCAATACCATTTTACACATTTATGTTATAATTAGCACAACAAAAATATTCTGTAGGTGTACTACAAAATAGTTTAACAATACAAATTCAGAATTAAGTGCTAATAAATAAATCTTAGTTTAAGAATATGTTATTAACAATACTATGGACGTAATTACTTAATTTGAATACAATGGTGATCTAATCAGGAAACGTTCCAGCAAACATAAAAATCTGTTATGGTTTGTTTCTTGTTTTATTATTTGTGGCAAGCAGTCAAACAATTTGTTTCCTTTGTGAGAGGTTTTTTTTGAAGAATTCCAAATTATGTTGTTCTACCAATCGATGTGATCTTGTGTTATATGCATGTACAGTACTACCAACTGAGTTTTTTTAATTTAGAAATACAAATTTTATTGTTTCATAATGTATAAACTGTATACTGTAAATATTTGTAGTTCTCTAAAAGCATCTTTAAATGAGTCAGTTGGTTTAAGATTGAACATTATTCTTAAAGCCCTTTTTTTGTTGAAGTAAAATTTGATCAATACTTTTTAGTTGCTGATTCCATAAATATACAATCATCATGTATTATTTATACGCTGAAATCTATCTATTATGCATTAATTCACTCACATATTGCCTATGGAGTCTGTATTTATGGATCAGAAAAAAGTATTAACCAAATTTTTACTTCAACAAAAAAGGGCTTTTTAAGAATAATGTTAAATCTTAAACCAACTGACTTATTTAAAGATGCTTTTAGAGAACTACAAATATTTACAGTATGCAGTTTATACATTTATGAAACAATAACATTTGTATTTCTAAATGAAAAAATTGTAGTAGGTAGTACTGTACATGCTTATAACACAAGATCACATCGATTGGTAGAACAACATAATTTGGAATTATTCAAAAAAACCTCCCATAAAGTAAACAAATGTTTGACTGCTTGCCACAAATAATAAAACAAGAAACAAACCATAACAGATTGTTATGTTCGCTGAAACGTTTCCTGAATAGATCACCATTGTATTCAAATTCAGTAATTTTGTCCATAATATTGTTAATAACATATTCTTATACTAAGATTGATTTATTAGCACTTAATTATGAAGTTTTATTGTTAAACTATTTTGTAGTATACATACAGAATATTTTTTTGAGCTGATTATTACATAAATGTGTAAAATGATGTTGAAACTATTTCATTTTTCTAGTTGTATATATTGTGAAACTAAAATGTTATGAAATGAAATACAATTTACCCCAGGTATTCTCATTGCCTTTCATTTCATTTTTTACAATTATTAAATTAAATTACAAGCTAAAACCGGCCACCCTTTGCTGTAGCGTAGGGATGTACTAAATAAGCTTAAGCAGCTTAGAAGCAGCAGCTTATTAAAGCAAGGAGCTCAGCCCAGCCAGTCAGTACCGTTGTTGCCTGCTTGCTGTGACGTTGTGAGCGTAGTGATTCAGTGCATCAGTTAAAATGAATCAAAGTAAACGTTTAAAAACAAGTCCATTATGGTCTTATTTTAAGGTGACTAGTTTAGAAAACAAAACTGCACGTTGTGGTCTGTGTGGATTTGAAATGTCCATAAAAACAACAATTACAAACTGCAAAGTGCACTTATTAAAAAAACACAACATTGACATTAAAATTGAACAAGTGACTTTGGAGACTAAAGCAACTTCACAAATTAGTGAAACAAGTGATATAAAAAATACTGCAGGACCATCTCAAGAAACTGCAACTCCCATTCCAGATTCTGATGTGGTAAAATGTAAACGTAAACAGGCCAGTATAACTACATTTATTCCAAGAAAAGTCAATGTTAGTGAAAAGAAAAAACTTAATAATCTTTTGTTACATTTAGTAACTTGTGACTTTCAGCCATTTTCAATAGTAGAAGATAATGGGTTTAAAGAATTTGTGAATGCTTTGAATCCAAATTATATCATTCCTGGCAGAAAAGTACTTTCAAAAAATCTCCTGCCTGCTGCTTATCAAAAATGTAAGAGAGCTATACAAACAAACATTCAAAAGGCTGTTTCTGTTTGCTTGACAATGGACTGCTGGTCCTCATGTACGAATGAATCTTATTTAGCCATAACTTGTCATTTCATTGGTGATAGTTTTGAAATGGAAAAATTTCTGTTGGACTGTCTTCAAATTGAAGACTCGCATACTGGAGTAAGATTAGCTGTTGAAATAAAAACAATTACTGACAGCTATAATATAAGTGATAAGGTGACCGTTCTGATTAGTGACAATGCCTCCAATATGATAAAGGAAGCAGACATTGTTAATGCAGCTATACAAGAACTTAACTGCAAACACTTTCCATGTTACGCGCACACGCTAGATCTTGTTGTTAAAGATGGTTTGAAATCTTCTCAGACGGTTATTGAGAAAGGTAGACATATAGTGTCATTTTTTAAAAGGAGTAATTTAGCTTCAGAAAAATTGCAAAAGTTTCAAAAAGACTCGGGCGTTTCCAATCCTTCAAAATTGTTACAGGACGTTCCTGCTAGGTGGAACGCAACCTATTTCATGATAGCTAGATTAGTTTTATTAAAGGATGCTGTCAAATCCTCCCTAACGCTTTCTGAGAGAGATGATTTAAATTTGTCAAGTGAGGAGTGGAATATTTGCTCTCAGTTAACTATAGTCTTGCAACCTTTTCAAGATGTCACAACGAAGATGAGTGATGAGGGGTACGTTACAGCCAGCCAAATTATTGTTTTAACAAACGGTCTGCTTCATATATGTAACTTGTTGAAAAAGGAGCCTTTTCATGAAACTGTTTTAGATATTGTGACAAAACTGCATGAGGGGCTTACGTCAAGGTACAACAACATAGAACAACACATAAATGTTTCAATTTGTACAGTTTTGGACCCGAGGTTTAAACTGATTCCCTTCAGCACTGATTCAAATAAACAGGTAGCAAAAGAAACAGTGACTGATTTAGTGGTTCAAGAATTCAATGCAACCAGACAAAACCTTCAGCAACCACAGAATGAAGATGGAACAAATAAGACAAATGAAGGCGAAGCAAACAAACAAACATTTTCTGTTTGGTGTCAGTTTGACGAACTTTTTAAAAAAGAACAACAGCCACATACAAGTGCAACTAGCAGCGTAATTATAGAAATCCAAAGATATTTACAAGAACCTGCTTTGCAAAGAAATGAGGACCCTCTACAATGGTGGGGCAAAAATCGCCACTTTTATCCAACTTTAGCAACAATAGTTAGAAAATGGTTCTGTATGGTTGCTACATCGGTACCTTGTGACCGTGTCTTTTCTAAAGCTGGACTTATCACAAGTGAACGTAGATCTAGGTTGAAGCCGTCTAAGGTCCGAGAGTTAACTTTTTTGAATTTCAACAGAAAATACACTAAGTAAAGTAAATTTAAGTCAGCTATCAAATACCTATTATTCAGTAATTAATTCTAAATATAAATACTTTTTATTATGTATGCTATACTTTGAATTAAATATTATATTAATGAAAAGGTAGATTCAAATTTTGATAGACCGTCTCCAAATAATTGTAAAGCCGTGTCTCTGTAGATTAGTCTAACTGTTTGGTATGTATGTGTAACTATTCTATTTGATCTTATAATTTAATTTTAATTAAAAGCCAGTTTAAAGCTTTAAATTAATGCAATACTCAGTCAAAAACGGTAAACAGAAACGACGTGCCAATATGTATGCTGTAGTGGAGCTAAACTGCTTTTAATAAGCAGCTTAATTAAGGAGCTTAGTGATGGCAAATGCTTTCAGCTAAGCTGCCTCTTTCAAACAGCAGTTTGGCACATCTCTACTTTGGCTTGGTCTGATATTAACTATTAATCGTTATTTGTTACTTTAGGTGTCAGAAAAATAACGGTTGTGTGAGACTTATTTTTAATTGTTTCTTGTATTGTTACGTTTACAGATATTTTAAAATTATTGTTAATTTTTAGTTATTACGTTTTATTTTGTAATTCTTGATTTATTCTAATTATTATGTTTTTATCTTGACCTTTTAGAAGCCCTACCAAGCCTTATATTAATCAAATAATATATTACAATGTTTAATCAATAACGTTTTTAGTAGTAAGAATATATCGTTCACCTGGCTCTAATGTATTTGAATTTTTAGTAAAATTAATTATTTTAGTTTTGGGAATTATTAATAAATGTAAAAATAATTATAATTGTAGGTGATTTAAAATATATGTGTTAATGAATAGTAAAGAATCTAATGAATTCAAAAGTTTAATTGGGAACCATAGGATAAATTATATGGTAGATTTTCGTACTAGGTTTTGTGATTCAACCAAAACATGAATTGATAATATTCTCACTAGTATACCTAAGACAATGTTAGCAGTTGGAGTGATTACCCTTTTATCTGACCGTGACGCACAATTACTGGAAATAAATTGTCCTTACCTGAAAGCTAATAACAAACATGTAAACTGTTATAAAATAAAATATTCTGTTAGCAATAAGGAATTATTTTAAAAAAATGTTATTAAGAGAAAACTGCTTAAATGTTTATTCTTCTACTGTAGAAAAGTAGTGTGATGCATTTTCACTACATTCTTTTATTACTTTGATTTATGTTTCCCTAGAATTAAATGTAGATAACAAATAAGAACAATAGTTGGATTTCATGTGATGTGCTAGAATCTAAAGAGGAATTAATTAATTTAACAGAACAATATACATTATTTAAAAATCCAGAACTTGAATTACCGTACTTTTAAAAAACAAAAAAATAGAATATAGAAAAAAGTTAACAGAATCAAAATGTAATTTTTATGACAACCTAATTGGTAACTCAAATAATATTAGAAAAACAACATGGTTAACTGTGGGACATATAGTTAATTGTGAAATGGCTTTGAAAAATAGTACCAGTCACTGTAATTTTGAATTAATGCATAATGGCAAACTGATAGGTAATCCTGAAAATGTAGATTCAATTTTTAATGACTTCTATAACTGCATATTTGACAGTTTTATAATTAATTTGGACTCATTATGCTCTTCATGTAAAAGAGAACGATGTTGATAATGTATTGAAATTATTTGATAATAAATATTCTACTGGTCATGATGATATTCCTATGCCAATTATTAACCTTGTGAAGCAACATATAATAAAACCATTAACTCATCTCATAAACTCTTCGGAATTTTTCCCGAACGACTGAAGGTGTAAAAAATTAAACCTCTTTTAAAATCTGGTGATCATAAAAATATGGAAAATTAAAGACCACTTTCTTTGATATCTTCGTTTTAAAAAATATACAAACAAATTATGGTCAATCAATTAATTGAATATTTGGAATATAATAAATTGATATGTAAAGATCAACATGGCTTCAGAAAGGAAAGATCATTTATAAGTGCTTCAATTGAGTTTATTGAGTAAGTAGATAAAGGTGAAAAACTGTTGGTGTTTTCATGGACCTTAGTAAGGCGTTTGATAGTGTAAATCATGTTATTTTACTAAATATTCTTCTAAATTTAGGTATTAAAAACCGTGCTTTTTCTTGGTTTGAATCATATTTGACTAATAGATATCACTTTGTTAAACTGCAGCATTTAAATGACAATAATCTAAATACTATTCATTCAAAAATGAACCAGTAAAATATGGGAGTTCCACAGGGATCGGTTATGGGGCCATTATTATTTATGTTTTACATTAATGGACTGTCAACATTTTTCTAAATTAAATAACATAGATAAACTCACACGATACGCTGATGATATAAATTTAAAGTTGTCTGTTCAAAAAATTCTTGATAATGAATTAAGTGCTTTTTGCAATCTTGCGCATATTCAGCAATATTTAGTTAGAAGGAAGTAAATGAATTGAAATTCCTAGGAATGATTGTTGATAAAAAGTTAAATTTGAATTCCCAGGTAGATAATATATGCAAAAAAAGTCAACAGGATTATTTGCTTTAAGGAAACTATCAAGGATCTAAATTCAGCTAAATGCTATTTCTATAAATTAGGTATTATGACAGTTTTTAGTTTGTACATATTTAATTTAATTTTTATCTGTTCAAAGCAATTTTTGTAATCTTTTGGTAACTGTGTATTAGGAACCAGCCATAACAATAACACTAGGAAAAAGATGATATTTCTTTGAAAACTTATGATTTAAAACTATATGAAAAAAGACCTACAGTACTCATGCTGAAATAAAATATTTTAATTACTCACCAACTGACTTAAAAACCATTACAGATTTCGATAGATTCAAAAATAAATTGAAAATGTTTACTATCAACAAACCTTTATATTCATTAAACAAGTTTTTCAGCAACCAGTAATTTTGTATGTCAAATATATCAATGTAATTGGACTATAGTTTTGTTGTATCCCTAGTTATTATAATATGACACCATTCTGTACTTATTGATTCTATATATGTAAAAGCCAAATACCACTGACTTACTCACCCATTACAAAATCTCAAAAACTACTGAACGGATTTACACGAAATTTTATTTATTCTTTATTTTTATTTATTCATAAGACGCCGATCGTCAAGATATGGGCGAATATGGATTTCGAATGAGTGTGATGAGTGTAGATGAGCAAATTTAGTCATTGTTACAAACTAAGCCCGACTATTCCTTAGAAAGTGTCATTAATTAATAGCCCAATGACAAATGAACAGCTGGTGATTATCAGCTGATCCTTCTTAAATATATTGACTCTGATTGGGATCGAACTGAGAACCTTTAGCACATGAAGCTGGGATTTAACCAACTACGCTACCGACCAATTTAAAGGAAGTTAGCTTTAGTATTAAAGGGACCCACTAAAAAAGGATTTTTTGAAATTCCATTCCTAAGGGGTACAAAAAGCTCCTCAAAATTCCCTTTTCTCCATAAGAGTAACTTTGGGTTAATTTTAGTAAATTAATAACAGGTGTTGTATATAAATAAACATGTTTATTTTGTATGTTTGACATTATTCTATTAGTGCATTAAGAGTTTATAATCTTCAGCTGTCAAACAAAAACAAATGAAATGAACATGTTTGCAATAGGCTAAGTAAACCATTGGGTACTTATACCACAGTACTGTGTTCATACTAATAAATAGGTAGCAACGCAAGTGTTGTGAGTGAGATACTGTAAATAAATTATTGTGTTTTTACGTTATACCATTAATCCACTATTATTTGTGATTAAAAAAAACATGCCAAGGTGTATCATGGCAGCGAGAGTCGGTTTTGGCATGCGAAGCATGCAGTGGTATCCCCTAGTATTTGAATAAAGAAAATGCCTACCCGAACACAATAGAATTTTGAGTACTTTATTTCTCCTAAAGTGAAGTCCTTACTATACTGTGTCACATTTAAATGTTACTTTTTAAAAACAAATGTATATGTTTCAGGTTTCATCCTCAAGAGATATATGTTGGATCATAAACTAATTAATGTCCTTATCTTTTTATGAACTGTTAAAAAGTAGATTTTTCATAAAGTGTTTGATATGATTTCAACACAATTTTTATGTGACTTTTGTATAGAAGATATATTTTGTTCAAAATATCTTGTGTAAATATAAGTTGTAAAATGTATATTTTAAAATTGTAATATTTAAAGTAAAATAGAACTGATTTCCAAATATATTGTGTTATTTATAACTATCTGCTTACCTATGCTTCGCTATAGGTTAAAATATACAGGGTGGGAAAAAAATATATAAACGCTTTCACAACTTATGTATGACTTCACTTGTAAAAGAGAAATCTTGTACATGATCATGGCTACAAAGAACATACTTTTTGACGCAATTAGCAACATTTCATCTTTTCATTTCAACTGGCCCACGATGAGTTGAACGAAAATCTTCATTGCAGTCCTAGGTCGAGTTTGGTATCAAATGAAAAGTCTATTCAAGAGAAATTAATTGCCGCAAACCTGACTTCGAAAGGTTTATACTTTCCAGAGTAGTGGTTGTTTGAATTTATAAGTACTGTTTTTAATTTGAACAATATTATCTCCACTATTTAACGGGTTCATGTAAATTATCCTGATCAAAATTGATACTTTATGAAACACAAATAGTAAACAGAATTCAATTACCAAATTATCTAAGGATAAAATAAGGTTGTTGTAAAATCGTTTCCATATTTGTTTGCATCCTGTATACTTATTAATAATTTTTAGACTATGCTGTGTCAAGGAAATAAAATTTAACAGCTGATATCAAGAGTTCAAATAATATAAATAAAAACATTTCACATAACAACAATATGGTAACTAAGTAATAAATACATAGATATAGTATATTTAGTGAGCAAATGTCTGATAAAATAAAATGTAAAGTAAAATACAGAACTTTTTATTCATATTTTCATAAAAATTTTCATAAGGGGGGTTATTCGAAGGACCCTTATGTCCTTTTCTGGACATAAGTGAAAATATTAAATCTCCATTTTATCAAAATATAAAAATTAGATAATTCATTTTTCTAGTACAATTCAGTAACTATACATTTTTTTTATTAAATTAATAAACTTTCCACTGTCCAACAATTATACATATATATATATATCTGCATCTAACTTACGGTAAGAATGATGTCAGGATCGTTAAAATGTTGTCTGAGGAGAGATGGGATGCCTTTTAATGTCACTTCTATAGGTGTCGTCTGCCTTTGTAGCCCGTTTGCACTGTTCCACTATAATGTTTTTGCAAATAATATCACCAAAAGTATTTTAATATAAGGTAGGTAATATATGTAAGGTACTGTCAGCGAGAGTTAAGATGGTCACCTGAGCTCCGGCCTAATCGAAAATTGCAGGTGCTAATAGATTCTGTGCGAAGCTAACATCGCACACGGCAGTCTGCACTTACAATCACGTTGGCAATATGCAAACTAGGCTATTGAGATTTGACTTTTCAAGACTACTCAATTAATTGAGTTAATATAGTTGAGAAAATTTGATACTACTGGCTCAGGTGACATCTTAACTCTCGTTGACAGTATATGCAGTTTATACAACCATTTTGTATTTATTTGATTCAGTTTATAAAACTATTTTGTAATATTAAATGTACCTTCTGGTGTTCCTAATCGCCGTTGAATTGCGTAGCAATCTGCAGGCATCTATTAAGTAGCTTTTTGAATATTAATATAAAATAGTTATTGCACACAATATGAATAAATTAGTAAACAAAATAAAAAATTCATATTGTGTGCAGTAACGATTTTAAATAGATTTAAGAAATTCAATTTATCAGTAGCTTTTAAGACTTGTAATACTATGTCCAACATTTTACAACCGAATATTGAAAGTGAAGATAAATTCAATAATTCAGGAATATATAGGATTAACTGTAATATGTTTTTACATAGGTCAGACTGTAAATTTTAGCAAAAGATACAAAAACCATGTCTCTGCTTTTAAAAATGTATTCAATTAATTGATTGGTAAACTTCCTTTTTTATTGTCCAAAACAATTTTTGTTGCTTTAGAATGTAACCTCACATACAAAGCCATCAGTCGTAAATACAGTGATGTCATTTGATAATTTTTCTGAATGTCAAATTTGTTTAAACAGTGAGGTTAGGATTATGCAACTTGGATCTTACTTATCAAGTTAGAGTTACGTTACTGTTAGAAATCCTGAGTAAACTCAGATTAGAAAACTGAGTAAAATCTGCATGAGAAGTACCACAATAATTGGCCAAGTCTTGCAAATTAAGAGAAAACAATATCAACAACTGAAAAATTCAATAATTGTTGGGGTTGCCTTCAGTTTTCTCACATTTTCTAAAAGTTTGACATAAAAATGTTTTGAACAAAAATTCATTTCTCCTACGGTGCCCATCATATGAAATTTGTGATAGTTATTCAAATTAAATTAAGGCAAACCTTAGAAAATAAGCATCATTATTCGATGATAGTTATTCCATAAGTAACCTCTGACAGATTCAAAATTTTCTGTGCTATCAAATGGATGCCAACAGACATATGATGATTTAAACAGCACCTAACTGCACAACTTGTTTTCTTTAAAGCCTGGCATTAAAATATTACTATAGTATAACCTCAATAGTTCTACACTCGTTACGCAGCAAAATTGTTGTCTATGGCAGGTTTTGCATGGGTTAGCCCAGTGCAGGTCAACAAAATAACAGCGTTAAAGTGAATTTTTGTAAATCGAGTTATTGCTTCTTGTAAGTACTGTACTGTTCATATTTCAATGACTATGTATCGCAACTCCATACCAATTCAGTAGGACATACATTGTTAATCAATAAATAGCTTTTTGCCAGTCTTGTTCAATTTTTAACTAATCATGAAGAAATGATGGTACAGTTTCCCTTGAAATTATATAAATAAAATAAAAAATATTTACTTTAAATAAATACCTAATACTTCAACACATCATATGTATGATGCTTCCCCCATAGTTCACAAAGTATCAAACTAGTGAGGTTTTACAGAATATCTCACAGAGGGAACTTAAAATAGAAATAAAATGCTGCTTGAAAATAATTTGAACATCCATATTTATTACATTCTTTAAAAAGCATAAGTCTAGGATGCTACTTATTGCATCGTTATTGGAGACATAATGGCAAATGTCCTTAAAATGCAATAGTATGAAATATAACTTTAAACTGTTGTCTACAAAGGTCTCACAAACTTTTCTTATCTTATAAAATGGAAATTGAGTGTGGTAAAAAAATAGAAAAAGATAAGAAGATACAATCTGTACATACAAACTACTGACATTGTTCTTCACAATGTTGAGAGCAAAACCCTATAGACATTAGCAAATATCACAATAAACTTTTGAAATTCCTTACACACAGATAGGTTAATGATGACTGTTTTCAGTTACTTAAATAGTTAAATCTAATATTGGAAATATGATTGTATTATACAAGATTAACATAAATCTCACCAAACACCTTTCTTTTCAATGAATTATTCAAATGGTCCTTTCCAGAACAAGATAAAACATTTATTTTTATAGCATATTCATTGAATAGAAGACAGACAACCAAACAAGTTTTAGTCACTAAGTTGGATATTGATAATGCAGAATTAAAAAAAATTCAGAAACAATTTTTGATCATTAATTGATTTTTTATCCGAATCATAACTACAAGTGAATAAGGCACCAGGAAATATTCTGTTTTGTAAATTAAAGTTAGAATTACCAAGATTCACGATTCAAGGCAGAACAGCTGGTTAGCAAGCTTGGTCATGAATTTAATGTGAACTTACATTGTTTTCATGTTCATACAAGCAATCAGACACTCCGTCTTAAATGTCGAATTGGTAGTTTTTATGTGCAGAAAAATTTTTAATTATTTATTATTGACTATTGCATGTTAATAATTGAGGACATATGAGATTTTTTCCACATTTTATTACATGTAACATGATATCTCACTTCTATAACTGACTACCATAATAATTTTTGCTATTATCAATGGTACAATTTGGCTTTTCAACATAGGTCAGGAAGTTATTTACACAATTGTAATCCGGGTTGGACCGTGTCTGGTTATTATGTACACTATGTACAAATTGCCGACGTTTCGAGCACATTGCAGCACTCATCTTCAGGGCGACACACTCTGCTACTCGATCCACAGAGTATATCCCCATATCTCTGTGGATCGAGTAGCAGAGTGTGTCGCCCTGAAGATGAGTGCTGCAATGTGCTCGAAACGTCGGCAATTTGTACATAGTGTACATAATAACCAGACACGGTCCAACCCGGATTACAACTACGTAAATAACTTGAATATCGACCGTGGAAGTCTCCATACGAAGATAGGTCAGGAAGTTGTCATGAGTAACTAATCACAGCTTTGCACTCTTTTTACTACAACAAATGTACAAAGCTGTAGTATCTAAACTGTGTGATAGACAAGAGTACAATGGTGATACCTAAACAATAAGAAGTTAACAAATTATATAAAAGTGATATAGTGGTGATAATATTTAATAACACAACAAATTATGGTTTAGGCCTTAAGAAAAAATACATAAAAATTTAACTGAAAATATAAAATACATGAGCTCATAAAATACATCTCTGTACGTGTATATATGGGTCAATATCACCGTATGTGTATGGGTGGATCAATATCACCGTATGTATATGGGTGGGTTAATATTACCATTGATTATATAAAACTACAATAGATAAACCATCTAATAGGTATATTTGTGGCAGTAATTTTGTTAGTTTGTGTGGCCCGCAACCACAGCTGGTTTAAACTGCATTACATTTACATGGGACTACACTAGCGCTCCACAATGGACCACAAAAACAGCTGATATTTTGAGACTCAAAAATTTAACATTGGATGGGAAATCTATTTGTGTATAAAATCAATGATATTACCGAATATGTATGGGTGAGTCAATATAAACGTATGTGTATGGGTGGGTTAATATCACTGTATGTGTATGGGTGAGTCAATATTAACGTATGTGTATGAGTGGATCAATATCGCCATATGTGTATGGGTGTGTCAATATTACCGAATATGTAAGGGTGAGTCAATATAAACGTATGTGTATAGGTGGATCAATATCACCGTATAAGTATGGGTGGGTCAATATCGACGTATGTGTATGGGTGAGTCAATATCAACATATGTGTATGAGTGGGTCAATATCGCTGTATGTGTATGGGTGGGTTAATATTACCGAATATGTATGGGTGAGTCAATATCAACGTATGTGTATGGGTGGGTTAATATCACTGTATGTGTATGGGTGAGTCAATATCAACGTATGTGTATGAGTGGATCAATATCGCCGTATGTGTATGGGTGTGTCAATATTACCGAATATGTAAGTGTGAGTCAATATCAACGTATGTGTATGGGTGGATCAATATCACCGTATATGTATGGGTGGGTCAATATCGACGTATGTGTATGGGTGAGTCAATATCAACGTATATGTATGGGTAGGTCAATATCGCCGTATGTGTATGGGTGTGTCAATATCGCCGTATGTGTATGGCTGGGTCAATATCACCGAATATCTATGGGTGAGTCAATATCGCCGTATGTGTATGGCTGGGTCTATAACACCGAATATCTATGGGTGAGTCAATATCGCCATATGTATATCGGTGGGTCAATATTGCCGTATGTGTATGAGTGGTATCATTGTGTCACAAATGAAATAAAAATCACTTGGCATATTACTGCAGTGGTGACAAACAGCTTACTTTTCCAAATGCTACAAAATGATCCTGCCAAGACGTCTGTATGTAGAACACATCATTATATTCATGAACACCACACAGTGTAGGTATAATTGAATTGCATAAAGGAAAACTGTTAATTCAAAACAGCATTAGCAGTTTTTGGCAGTTGTTTTCTTGTTTGGAACGCATGTACAGTATGAAGAAAAGGCCATAAAACTAAAACAATCTTTGTAACCGTTAGCTTATATAATGCCGATACAAAAATAGAATACTTAATTCTAAAATAACTCCTATGTACAATGACTTTTATTTGTGAAAAATAACTATTTAAATATCTAATTATTTAATCAATTTCATGTTATTTACAAAATAATGAATGGATACTCAATTTTATTAACAAAACATGTAAATGATTTATATCAATTTTGAAGGTAAGGTTAACCCTTTGCAAACAATTTAATCTTCTTCAATTAAAACTTACTAAAACTGTGTCATTGAACATTGTGTGAATGATAATTTTAAACAATTATAAATAAAATGTAATATACCTCATTCCAATAATTAGTTTAGATTTTAGAACATGACAACATTTAATCTGTATACCAAAGTAACAGTGTTGAAAACATCCTAGATGTAAAAATAGTTAGTGATAAAATGTCTGGTCTGATTTAACTTGACAGCCAATTAAAATCACTATGTACTATCATTGGTTTTATACACCAAGAATACTATTTAGCTATATTACCAATTCGCAGGAGTACCGATAATCTTTTATCAAATGAAATGAAAAATGACTTACTTCAAGGAATACAGAATCCTTCTTTCACACCTAGCTATTTTTATTTTTAAACCAATTAGAATGTGAATTACAAACCTTTCCAAAATAATAAATAAGGTTAAGGCCTCTTCAAAATTGTAATTTTTTCCTCTTAAACCTGAATCTGCACTAAATTTGTAAATTTATCACATATTCAATGTAAATTTATCTTTACCTGCAGATCTACGGGTGATTTAAAGATTATAACTGTATAGAAATAATCTAAATCTACAATTTGTGATAACGATTTCCAAAAATACGTTTTTGAGTTTGGTTCTTCTAGTAAAACAAGTGACCTTTGTTCCATTTTAAAGATGTGACTCCTAAAATATATAACACAATAATTTAAACGGTTCAGTCCCATCGAAGAAGTTCATAATCTTCATAAATAACAACACTATCCATAATGAAGAAATTATTGATAGTGTTGTGGTAGATTTCGTTATTTACATGTAGATTAACTAAATAATTTAAGTTCTTAATCCAATCTTTTTGTAGTTGAGATCCATGGTTTCAAACATTCAAATTGAAAAAATTTATATGATTAATTTTTATTATTTATGAAATATTGATAACGTGAATATTTATACTCCAAATACCTTAGACTTGTAGTATCTGACAAATAAAACAGCATATTTATCTTAAAATTTACAATGAACATAACAACAACAAAAATGGGATATTAATCATCTTATAAAGTAGTTTGCTTGAGCTTGATCAAATATTTTTGCGAATGACAAATCTCCAATGTAAACAATGTGTATAAAAAGTACAAAGAAAATGAGAAGCAAAATGTTTATGTTGTTATATCCAGGTTATCTACAGAAACAAGACTTTAAAACCAGACAACACCAAGACGAGAACAAACTTTAAATATGTACATACATAATAAATTGTCTACTTTGTCAAACAGCTTTACACTTCTGATTACACATTCCTTTAAGGTTATTTTAAACATGCCTATCTTACACATCCTTTTCAAAAGGTTACATTTTATGCTTTATAGATTTTCTTTGAAAGAATCAAACCATAACCAGAATATATAATAATTTTAGCATATTGTTTCTTGTATTTGCTAGAACCTATTAAAGCGCTTGTGGGCAAATATCCTTACAGAGGGAAAACATATTTATTTAATAAACAGAACAGTAAGAGTAAAAAGAATCTAAAATTTAGATTAATACTATTAATTAATTTTATCCTATTAACGTATCGTGTCATTTTTACATATCATTTACATATTGTTACAAGCTTATTATTTACATGGATCCACCCAACCCAAACTGATCCCAACCTCACCTCCGTCAACCTTTGTACACTTCAGTCCATGCCCAATCCAAACAACCACCTAAACATATAAAAATATCACAAAACTCAAACTATACGTAAATAAGATTACAATACCTCTTTTGATGATAGTACTTAGAAGTTGTAAGTTTATATTTTATGTTAATGTAGTATTTCAAGAAATTACAGTTTAGTGTGCTTCATTTTAACTGAGTTGGGATAAAGGGGAGTTGGCACCACATTGAAGGTCCGACCACAGTTGGCCAACTAGCTAATTGAATACACAAGTAAACAATCAAATCATTAAATCCCGGCAGTATGACATATGTTTATAAAACTGAATCATATTGAATTATATTCCTTAGCCTATCCTATCCTCGCATAACTGGCAGTCGAACCTTCATTGTGTATGTAAACAACTTTAATTGATTGGTAAATGCAAAAAACAGAATTCAAAATGTAGATGGTGAATAAAACTAATAAATGTAAAGGCATATGTATAATTTGGATATTTAATAAAATTTAAACTTACAATAAGTTTTAAGTTCATACACGTAAATCTGGTACATGCCTTTAAACCGCAGATATAGAGTTAAACCAATCAGAACTATTGATGAAAATAAAATGTGATATGTAGACAACAAATATCAACGTTGGTAAAAAAAGGTTTTACTCACACTACAATGTCAGTTTTGTAAAACACACTATACTGTAAAATCCAATCAAGAAACTTTATTTTCATTAAATACTTATATAAATTGTTCATTAAATAAATGGATTTTCTGCAAACTTGATAAGATATAAGGATACTTCTTACTTTAATGAATGCATCATTTATATGACGGGTGATTATGGAACTAAATATTAAAAGTGCATAAAGTAATAGCGTTTATGAATAACATTATAAAATAAATATAAAATTTAAATACAATAATATCTGACTTATACTGCTAAAAATGTATTCCTATATGAAGATAAATAAAATTTCTTATGATGAATATTAAATATATATAAAATGATGTAAACGATGAAACTTATGCTACGCAATAAATATATCCATTATATTGACTCTTTTATTGTTAAGTTATCAATCAAGATGTCAAAAATGTGATTTCTACAGCGACATAACATTATTACTATGAAAACTGTCTTTTTATCCTTATTTAATACAAACAACAGTGATAACAAACTTGCTATGAAAATAATTAACACAACAAACATAAATGAAAAAGAAAGTATAGATATATTATTTTGTATGATATCAAATAGTCAACATCCTGATCTTATTAAGGATACATTTATTGGAAATTATTGAATTAAAACATGCAAAAAGTTTTAAGCTCATATAAGCAAATATTATGCATTTTTTATAACCTATTATTTATATAATTGGACAAATAACGCAATTTCGGTAAACATTATTGCGCTTTAAAATAATATGAATACTGAAAACTAAATCACAATTATCTTGAATATAACTAATATTTCTTGATTATTTTTTTTATGATCAAAATCTGGTAATTCTTTTGCTGATCTGATTTTTTTCAGAAAATATTTGTTTTTAGTATTGCCGCCTGAACAAATACTTCTTTGTTATTTTATGTGTCTTATAAAATCGTACCAGCATTTTTTTACCTGTCGCTTCACAAATACTCCATTGACAACATAATACAAAAACACCAGACAACTGAGTTTTAAAATTGATGCTTGAGTAACGCCTTATCACAGAGAACACCATTGAACACAGATGAAGACAATTTTAAGTACACTAAAATACTATTAAACAATTACTTTCTCATAAAATTCAAAAGTTAAAAAGTTGTTTCAAAACAACACAGAATAATAACTAGAGTTACAAACTTATTTGGTACAAATTTGAATTAAATGAATGATCACAATACACGTAATGTATTTAGGGTCGTGTGGAGGGCGTGCGTAGAGGCGACTAATGCGGTGGAGGATGTGGCAGCCGTGCACGTGGCCAGTTTGGGCGGGGGGCGTGCTCTCAGTAGGCTGATGCCTCCTTGTACTCCGAGCCTTCCAAGGTGAAGAAGTCCTCAAGCTTCCATTGGAGGGTTTCGAAAGTAGGTCGTTTCATGGGGTCCTTGTGCCAACACTCGAGCATGATGTCATAAAGTGCCGTTGGACAACCAGGAGGGCTTGGCATACGATACCCATGCTCCACTTGATGTAGAACTTCCGCATTGGTCATACCTGAGGTAAAAAAAAAAAAAAAAAAAAAACGTTACATTTATTACATTATGTGGAGTAAGATAATTTTTCTACCCGTTATCTCTTTAAAAGTATTAAAATATTTCAACCTATACATTGCCACTGATTGCTCACCTTAACTTAACAAATTCAAAGAATATTATCTCAAGGAATCTTTACAAAACTTGAAAATTAAGTGAAGGAATGATATCTTTGTGGCCATACTTGATCTGATAAAGGTAAATACTATTTACCGAAATGTAACATAGTTTTACAAACTTATTGTATAACGTGATGTTTCACTTCTTTGAAAGATAATTAAAGTGCAAGTTAATTACGTAAATAAGTTTACTTACAAATGCAATATGTAAGATTGAAGCATTATGTTCATACGCTCATTTTGACACTCCTGCATGCTAACTTTCTGCTCTTGTGCTACCTCATTCATCCTTTCAACTTAATTTGATAAATTTCTCAAGAATAAGTTTTAATATACAATTAATTTTGGCTATATTTGGTTTTATATTTTTTTGAGTGGCGAGTCTAAAATTTTGAACTAATTTGAAATTATATGCATTAGAAAAATTCCTGTAACCCATTATGATTGGAGAAAACTCGAGGCACACTGGATCTCACTGCCTGTAAAGCATAAGGATTACAACATGACAAAATAATTAATTTTATGATTTCTAAGGCAAAGAAAACGTTTAAGTAAAAGAAAAATTAAAATTCAGAAATTTTTTAAAATGATAGAAAACACTCCTGTCAATCACATACTAAAATATAAATTCAATACATTGACGGGTTTTTGAGTAATAAATGTTTAAAGTTGTTGCACTGTAAAACTACTGTAGTTAAAATGCTGGTACTTTTTTGTTCCAACTAGGATACAACTATTAAAACTTATAAAATTATAATTCCTATTGTATAACGTACAATCAATAAGAAACACAATGGTGTGATTTGATTTTTCATAGGCCTCTTAGTGTTTTAGTAAACCCTTCAAACACACATAATTTCTGCGCCGACAGTAGTGAGTTGGGACAAGTGATTGTTAAGGGAAGCATGAGAGTCAGCAATAAATAGAACTGCTATGAAGTCTTTTGCCAACCAACACAGAAAAGAATTTGCAGTTTGGGATTGGATGACATGACGCCTGATTTTCTTTATTTACTTACTATATTTATGTAAGTATGTCTATAAATACAGTATACAAAAGTTATGCCTGATGATGATGATAGTTACCTGGATAAGGTATACGGCCATACGTGACCAACTCTGTCAGCAAGATGCCAAATGACCAGACATCAGACTTGATGGAGAACCTGCTGTAATTGGCTGCTTCAGGTGCTGTCCACTTTATTGGGAACCTCGCTCCTACTCTCGCCTCGTACTCATCCTCCTGTTCAAACACACTGACTAGTTAACTACCAAGGATCTAACACTTCACGTACAGAGAGCCAAAGTATCTATAGAGTAGTACGTGATTACAAAAACCAACAAAATTTTATAGAGAGCCTGTGTTTGGCTACATCATGGTAATGAAAACTACAAATAAAATTATGATAATTGAAGATAAGCAATTTAAACATTTTCCTGTCAATATTATATTGCTAAGAATTTCCATTAACAAAACACATTTATGTAGGCCTATTGACTTACTCTTCCCTCACCCCAATTCTGAAATAAGCTTAATGGTATTTTAAGTTTAAGAAACTTTTTCTTTTGTTTCTCTAAATATTATTTCCAAACAATACATTACACATTATTCAACATAAATTATAGACTATATCAATATTAGCACCCTTGTAATTCCATCAAGTTGAGCTACAAAATTACCTTGATAAGTCTGGCAAGGCCGAAGTCAGCTATTTTAACTATATTGCTATCACCAACTAGAACGTTTCTGGCAGCCAAGTCTCTGTGAATGTAGTTCTGAGACTCCAGGTAAGCCATGCCTGAAGCTATCTGGGCAGACATGTCTATCAATTGTGTCAACTTTAGACCTCGTCCTTTACCTGAAAAGAAATAATAATGCTTTAAGTTACATCACCCAGGCTTTTTAATTCAGCTAAATTATTTAATGAGTTGCCGACCATAAATTGGCTTATAAAGTTTAGAAAAATAAAGATGTATTTATAGATCACATTACAGGCACGAAAGTTCACAAAATAAATTATGTCAAGTACTTGAAGTATTGTTTTTGATACCATATAGGCAATAATTGGATTTCGTTAAAAAAAAAAAAAAAAAAAAAAAATACAATGGTGGCTGAATGGTACATCACTTGCCTCTGATGCAAGAAGTTTTGCATTCAAATGTCAGGGTGGTGGATGGTTAAAATTGCACTTCAAGCCCCATGTGTTGACCCAGCATCATGAGACAATTGGGGAGTTGCGGGATCAGATGTGCAAAGATCAGAATCGGGAACAGATGTGCAAGCCCCACACATCCCCAAGCATAAACGCAATTTGCCACAAGTGGTCCTACTTGTGTCCTAATAACTTGTGAATTATTATTATTATTATTGTTATTATTACAATAAACCTACATCATATTGTAATGTAGAGTCACACAACGTGCAGGGTTGTGTTGTCATTATCTGTTTTCTATAACATACAAACTAAATCTTAACCCTACATTTCATTTTAGAAATAAGGACTAAGCCCAAGTTATTTTATGAACTGGGAAATAAAGCAAGAAGGTTTCTTTCAGACCTAGTAAGCAAAGAGTTGGCTGTGTTTATTGCCATCTTTGCTGTTTTGTTGGAAACAGTGGATTGTTTGTAATAGTTCATGAAAGATATCCGAATCTATTTGTGATATCTTATTACACTGAATATCAGTACTGAGCAATGCACATCGAATCTCCTGAGGTTAAACGCAAAGAGGTGCTTCACATAGAACTCAATAAGATCATCTCCATGCCTGATCTATCTGTTTCCCATAATCTCATCTGGCTAGGAATCCAACTTAGATCACATATATTATGATTAAACACAGATTCCAATTACAAAGAAAACTATTTGTTCAATAAACTTGGAATTATCCAGGAAATCTTTTCATAGATGAAACAAGCGCCTAATTTCTGATATGCAGCTGGTGGGTTAAACCTTTCTCCAGAGGAATTGGTTTTATAGAACCATTTTTAACTGCAGAGAGCAGTTAAACTAACAATACAAAGAAAAAATAATATCTATGTTTAAACCTTGTTTCTTTATTAATTAATACAATGTCTGGTGGAATTACACACAACCCTCTTTCTTTGTACATCCCAGACAATAATAAATTATAAAAATAGTAATTCTAAGTGTTAAGAAAAGAAAAACATACCTTGAAGATATTCCAGCAAGCTTCCAAACTTCATCAATTCTGTGATTATATAAATTGGTTCTTCTACAGTACAGACAGCATAGAGTTGAATGAGCTTATTATGTCTAAGTTTTTTCATTATTTGTGCCTCGGTGAGGAAGTCTTTAGGGTCCATTGTACCTGGAACAAACACATTTATCAAAAAACAAATTACGCATAATAACCACAAAAGAATATTTTCCTTGTATTTATTGAAGTGAAATGTTTGTTGTGTCTTATTTTCCATATCTCAATGTTTAAAAACCATTCATTAAAATTTAGAGAGTTAAGATATTTACATTATTGCTAAATACATTAAAACTTTTATGATTGAATATTTATAACGTCAATAATATTATATTCTGTTTTATTTCAAAAACAAAATAAATTTGAAAATATACAACTTAAAATAAATCTATGGAATCATTTTACCTCTATTCGTTGAAGAAAATAAATTATTACCTTTAAAACAACAAGGAGAATATTACAAATAAAATGTGTTTAAATAATATCTATAACAAAAATTTTACCTGAAGACTTGATTGTGTTATCGCTGATTTCGATTATAACATTGAAGAAAAAACAAATTTACAACATGTACATAAGCCATCATTATTATTCTCCAATGCTGTCTGTTAGTTCAGGAATAGATCCTTTTATTACTGGTTTTTATTTTTGCATTATTCACTTATTTACACTATTTGAAAGTAAAATTATTAACAAATAAATTAAATCAATTCACATGGGATGGAAAGCAAAAATATTGCTATGAAGGTTCACATTCCAATGTGGGAGTGGGGGGGGGGGGAGAGAACCAGCTTCATGGGACCCACATAAGCAGACAGACTTCTTGTTTCTATAGTCAATGATATTTATTTATAAACAAGTACGCCAATAAAACAATATGATACATAATATATGGCTTAAGGTGTAATAATCTAATTAATTACCATTACAGCCCTATTAAATGATAATGAATCATGTATATTAACAAGTATTGGATGATAAAGAGACATTTCTAGAAAGGCGCAGTGTACGTCTAAAAAAAATTAGTGATGTTTCCTGGTTTAATTTCAACAGGAAAAATATGATTGATGTACATTGTTACCTGGAGGATAAAGGGGAAAATGTTAATTCAGAAATAAGCGGAGGACCTTATATATAGTTAAAGTGGCTAAGAGGGAGGCAATACCTAGTTTGTTATTCATTTCGTTAAATGATGTAGCAGGAATGAGTCAAATGGTTCTTCTGTCCATTGCACATGTCACTTCATATATTGTTACACATTATGAGAAAAGGTAAGGGGGAGGATGGTCTTAGATGCGGTGAACGAGAGCAAGCGGCAATGGTTGATCCAATAACCAGCGGGCGAACCAATATACGTATGTGACAGAGTCTGAGTGGAGACTATCTTCCTCCTGTGCGCATGCCTCTGGGGTCGGAATTTAGGGGTTTACAAATTCCATGGGTTTGCCTCTGGGAACGTTTTGCTTGTAATGACCAGTTTAATTTGAATGATTGTGTGAGTATATAATATATGAATATTGGAGGTTTTACTAATTAATTAAGATTAATTAACTTAGGTGAAATGAAACATATTCTATAGACTTAGTACGCAACATTACCAATAACCTTAAGCTGAATAAAACACAGAATCATTCATGAATAAAAAAAGATGTTTCATTATATTCAACCAAACTATTTATATTAACAAGTGCTCAATGAAAGAAATTTACAATTTATTAATTCACTTTATAAGAAAAGAAGGACGTGTTCGGAAGTTTAAGCTGGAAAAAGTACAAGACAGAATTTGTTTAAACAAGACCTACACTGAGACAATACTGTGCTGCCTGCTATCAGTAGATCAACATTTTATTCTAGGCCATCACCATTTTTGGCCATCAGCACCATGGGTTTGTTACAAAACCCTCACATAAGTCAAGTTTATGTGCTGACAATTACTGAAGACTCACCTGGTTTGAGCGTTTTAATGGCTACTGGAGTTGTGTTATTCCACAGTCCTTCCCACACCTCTCCGAACTGCCCATGGCCAAGCTTGCGCACAAACTTCAGGGATGAGCGGTCGATCTCCCACTGGTCCCGAGTGCTGTGGGATAGTCCTCCCGTTACAGGCTTCTCAATCTGAGACACAGAATAATGGTAATTAAAATCAGAAGAACGAGGAACATTTTCTTATTTTAATTTAGCTAATGGTTTAGAGGCATGTAAGTGCAAACATACAAAGGAACTTGTCAAGTTTACAACTTCAAGCAGGTAGGCTACATGAGACAAACAGAATTCCTCCCAGTGCTTTTTTTGAATGTATATTTATTTTAAATTTAACAATGTCCAAACCCTTTATATTTAACGTATATACAATCAATGCAGTGATTTATTACAATAAAAGAAAAATCAAATTAGTGGTATGTTATTCCATTAGGAGTTTTAAATAATAATATCAATTGAAGTTTTATTTTCACAACACATGTTTATAATGCCAATTAACTTTGCATCTTATTATAGTTATATTTATTAGTAGTACAACAATGAACATAAATGAAAAATTAATGGATTAGACAAAATGACACATTTTAAAGAAATATTAAAACATAAACATAAGAAAAAATTATTAAGAAATGACTAAGTGAAGAAAATTAGGATTAAATAGCTAGGTCAGATAAGAGAAACTGGAGTTAAGAAGACTCCAATGAATTAATAATGATTAATATTGTTCTACCAATATATAGACAGATTCATGTTGAGAAGAGAGACAGAACCCAGTACTAAGTATTGCAAATATAAAAAAGGCAAAAGGAATTAATAATGATTAATATTGTTCTACCAATATATAGACAGATTCATGTTGAGAAGAGAGACAGAACCCAGTACTAAGTATTGCAAATATAAAAAAGGCAAAAGGTATTAATAATGATTAATATTGTTCTACCAATATATAGACAGATTCATGTTGAGAAGAGAGACAGAACCCAGTACTAAGTATTGCAAATATAAAAAAGGCAAAAGGAATTAATAATGATTAATATTGTTCTACCAATATATAGACAGATTCATGTTGAGAAGAGAGACAGAACCCAGTACTAAGTATTGCAAATATAAAAAAGGCAAAAGGAATTAATAATGATTAATATTGTTCTACCAATATATAGACAGATTCATGTTGAGAAGAGAGACAGAACCCAGTACTAAGTATTGCAAATATAAAAAAGGCAAAAGGAATTAATAATGATTAATATTGTTCTACCAATATATAGACAGATTCATGTTGAGAAGAGAGACAGAACCCAGTACTAAGTATTGCAAATATAAAAAAGGCAAAAGGAATTAATCAGATTTAACAATTTAAAAATCAAAAGTAAAAACTACATTACAAAAGTAATTGTATCTCAGTATTAAAATATTGATATCCAGTCACAGAACTAACCCCAGCCGATCCCCCCTGAAAAATTGTAATATGCAACCATTAATTATGGAATTCATAATTCAAGTTATGGCTTCACAATCATGTGACTGATCACTTGCTATTCCCCACTTACATTTCTAATATGTGTGTGATAGCAACTTAATTTCAGGTGGAGCTATGTCAAACGCAGTATAGCATAGTTTTACAACCTCTAGATTTACAAATAAGGCTTACACAGCACTGGAAGCCACGGAAGAGGGGTTGCAATGAGGGAACGGCTAAAAATTTCATTACCCTATTTAGTAGGACAGTGAACCCTATTTAGGTGGCCAATACCACCGTTTGTGTAAAGATGAGCGGGTGGTTCATAACCACCGTATGTGTAATGACGAGAGGTTGGATTATAACCAAGATACATGTATGGAAGGTGGGTGGGCCAATACCACTGTTTGTGTAAGGATGAACTGGTGTGCCATATCACCATTTGTGTAAAGATGAGCGGGTGGTTAATAACCACCGTATGCGTAATGACGAGAGGTTGGATTATAACCACGATACATGTATTGGGTGCGCCAATACAAGCCACACAAGAGAGCACAATTTTCGTCAGTAGTGTAAACTAAGAACAACGCTGTAGTACGGACTACTGCGGAGATGACCCAGTTACTGTATGTCAGTTTTGTACTCACTTTAGCTGCTGTTTTCTGAAAGTGATTTTTTAAATAGAGAGATTGATTTAAACTGAGTTCCGAGTATTATGAATGCTTGTTGTTTTCAGAACAACATTGAAAGGTATATTTTAGTTTATTTTAGCTAGTGTATACTCAAATAAAAACAGGCTATTTCTGTTTCTGTTGGATTGCGTTTAGATATTAAGTTCTAAAATATTTGCTTAGTTTAGAGCTAAATCAACTGTACATGTTTTTTTTTCAGTTTTTCATACATACTCGTGATGGGTTGCAAGAAAAATATCATCTGCATATACAAATGTTCTCATCGGTGTAGTAGGAATGTCAACAATAGGAGTTGAATAAATAATTAAATTGTGAATAAAAGTAAACTGAAAGGTAAATGCCCAGCTAACTGGGGCAGAAAAGAATAATAATATACATGTATAAAATTTGACGTAAATAATATACATCAAAATAAAATAAAAATGCAATTTGATTACTCACTTATCTAATCTAATTTTACTTACTATCCCAACTACATCACCAAATGTATTTCAGGTAAAAGATGGGAGTAGTTAAAACCTATAATGTACAATTTTGCACAACTCATATTTGTAATATTATTTAACTGTCGATAATTTGAGGGATTGCTGTGTCTGAAATGAAAATTGTTTTGTAAGCCTCTTAGGTTAATAATTTTATTTCTAAATTTATTTCAACTGAAATCTGTTAGTATTTTTGTTAATTACTAGAGTGTATAATATAATAACACTATTAAAATATTATTTTAAAACCTATATGAGAAGATTAAAATAAGTTTAAATATTTTGATTTTTAGTTCTAAATTTATACAAAAAAATATATCTGGTTCATCTTAAAAGTTACCTAAGAAAGTTTTGATAAATCAAAAGGCTACTTTGCTCAGACACACCAACCTCAAATAATAATGGCTTTTCTTTAGTATTTTAGGTATTTTTTTAATTTTATACACTGATTCTGTTGTAATACCAGGTAATATTGAAGTGAAATTATATCATATCATTACAGTACAAAAAAAGTCACACAACACAAATTTATTACAATATAAGCACAAAATGCACAAATATATTACAATACAAGTACAAAAACGAGTATTATGGTGAGCGTGGTTCACCGAAATCAATCACCAAAATATTCGTGCATTTTGTACTTGTACTGATATATTTGTGCATTTTGTGCTTATATTGTAATAAATTTGTGTTGTGTGACGTTTATTTGTACTGTATATGTACCAACACGTATTGTGCTAATTAAAAAACTAATTATATCATTAAATAACTTTACTTATTACAGAATTAATACATAACTAAAAACATATAAATTTAGTTATATCTATATTATACCCATGCATGCTAATAAAGTAACCAAATTATAATGTTTCTTAGAAAAATAAATTTGCCAATTTTGGGTACAGTACTTAGTTACAGCTTAACACAAAACCAAAAAAATTTGACCACAAAAAATAATAATATAAAAGCCTATAATATTTGAAAAGAATAAACATAAAAGAAAACATGAATCATGCAACATCCAGCCAACTCAATGACATAAAAGACTACAGGATCAAAAAATATCATACGATAAGCGTTTTCTACATAACAACAGACAGTACATAGAAACATACCCAGAGTTGCATGCAATTGTGGGTCTGCAAAAACACCAAAAAAATGGAACACACTCATGTATTTTAGCTTTTTATATTAAGAACTTTACTAACTTAAAAATGTACTTCCATTTACGCCTGCTCCATTTTTTTGTTTTATAGACATCTCAATTGTTTATTTGAGGCACATTACTTGTGCCAACTTGTGATAGCAAACTGTAAATATAAAAGTAAGTCCAACCATTTTATATTAAGAAATCTAATCTTCCCCTGAAAAGCACCTAAAGAAAGGCTACTAAACTTAACCTATCATGTAAGTTGTGACAGAAAATAAATAAATTTTTAAATTTTGTTGAAAAATAGTTCACTGTAATAAATTTAAATAATATTAAATATTTAGTAGGATGCCTGATATCCACCGATATTGTTTTGTAAATAAATAGATTTCCTTGAAACAAAAATAGCTTACCATGTCATAACTAAAATTGTAATAAATAGTGAATAAAATAACAGCAGTTTACGTCTTAAATAGTTAATTTCAAGAAACATGGCTGTGACATTAAGAAAACTGCTATTTCAGGAATAAGATGGAGAATTTATATCTTCCATTCTACATAAATAGCATTTCATCTCCATTAATTTCCCTGGCCAAAGATCGGCGGATAGTAAATAGAGTGGATACAAATTTAAGAAAACCATTAAAAGTTGAAGCTAAAAATGTAGAACAAATAAAGGTAAAAAATGAGCGATGGAATTAGTTTGTGATATTCTTCATTCAAGTGTATTTTACTCGTTTACTTTGTTTCAAATTCATTGTCTTTTTTCTTAAGAAAACGCATAGGTAATTCAAGTCTGATATAAACAACAAATTTTATACAAAGCGAAAGAGCAGAAATACCCTATAACTATTCAATTTACTCAGACTGTGACAGATCTTATGAATTTCATAGGGTTCTTTTAAAAGTAAATTCTTCAAATAGGCAAGTTATAATTCTAAACAGTTTAGGGATAGTATTGATTAAGATAATAATATATATCTCAATTGTTTATTTTTTTGTTAAAGATGCTAGATTAATAGGGCGATAATGTAAGAATAACTTCTTTTAGCAAACTGTAAAAAAGTAAATCTAACCATTTTGGATACTGAAAAATCACTAAACTTCACAAACTTCCACATACAATGGAGTAAAAATTCACACAATTAACTTAAAATTGTAATTGAATTAATGCAAATCTATTTTATTCTACTTAAATTAATTCTCTTTCAACATGTGTTTGTCTAATCATAAAACAAAAGTTATTTAACCTTAAATTAATACAATTCATGAATTTATATAACTTTGTAAGATGAAAAAAGTGTACATACTATGAAGTTAAGAACATCCTATAATGCTTTTATTCTAAATGCTGACAAATTAATCTTAATTTTGCTGAATATGTTAATTTGGTTTCACTCAATTTCTACATGTTGGTTTTATAACAAAAATAATTGCTTTACAACATCTGTGCTGATTTTTTTATGTTACTTCATGAACTATGGATGTCCTCTTCTAATACACCCCAACCTAGATAATTCAATAATAAGTGTTTTTTAAGAATATAGATTTAAACATTTTGACTATTATCATGATTAATCTAACAAATAAACTTACGTTCTTAATCTAATTATTTATTACTATTTAAAACTAACTCTTTATTTCAATACAGTTTTCATGGGGTAAGATAAATAAGCAAAACTGTAAAACTCAACAATTTATTAATATAAAGAGAAAATACTGCTAGAAAAAAGTGCTGCAGACAAAAGGGGGAGGGCTACTCTACAATTACCCACAACAAAATCCCAAGCAGCAAAGCAAAACAAAGATGCAATCAGCCACATTACAAGACAACAAACTAAATGCTCCACTTTAACTAGTACTGATAGACGGTGCAAATTGTTACTAAATAGTTGCACAGGTTTAATTCAACTTTGGATTGTACGAACAAGTAAGCAACAATAGTAAATCATTAAGGTTCGTATGGTTCAGTTAGTAGATAACTGAACATAAATGCTACAACCAGTGATCCACTGAGTATTGTCACAGTCTAATGATATACAGTCATGAAACTTCCATTGCAGCGCAGTGGAACTAGCACCCTAAGAGACCGTCCAGAGCACAACTACGTTGTCTTTCATTGTTTGTTGCAAGGCATTGTAATAACTTGTTAATTTTAGTGAGGGTTGCAATATAATAAAATGAATGTACACACTTACTGATTTGTTCATATTGTTATCAATTTTATTCCTCAAAGACAAAACTTCTTTTTTTAAAAACAAATTGGTAAAATAAAATATACTGTACAAACAAAACATGTTTATTATAAAGAAAACTGTTTCATTTTGATTTGAATTACAATTAATAATTGAAGTAAATAGTTATCATTGGGCTGGTTTGAAAGCGACCTGCGTGAAATATTTAGCGCATGTAGGGGCTCCAGCAGCAGAGGGGAAGTGTTCCACAACTCTTTAGTTGGTGTGAGGGGCAGTGTTGGGAAAGGGGACAATGGACACAACCAGCTGGTGAAGTTGTGGTAGGTTATGATGTGCTTAGCACTTCATCTCCTTCGCTCTATTTGTTTTTAGGTTATGTTAAAGTTAAAAGTAGTAAAGAAAATTGCTTGAATTATAAAAGTCAATATAATATAACCATAATCTTGTGTATTGTAATTTTTGTAGTTATAATAAATCATGTTGAAATTTAATATTACGTTCCTGTTCTATCTATCACGAATTGTACAGTTAACAAAGCACACTTTTAAAAATGTGTATCCATGACAATGAAATGTTAAAGTGGCACGTCGGTTTAGTGGTGGGAAAAGACTTAAATGTTCCCTCTCACTTCAATGACTAGTTTTGTCTCTCTCACACAGGTTCTCTAATAAGGTCGCAATCAAAGCAGCTGAACTGTAATGTAAGCATTTTGAAATGTTTTTTGCCTAAAAGAAATGTATGAAACCAAGATAACATTGATCATTTAACATTACTAGTCACAGCTGGCTGGTCGCTAGGATTGCTAAAGTTGTGCTTGTCACCAATATATATGACCGAGTTTCGTGACAATATCTTGTTGGGTTGTGATGTACCTCTATGGGCTACATCAGAAGCCACTTATTCCTTATATGGCAGAATTTTTCAATTTATTTATAATTTTATATGAGCAAGAATGACCTAAACGTGGCTAAATGCTTGTATAGCATCTCCAGGTATGCTGGCACTCATAGATCACTGACTGTGGCACTGATATGGCCACTTTTCATACGAAGGAGGAAATTTGTTAAAAAAGATACCTCACACAATACTAATTTATATTCAAATACATCAAAAGTATTTAAAAATTGTTTGATTTACAAAGAAAATAGAATTCATATGCGTATTGTCATAGCTTTTGCACATTAAAAATTTAATATTTATTCAAATAAAAAAACCCTTTAGCACTTTTTAAATTACCTAATATGTTAATAAACTTTTCTCGCTCATATATTATTTTTGTTTAACTATAATTCATCTGGTTCACTACTACGCTAATTAATTTATTTATTTCTATTAAAACTGTTCATTACCACTTATTTGTTTTGTAATGTACAGTAGATTTTTTGCAATTATAAATTAATCTTCTTTATTAAATAAAATATATTTATTGCAACTTCATAATTTAAGAGAATAGAAAGTATAAACATTCGCAACTTGTAGATCAGCATTTCTAGGTATATATCTGATTTGTATGTTCGAACTTAGTTATTTTAATTTACTATTTATATCGTTCAAGGCCTATATATCTCTTGAAATTCAGATACAGGACTAACCTAGATCCATGAAAATTGCATGTACACAATAAGACATTTCCATTACATTCATTGTGCAAATGCATTTTTCATTGTTCTAGGGTTCAAATAAGTAATGTGATTTGAGAATATATATAAAATATTAATTTAATGTTATAAAATTTACTAAAACATGAATTTAATTTACTAAAGTATAAAATTTAGTACTGGAAGACGTCAAATATTTATTTCTTTAATTTCAATTAACATTTTGCACTTTTAGGTGAGCTTATACTATTTTTTAAAGGAGTGCAATAAATCTTATTTTCGGATGCTTCAGACCCATAGACAAAAACAAAACCACATTATTCAAGATAGTAAAAGAAAGCTTGTTATGAAAAAAGTAATTGATTAAAAAAATGAATATAATTTATATTAATAAATTGAAGGGAATAATACTGTCAAAACAGAAATAGGTTACTGGCACAATTTGCCAACAGTCTTTACTCCTGTTGTTAGCTATATTTAACATAGTAATTTGTAAAAGACTGGACACTGTCCAAGATAAAACCAAGCAAATGGACATTATGAACAACCATATTTTATCACTGAATTTCATTTCAATCCTGTTAAACAGGTAAAAAACCACAAAGAGAGCTATGAAAATATTTGTATAAGTATTTAGTTAATATTAACAATAATTTAAAGAAAGTATTAACATGAATATTAATTTGAAGACTTAACAACTTTGTAACTTTTATGTAAGTAATTAATTATATATTTAGACATTTTCTATTTATACCATCTTTGCCTGAACACAAAAATAATGTCATAAAATTTTAAATGTAGCTTTGTAAATTAAGTGCTTTACTAGATTTATTTGTAGAACATGTCAAATTATTGTCCATCATAATATGTTCAAATTATATAATTTACAATAAAACCAATATATTTTTAATTTTTAACAGACTATTGATGATGCCAGCTTTGCTGGCGAAAGGCCTAGTTAAAAATTAAAAATATATTGGTTTTATTGTAAATTATATAATTTGAACATATTATTAAGTGACCAATATCAACTCTCAACTTCACTATTGTCCATCATGTAAATTTTAACTAAATGAAATCTCAAATTATTTTTTTCAATGACTTATTAACATATTTGTTTGGAATATGTCAGATTTGTAAAATCTTAGCACAAATAAATACACAAAAATGTAAATACAATATAACCAACGATTCAAAATATAATGTAACTCTAAAGTTATTACTGAATAAAATACAAAAGTGTAAATAAGCAAAATAAAAACGTAAGTGGTTTTGTTGACCAGATAATGTGGCGTTAATAAATAAGGAGTACAGACCTGGACACAGGGTTTGCGCAGATTGACACACAGGCCGTCCGCGTCTTTGCTGTAGTGCTCCACCAACTCCTGAAGTGTGCGGAATGTTGTGCGTCGGGCGATGAAGAAACCACCCTCATCTAACTGCCTGATCCTATAGTGTTTTACTGTGTCTCCATCCCGCACTAAAAATAATGCAATCGTTTGTATGAATTATTAAAGGTGAAACAATGTTACTGAAAAGTGTTCTAGGTATACAAACAAATGTTTCATTGCTCATTATAGACAAAATATTGGTTAATGAGCAGTGCTAAATGTAGATGAAACATTGGTTAGTAAGCAGTGCTCATCATAGATGAAACATTAGTTAGTGAGCAGTGCTCATCGTAGATGAAACATTGGAAACATTAGTTAGTGAGCAGTGCTCATTGTAGATGAAACATTGGTTAATGAGCAGTGCTCATCGTAGATGAAACATTGGTCAGTGAGCAGTGCTCATCGTAGATGAAACATTGGAAACATTAGTTAGTGAGCAGTGCTCATCATAGATGAAACATTAGTTAGTGAGCAGCGCTCATCGTATATGAAACATTGGTCAGTGAGCAGCGCTCATCGTAGATGAAACATTGGAAACATTAGTTGGTGAGCAGTGCTCATCATAGATGAAACATTGGTCAGTGAGCAGCGCTCATCGTATATGAAACATTGGAAATATTAGTTAGTGAGCAGTGCTCATCATTAATGAAACATTAGTTAGTGAGCAGTGCTCATCGTAGATGAAACATTAGTTAGTGAGCAGTGCTCATTGTAGATGAAACATTGGTTAGTGAGCAGTGCTCATCATAGATGAACCATTAGTTAGTGAGCAGTGCTCATCGTAGATGAAACATTGGTCAGTAAGCAGCGCTCATCGTAGATGAAACATTGGAAACATTGGTTAGTGAGCAGTGCTCATCATAGATGAAACATTAGTTAGTGAGCAGGGCTCATCGTAGATGAAAGATTGGAAACATTAGTTAGTGAGCAGTGCTCATCATAGATGAACCATTAGTTAGTGAGCAGTGCTCATTGTAGATGAAACATTGGTTAGTAAGCAGTGCTCATCATAGATGAAACATTAGTTAGTGAGCAGTGCTCATCGTAGATGAAACAATGGAAACATTAGTTAGTGAGCAGTGCTCATTGTAGATGAAACATGGGTTAGTGAGCAGTGCTCATCATAGATGAAACATTGGTTAGTGAGCAGTGCTCATTGTAGATGAAACATGGGTTAGTGAGCAGTGCTCATCATAGATGAAACATTGAATAGTGAGCAGTGCTCTTTGTAGACGAAACATTGGTTTGTGAGCAGTTCTCATTGTAGATGAAACATTGGTTAGTGAGCAGTGCTCATCGTAGATGAAACATTGGTTAGCGAGCAGTCTCATCGTAGATGAAACATTGGTTAGTGAGCAGTGCTCATCGTAGACAAAACATTAGTTAGTGAGCAGTACTCATCGTACAAATAAAAGTGTCAATCATTATGACACAATTTGTGTTTTTAAATCAGCTTTAGTTCTTTGAAAGATAGTCGTGCAATATGCTTATTCTTAAGTTAATATACACTTCACTTAAGCTTACCAATGTTTTGCAACATGATTTTGCAAGTAAGTGTTTAACGATTTGACAATATATAGTTGTTGCGTTGTAGTTTCCACATTATTTTTTAATTATGTTAGCTTAATTAAATTAGTTTTTAAAAATTGTAATTCTCTTCATTAAAACATTACATAATTTACTTTATTTTATGTATTAATAACATTACTTGTAAAAAAAATGCTGTACGATTCAAGAAACATTTAGAGATCACATGTTTTGGTGCTATTTACTGCTTTGTTGCTGCCTAATTGAGAATATTGTTATAATTATATAAATCCAAATCAGAGACAGAAGATCAAATTTACTATTTAGAGCATTTTGATAGGAATTCAATGATATAAATGTGCATAAGTGAAAACAATCTTGTATAGGCTTATAGTAGAAATATTTTGAACCATTCAACTTTATTCCATAATATTCTTAATAGAAACTTTAATTTCTGGTAGCAGAGTAACTAAATTTATTTTTGAAAAATCACCTGAAATTCATTAAGTTACTAATTGATTTATTTTCTGTATAAACTAACCATATTTCATTGAAATAACTTAATTTTGAGGATACAACAACAGTATATTCTATAAGAATAAGGTTATTATAAAATAAAATAATATACAAAGTTTTTCCATCTCTCATTTGTTGTTTTAGAACTAGATTCTTTCATTTTCCTCCGGCCCCGTGTAGAAAGGATTGTCCTCTCAATATACTAACCATTGCTTTAACGTTTTTACTAAAAAGAAGAAAACATTGTAGAGATGTTTGCTGAAGTAATTATTGAAGTCATGTATAAAGAAAAACGATAATTTCATTGGTAGAAAAGTATATTAAAATCCCTGCTGAAATATTTGTATAATTCTCATTATAGACAGAAAAATATTATATATAAGTAAGTCCCTTCATAAAAATCAATAATCAAAAAAGAAACGTTACATAATTTTCAAGAAAATTTTGGGTTTTTTATTAAGTGATAGAAAACACAGTGTTATAAATTTGTCAACAATTTTTTTGTATTTACCGATCATGTGTGAGGAACTAACTAACTTACACTTAACATAAACTATGGGTTTGAATACTTGTTCATACATGGCTTATAATAAAATTTAACAATTAAAAAACTTAGTAAAAGTAAAAAAAGTTTACACTAAGTGATATAAAATGAATTAACTTGTACTGTTAGATTCTTAAGTTTCCAATCGAATACACAATATTACAAAAAGTAAATCCAAATAATTGTTATAAACAATTTGAGAAACAAATAAGAAATATGTGAATATAAATGTTTGCAACTGAAAAAACCTTGACAATAATATTCGATAAACTTATTAAAATACAAACTTTAATAGGGGGATTAAAAGGATAAATTTAGCTATGGTTGAGTTGTAAAGAAACAAAATAATTCAATTACAGTGTTTTTAGTTTTAAGTAATGGTTTTAAACTGATAGATGCAATCATTATGAACTGCTTTACCTGAAAGGGAATAGTCATTTCGTCTGCTCTCTGAATCTCGTATTAGAAAAGCACCGTGGTCGTTCTCTGGAAGGAGGAGCTTCTTTTCTGCCTCTATTCTCTTTATCTTTCCAAAGTACCATCTGAAATAAAATATTTCTCCGTTAAATATTTGCTGACGCAATTGAATCCTCAAATAAACAGATTACCACAGTTAATTTTGCTAATATAATCTTACTTCACTTACTTTCTATTTAGTAATCATCTTTTGATTACATTAATTTTTATGTAATCAAAAGATGATTTTAGTCATTCAGTAATTTTAACTTGCAACTCATATTAAAAAATTCCAGGATGCTGTTTATTTAGTTGTTTTGGTAAATGCAAATTTTCACTAATTTTTAATATTATTTTCAATATTATGTCATTTTGACATAATTTTCTGTGATAATCACAAAACGAAACTTGTGTTTTTTAATGAAACAAAAATTACTATTTGAAAATGTAATAAACTTTTATCATTCTATTGTTATTTCTATTCTGAACACTGCCAGCAAAGTATTTATGTATTTTAAATTAACCATCTCCTAATTTAATACTAAATAACCAATCAATATATGAAAAGTATTGAAATGAACACTACGGAGTTAGTAAAAATGTTAGTAATCAAAATAAGAAAACAAATTATTTTTTTTTTTATAAATATGAAACATCATTCAGAGTCATTAATGTAAAACACATTTCATTAGCATACTGATTAAATGAAACGAAAAAGCCTTTATTATTTATAGTGTGGCGGAGTTAGGGCTATTTAGTCCTCTCTACCACTTATTAGATACACCATTAATCCCAACCATATGTCGTTGTCCCACACAAAATCCATGACGACAGTTCAAAGTACATCGACAATGGTACATGTGTTGTCACATGCTAAAGCGTCACTATCAAGCCTATATGCACCATCCATCGCCGATTTCAAAGAGGAAAATATGCTTCATAAACTGCTATACCAGTTAGAGATTTCCTTCAACTTTATTTAAAGCAATATTTGTCATTATAGCATAAACTAAGCACTTTTTATTCTTAACACCTGTTTTTAATTGAGCTGTAGAAAATTAGAAATTCCGGCAAGAAAAACAGCCATGTTTAGCCTAGTTTTTAATTCATTAGCCTGATTAGACTCTCAAAATAATGTCAAACCATTAAAGAAGAGCGGTAGAATCTGAGAATAATTCCGAAAATGCATGCAGTGCAGGTGTTCCGTCAGAGGAATGCGGGATTGTGGACAGTGGGATCCGTGGCCAATATTTCAGAGAATTCCTTCTCGCTTCATTCAAGGCCAGCCACATTGTGGCCTACTCATCACACAACACAGCGGCCCGAATCCTCGTTCCATTCTGTTCCTTACTTCCAGATTACTCTATGGAGCAGGTAAATTTGTTTAGAAAAGGAAAGCAGGCCGAAACTGATTGTTAATAATAATCAGTTTCCTTTCTTGATAATCAAATGAATAACCAACCAAAGAACCAAATACACTTTTCTCTTTCAACATAAGATATAACTTGTTATTGAAACCTTAAAAACTATATTATTTTAAGTACAGTATAAACATGGAGCAAAATATTTTTTAAACTTCCAACTAATAATCAATAATTAGTTTTATTATACACTAGTGAATAATATCACTGACTAATCAAAGACCACTTAACGTTACAATTGCAATTCAAGTCAAGTAATTCATTCGCAAATTTTAACGGAATTCAATGATCTTGTTGATGCTTCGACGATGTACGTATTAGTGTTGAATCGTACAAACCAAATAAATTCCTCGAACTTGCATATTTGACCTTGGGCGAGCCGGTGGTTGAGCGGTCTAACGCGTCAGGACTTTGAGCATGGGTTAGAGATGGCGCTCTTTCGAATCCGGCCTAGACTGTAAGATCGTCAGTAATATTCACCTTGTACTGAACTAGTTCACCAGTGACTCTCTCTGAATAAGTTCCTCGCACAGATCAATAGTCTGTAAGGATTGGGCAGAGTAAGGTTAAGAAGGAGGTCGGCCTCGCCCTTTTTTATTTTGTTTTTATCACGCCATTCTATAGATCTAGAAACAAGTACTGTAGACCGAAATCACTTACTTACTACCAATGTGCAACCCTATTAACGCGGATCGAGAACAATAAAAATCGTACACCATAGTGACGATAGGTTACCCAATGTATGCACAGAGAATGCAATGGGCAGGAGAAAGTGTCTGTCAGATTTATGTGCGGTTCGGTTGGCCCGACTGTCGATGCAGTTAACCTTGGCTTCAGTTCTTGGGGTGGAACACAAGCTAAATTCCAATGCTAATGTTGCAGAGTTGCAGTAATTAAATAACCAGACTGAGTGTAAATTAAACTTTGGTGTGATAAAACCACCATTTAACATGTAAAAACATTTCAATAAGCATACATTTTCGATGGTCATTGTTGGTTTGAACCAAGGTTCCTTCCTATACGAGGGGTTGTCTCATACAAGTACGCATCCATATCGCGCAAGTAGCAATTACGTCATAGGGAGGTCTCAGCTGTGTTTTTTCCTTCACTGCTGTAAACAAAACAAACCGGAACAACGTAAAATATCTTATATCCGTCGTTGATTATTATTTTTGAGTATAGTGTTTCATACTGTGGCATAACTTTTTTATGAATAATTGTGAATTCATATGACTGACTATGTTTGTGAAATGCCTGAAGTGAGGTGTGCCGTTACAGTTTGTAATAATAGCAGTATAATATTAAATTCATAAATTTAAATAATTCCAAAATACTCTTAAAAACAATAAAGTAATAGTGTTTAGTGTTTAGCTTTAATGGTTCAGCATGCTGTGTTGGAGGCACAGAGTAAGTAATACCCTGTGGTTGGAGGTTTCTCTATGACGTCACAACTCGGCTTATATAGACCATATGAGAATGAGACAACCTGTTGTATAAGAACCTTGGGTTTTGACATCGAATACAAGACTAATCGATTAAAACAGCAAAATTAGATGTTTACTATACTAATTAATTCATGATACAATCGGAGTAGGAAATCCCTACTACTGTCGGCGAGTCACAAGAAGTCCTCTGGAACCTCTTGCCTCCTTGATATTGAAGGCGCTCATTTCCATCGAAACAGCACAAGTCATGTAGTGTACCTGTTGAATTACTAATTATGTACTAAATATGTACATAATTAGTACATATTTGTGCTGTTTCGATGGAATTAAGCGCCTTCATTATCACAGAGGCAAGAGGTTCCAGAGGACTCCTTGTGACTCGCCGACAGTAGTATATCCATCACAGTCGACTAAAAGTTAATCAGGATAACCTCCACGAGATTGAAGCCTCTGATACTTGTGACAGAACACAAAGAGAATTTAACATGTTGATACATTTCAACTTCTCAAGGAAATAGCAAAATAGCCAAAATGTGTAGAATGTTATGAAGAACATAAGATTAGTTTAGTAGAATAAAAGATTTATTTTTTACAAGTGTATAAAACTCCCGATCAAAATATAAGTTTTTATTTATAAAATAAGACAAAAAATGATTTGAAAATAGTATAGCGGATAATGGAAAACATTTTCCTGGATTACGTTTATATCAAAAAAGGATTAGGCTAACCAATTTTATTTAGTATTTATATACAGTATATAATTTTGCTATTTATTTGCTTTCATTGCTTATAACCACTGCTAACTCCAGATCTGCTATTTTAAAGCATATGCGTGTACATGAATATTATATAAATCTAAATTTACATTTAAGTTCATGAACCAAACATGAAAATCGCCTTGAAACCAGAGAGATAAAGTTAAAATTGTCTTGGCCTCCCTATTTAAAAAGGCCATGCTAATTTGTTTTATCTAAACCTGCCCTCTTTAGGCTATATTTTTTTAGTCCTTGTTGTTATCATGAAAATAACATAATTACCACATAGTTGAATTTGATTTATTTTCAAGCTGCTGAACAGTGTTCAGAGATGCACATGACTCCTTACCAAAACAGTATTACCAATCGCAAGCACAAAAGTTGTTCACAAGGGAGCCAAAGTTGTCATTAAAGGTTTCATGAGCGATATATTTATGTCACTTAATCGTACAATATCACGTAACAACAATGAATAGTTAATCAATTCTTATTCAAACGAGGCAACATCCTTTATACAAGAAACTAATTAATTAGTATTCTGTATTTTACGTTTTGCGTTTCTAAAAAATTTAGCACTTCGAAGTTTTTATGACAATTTACAAACACAGCATAAGTAAACGTCACACAAAACAAATTCATCACAATACAAGGACAAAATGCACAAATATTATGGTGATCGATTTCGGTGAACCACGCTCACCTTCCTAAGACCAGAGGGATTCACAAAAAAAAAAAAAAAAAAAAAAAAAAAAAAAACTCTTAAAGATATAAGAGTTATATTTTTATATGTTTGTATTTCTCCCTTATTGTTTTTTATCAATATAAAATTAAATATTGCTAATTTTGTTCTAGTTATACAGTAAACGTTTTTGAATATTAGTTTTTATGAAAAAAAGAAAAACAGATTAATTCTTGAATTTAAGAAATACTTTTAAATATAATTAAACGCATTTTGTTACAGTACTAATTAACATTAACTAACACTTACACACACATTTTTTTATTTTTGTGTGAATCCCTCTGGTCTTAGGAAGGTGAGCGTGGTTCACCGAAATCGATCACCATAATATTTGTGCATTTTGTCCTTGTATTGTGGTGAATTTGTGTTGCGTGACGTTTACTTGTACTGCGTTTGTACCAACACGTTTAGTTAAATGTGAGTACAAGATTGTATACAAATTTTAAGGTGTTGGATTCGGAAGATCATGTTTCCCTCACCATCCCAAGTAGATTCAAAGGAAAGATGTCAAAAAACGTACCTTCTATTAATCATTAGATTGATATTGTGTAGTGTGACGATTCACTAATTTGTATTTGATGAAAAATTTTGCACATAAATTTTGAGCATTTCATTAAAATCGAACCCTAATTACAACTGGTCTCTCAACGTGTTTTCAACAGCTTGAGGCTACAGTATTACGGAAATTGACTGTAGCAGTGAAGAGTGAGTGCAACGCCAACACGCAGTCATTCACTGACAGTTCTTCCTCTATTGAGTCCTTGGTTATCCAAGCCCATTGTTCTTCCAAGGCATCGGCCATTCGGATCTCGTACGTGCATCGACACCGTGCTCGCGCCACCAGGTGCGGAACAGTGTTCCACTCACATTGCCCTGAGCGTGGGCGAGTTCATATAAGTCGGCAACTTTATCAGTTCATACTTTTACAGTTGTTTTCCGGATACGGACAAATTTATTTATGGATATAAATCGTTATAGCAGATTTCATTCATCCCACTGTAACTTACGTATCATAATTACATTAAATGACATAATCGGAGTAATCGTAACTGTCGCCATTAAAACTTAAAGTAAAGTAGGCGAGATGGTGTGATTACTGCAGCAGTGGGTGGGGGCGCATGCCCGAGACCCCATTCATTCAGCGGGGCGGGATCGATATGGTACATAACGGGGTCAGTGTTAGGCCAAGGTGTGGAGGCTGGGTTACAAACCACCTCCTGCCCCACCCTGTCTAGGACAGTTCTAGACAAAGAGGCTCCTACCGTAGTAAATAATAGCAACTGGCATATATGTCTAAATCCACAGTTTTAAAAATATCACTGTACATATATTTCTTATTCAAATTTTATTTAATTACGTCGTGGTTCAGTGTATTTCATTGCTCTCCAGGTGAAACGAGGTTAATTCTGTCTATGTTGGATTGGGATTTAGCTTCCAGGTTCTAAAATAATATTTGAGGTTGGATAAACCAAATGAAGTGTTCTTTCTGTTTTTCTTTTTTATATGCCCCCGTGATGAGTTGCGAGAGCAATATCATCTGTATATATGAATTTTCTGGACTGTATGGAGGGAATTTTGGCAGTGTTTACATTGAATAAAATAGCGGCAATAACAGATCCTTGTAGTCCATTAAGATACAGTTTATATATTTTTAAGATCACAAGTTCTAACTATTGCCATTCGCATGTAGGGCTTGTTGTACCAATAGTATCCTTACACACTATCTCACACTAGGCAAGATCTTGGTTGCAACCTGCAATATTTTTTTAGTTATGACAGTTGAGTCAATAAAACTGCAACTTAGAAATACAATTTAAATGCTAGTTTCTGCGAATGTTCTCAATCTTAACACTGAAGCTACGTTGCAGAGAATTAAAAGGACTACTATAACTGTTAACAGCAGTCCTCATTAGATCTTAACTCTGAGGTAAAAAATTCAAGGTGTGTGAAAACTCCCTTATTGCAGTCTCAACTAAAAGATACACACATATTTGGCCGGCGGCCAATCGATGTATACATCATTATCATGTATACATACATACATTTTTTTCATTAAAGAGAGGCCGATTCTCCTTCTTTATATGATGCCGGTGGCTGACCATATTTATGCAGTGTTTATAAATAAGCCTTTAATTATTTGTAAAACAGCAATTTAAAACATGACATTTACTTGGTAGTCAAACTCAGTCCATGTTACAGAAACTTGACTTTAGTTTTGCATGTAATATAAATGGCTTTAGTTGCTCTGTTTACAAATTAATATGTCCGTTCTAGGAACCACGATTTACTTCTTGCAAACGTCATAATATGAGCAGTCATACTTTATATTGTTGTTTGAGTTTTGTATCGAAAAATCAAACAACAATAAGTAAAGATCAAATTGTGTAAAGATTGGTTGTATTGTTATTATTTACTTATATATTAGATGTTACATTTGACTGTTATTATCATTTATTTAAACTTTTGGACACTAGCCATCATATGGATTTTCTATTTTTCGAATGGAATCAAAATAAAATTGCTTATCAAAATAACAGTTAATGAAAGTTTTCTAGCAATCCGACAAGCTATATTAAAATGCTGCGATTTGAAATTAAATTTAAATTTATATCTAATAAGGCTTTGTGTATTTTTATATTTTGATTCCTGCCTTTGAATCTTCTGAGTGAATCATAATGGGAAAATGTCCTTAAAATAAACTAAGAAAAGACAATCAGTATAAAATTTAAAGGAAGGTCGATTTAACATAGTTCCGGCAATATAAACAAAGTGTTTTCTGTAACAATACATAAAAACGCATTGTACTGGAGTGTATATATCAAGAAATACACGTGAACCAATCGGTTCGCCTTACGAACAGGTGTTTGAACTTACATAAAAAAAAAAGCAAAAATGATTAATAAGGACACGAGTGAAACCATTTGCTTAATGGAAATCGATATTAATCAAACTGTTTGGACCAAGTTTTTTTAGAGTTTGATGACGTCTGTTCGTTCCCGCTCCGGCAGACTCAACTTTCCAATTAGTAACAGATTAGAGTCTACTGTAAAGTACAAAGTCCCCACAACACGATGTTCTCGGAAAACAAATTTGTCGAAATCGGGCGTGCGTATTTTGATGTGTTTACCGAACGACTACAGTCTGATTTTGAGTTGGCCAGTATCACAGAGAAAAAAGCAGAAGATACCATTGCTTCTTATGGCAGCAGCGAACGCCTTAGTGGCAGTTAGAAATAGGTTACAACTAATGTATATCTTTTAAAATATGTACAAATAATTGCTACGTTTATCTCCGAGAATTTGGAGCGGAATAAGGGAGGGACTGACAAGATCCTGGACCTGTCATCCGCACGGCAAACTGGAGAACTGACTATTCGACATCCCAAGCGATTAAAAAAAGAGCCACTCAATCTAAGTTGATGCAGCTGAGGGTCTAATGACCTGACCGTCGTCCCTCCACCTGTCGTAAACAAATTAGTCAAAGCTGCATGCACGTGCTGGTTAAAATTTGAATTTTTAAGTACTTTAAAATGTTATTGGTTAAAAATTATTATAATCAATGGAATTTAATTGATATTTTAATACGTTTCAGTTTTTGTTCCAATTTAATCGGACAATACTAAGAGTTTCCGTAAACAACACAAAACAATTAAGTGAAATATATCGTTAACACCCTTAGTGTTTTCCGATTAATTTGGGACAAAAACTGAAACGTATTAAAAACTTGATTAAATTCTAACCATTATAATAATTTTTAATTACATTTTCAAATACTTAACGTTCAAATAATTTGAAATAGCACGTGCATACAGCCTCGACTAGTTTGTTTAGTCAGGGTAACGCATTTTAACATCGATTAGTTTTTAACATCTTTAACATCGATTTTTTTTTAACATCGATTGCATTTTAACGCAAACTAAACATCGACTAGTTTGTTTAGTCAGGTTAGTAACGGTCAGGGGGACGGACGACGGTCAGGTTATTGTACCCTCAGCTACCTCAACTTAGATTGAGAAGCCCTTTAACTCAACACGTATTCAGTGCACTAAGTATGAAGTGTGAGTAGTGTTAAGGTTTGCGCTTGGCGGCGTATCATTTTACTGAACACAGCAGTTTCGATTTTTGCCTTTTGTCAAAAATTGATTCTAATGGTATAAAGCAAACGCATTAAAGCAAATCACAAGTCTTATTTGAGAATTATTTAACTTAACGGAACTTTAGTAGAACTTTTTTTAGAAGTCCTTTGTGCCCCCCCCCCTTTGTGTCATGTGATGTTAATTTGTATTGTATTTCTACCAACACGTAGTATGCTAATTAAGAAACTAGTCTGGAATGCACGCACAGGCCTGTAGGCCCATGAAACTGGCAACTGATGAAATAAGATAAATAAATAAAAACAAATTCGTTTCTATCAATTTAAAACTTAAGCAAAATAGATTGTTCTGGGACTTTGTCTTGTTACTTACGTTAGCAAGGCGAACTGGCTGAGACTAATATTTCCTGTTGTTACCACTCAAATTCAGTGTGTTAATGTGTATTCTAAATTAAGCAAATGCCTTGACTGGTGTTGTAACTGTGATGGTTAATGTGACGGTGAGAAGAAAGTAAGCTTAGGAATCCTTAAAAAGTGAGGATAAGACTGAGCAGCCTTACTTGACCAATGTACTAGCCTGGAAGCGGTAATGAGGTTGAGTTAAAAATAGCAAAGACTGCTACCACAACGGAGAGGCTTGATAAGTACTATCACACATGTGGCTCACGTCTTATTGGATCTAGATATAAATAGTGAAAAAGAACAGACACTAGAGCTCTGAGAATAAAAACGATCGCAGAGAGAGGTGGTCGCCAAAACAAGCTCGAACCTGAATCATTTTACAAGAGGAACGAGTCTCATATTTCGATGTTCATCCGCTTGTAACAACGTTGTAATAGGTAGTATTTGACTGTATCGTTGTACCTTTGACCACAGACACAAGAAGCTGTCCACTAAGAACAAGAACAACAAAAAATTCTTTGTCCATTCTAGTAAGAGTATGTAAGCTACAAAAAGTTAAAACTGAAGCACGATAAATTAAACATTTAAGAGTCTGCAGAGGCTGTCGGAGACTGTCGTCCATGTTGGTTTTAATCCCATAAGAACAATGTTATTTGTAAACTGGACATACGATCACACGTATCCAAATAAGCAGTTATTTTTAAACTGATTTTTTTCAAAAATTACATTTGATAAAGAATGAAATTGGGCGTTGGAATTACTAGCAAATTTCTAATTAGTTTTAAATAAAAAATATTTAGTTTGAAGTTTTTATTTTCACCCATTTTTCAAAACTAGGCATGTGTATTCAAAATATCAAAAGCAAACCCAATGCGCAATATGATAACATTTAAAATACACAACTTTTGTTTAATAAATAACGAAACATATGGATTCGCAAATAACATTGTTCTTATAGGATTAAAACCAACATGGCCGACAACCTCTGCATTAAATTACTAATCTTCCTTAGGGGACATACATCACAAATCATCTTTACTGCACTAAATCACGTGCCAAAGAATGACGTTTTTGGTAAGATGATATTTAGGGTAGAAGTCGCCGACAAAATCATCACGATCAATGTAAACATCTTCAGTGTCGTCCGATAAAGCAAAATAAATTGGTTGGATTCCGATCAAAGGAATTACATAAGTAGCTATAATTCATGCAATTGATAACATTTGTGCTGTACATATCGTGAGTAGAATGAATTGTATCTGTATTGTATTCATGGTGAGAACTATGTAATGTTACAGATTACTTACAGTGTTAGAAAGAATATCAGTTTGTGTTTGAAGACGATGTAAACTGAAGGACTTCTTCAGCTTTTAATTGAACAAGTGTTCAGTTAGACTGTTTTATTGAACCATTAGTCAGGTATTCGATTTATTGTTTTTTTCTCTTTTTTTCTATAAGTAGCTATCGATCCTTACATAAATATCATTGTTTTGGGTATTTATATAACCCCGCAAGTTAACTCTAACTAATAATATAAATTCCTAAGACTATTTCTATTCTTAACACTCAGTTTTTAAGTAAAAACATTTATTCAATTACTGGAGGTACACTCTTACATTATTTTATCATAACTATATTTGGGCTCAATAAATAAATAATATACTTCCAAACAACCATACCAAAAATTTATATCATGTATTTATCAAAGACCCTATTACAATTTGCTATTAGGCGAAAAGAGGTTGAACGCACGGCCGTTATCAATCACCTGCTTATAGCAGAAGGGTGTATGATGAGGAAGACGCTGTGTAGGATGAGTAGGCTGTCTGTACGTATTCAGACTAAAGGTGGGCGGATGTAATAAGAGCCCTGCAAATGAGTAAATATTTTTTAATACAAAAAGACTATAATTCACATTGAGATAATATGATAGTCTTTACTCTCGACCATCTCTCTCATACAATGTTAATTATTGAGCTGTTTAATTTTAAGTCAAGTATATTATATTATCCTTATATAATACGTAAAGCCATTTCTTACTACGGAACTCCTCCTTTATTTCTTGATCAATTTTAACGATTGACGAGTCAACAAATGTTTCCCTCTTCGAAGTTGTGCAATAAGGTCTTCATTGTTCAAATTGCTAACACTGAAGGGCACGGAAAGTCCTCAATGTAAGTCTTTCGGTCATAAGAATAACACGGAGAGATTTAAATTGGTCAAAAAGTAACAGCTGTTAAAACGTAAATAATGATGTTTAGGGAATGTTAACAGCTGTTGGAATTGATTTTACATAATGCAATTAGCCACTTATATAATCAAAAGACAAATGACAATGCCGATGTGTCACGAGTGACGGGGTTAGCACGCGAGGCGTGCAGTGGTGTTCACTAATACTAATTAATAGTGATTTAATTCTCAATGCGATTCTAGTTTTGCATATTTAACGCGTTCGCAACTTTGATTTGAAACCCAACAAAGATATAAAAAATAGTGTCTTGGCGAGTATAGGACTCATCTTGAAGGGGTCGCAACTTTGATTTGAAACCCAACAAAGATAAAAAATAGTGTCTTGGCGAGTATAGGAATCATCTTGAAGGGGTCGCAACTTTGATTTGAAACCCAACAAAGATAAAAAATAGTGTCTTGGCGAGTATAGGAATCATCTTGAAGGGGTCGCAACTTTGATTTGAAACCAAACAAAGATAAAAAATAGTATCTTGGCGAGTATAGGACTCATCTTGAAGGGGTCGCAACTTTGATTTGAAACCCAACAAAGATAAAAAATAGTGTCTTGGCGAGTATAGGAATCATCTTGAAGGGGTCGCAACTTTGATTTGAAACTGTTTGGTTTTTATCTTTGTTTGAAAAATAGTATCTTGGCGAGTATAGGACTCATCTTGAAGGGGTCGCGAGGCAGTGCTGCCCGGCACTGCAGCGTGTGTTGGAATGCCGGGGAACCTGTCTCTCACCCCCCTCGGCCCCCTCCCACCAATAACTGCTCTCTCACGCTCCCATTCATCCACACGTGAGCCGACAGCGCCAACACTACTTGGTCAATTTATTTTTAACCGGCTTGTCTCGGCGATGACAACACGCCGTTTCCCACATATCATCGTCCATTATGGATAACAATAAACCTTGCGGCAACCACGTCATAACATTCGCCTTGTTTTTCATCGTAGCGTGAATTCTATTGGATATTTTCGTCATCACATTACCTTAATATATTTATCTATTGAATACTACACAATAAGCGAACTAGTCACAACTCATTCTCTAGTGATTACAGAAAACACCGTAGTTGAGCTGTCGATGTGTGTTGTGTAAAACTTGAATTGTTTTAATCGCAACGATCGCATTTATGGGTGGGAGATGAACAGCAATCTCGACATCCATCTTAATAGAAAATTTAATTCTGAATATAATAACGTGTTTCTGAAACGAGCAATTTGATAAAGATGACTCGTGTGCGTAATAGATCTTCATTTTAATGATGTACAGTATATGTTCATTAAAGTAAGTGCACATTTGTCAGTTAATTTTACTACAGAAACAACTTACAATCGACCCACCTGTTTTGATTTTGTAACTATACAGTATCAAGTAACTTGAACCATTACGGCAGTTAGAGAAAATGATATAAATTTGTTCCATATCATAAGTAAAAGATTTTAGTTGAGTATATAGACTATAAGATCATGCAATTGATTGTCTATTAACTTAAATGCGTTTAGTTACCTTGAATTTCATACGGAACGCAGTATTGCTTTGTGTTTGTAATACGATTTCAGTTGTAACAGTTTCATTAGATAATAAATTTTAACGACACACATTAAGTACAAATATACAGATATACATTAAGTACAAATATACCGAGCAGAGATATAGCTTGTACTAGCCGAGAGATACTCCGTATGCTTGCAACATTTTATAGTTTCCAGTGCGAACATTACTTTAAGCAATATAATATATTATAAGCAATGACAGTTCACTTATTACGAAAAAAAGAATTGTTATTAATTGCGTGTGAGGTTCCGCAATGAAAGCCATGCACTACAAACCAGGCGTGAAACCCCCATCAACGCCAATTACGTGGCTCCACCCTCTGAATTCACCATCCGGATCTCCTAACCAGCCAAGTGCACAAATGACATAGCCCTGCAGTACCGACAATTACTGCGCATGTGATACGTACGTTTCCCCGGCGCCGGGCAGATCGCGGGGTACGAGATCCCGCCATCCGCGGAGTTCGCGTTGCCGCCAGGAATGCAGTAATGGGCATTAGAATCGCGTCTGGCGCCGCTAACCCGGCATCCGGGAGTCGCCGTTGTAGAAAGTATCATTAAAACAAACACCACTTTCTAGAAAAAAACGTATCACCCAAATGGTCTGGGTTTATTGATAGTTGTTTGCTGAGCACCACTAGCCGTGAACGTACGCTGAGCGTCAAAATCACTAGCGAACATAATATTGTATCACTTGCCAATTTTGTTAATTCAAGTATTTAATTCAATAGGAAATAATGTTTTTTGTTTACTTTGTGAATATCATAAGAATGTTTTCAGTTTTGTAATACTAGAACAAAATTGCGACCCAACCTCATTTATACGCATCTCACTAATACGGAATTTTTATTAATCCGGACGGACTCAAGAACAATTAAAAATGGTATATCACGTATTTAAATGCAGCGTAATCCACATAGACATTTGTATGTTTTTGATAAAATGACAAATGAATTAACTAACATAATAATCAATTTAGGAAACATACAGGTAACACCTTAATCATTTAATATGTTTAAGGTGTAGACTATATTACATTAAAATTCATGTTCCAATAAGCAACAGGTGTATCTGAGGACGTTGGTCGAAGAAGATCTGGCCGTTTGAGGTGATTTGTGTCATAGAGTATGGCTGTTAAGAGATCTGACAGTTTATGGAGTAAAGGCTTGTACGTTTATAAGAATACCAATAAATAGTCCACATAATTACTAGACCTTAAAAGGTACAAAATGACTAAGGATGCCATTTGAATTGAATAGAATCAGTGAACTTACAACAGTGATAGGGGCAGGTTCTATTAGAGACAGTTTTGACACAAACAGTATAAGCTTTGAATTTTATCGCGAATATTAAATTATTACTAGATGGAAAAGCACATTAATAAATATTTATATGACATGGAAATATGTTAAAGTTTAACAACACAGAATAGTGATCTGATTAATTTAGGATATCACAGCTCCAAACACTGGAACTTTGAACTGTTGGTGTTTAGTTGAGAAGTGAATCATCTTGTTTGATCAACGACAGTGTAAACACTTCAGGATAATGACTAAAATATGTAAGCGAGCAAATACACATAACTTCTCGTCCTATCTCTGCAGAGTTATCAATATATAGTCTTAGCCTTCCAGGTACTTAACCAAGTAGGTCAAGTCTTGACAGGCAAATGTAAAGGTTACTCCAAAGGGCTTCTAGGATCGAACACGTTCCAGGAAAGTCTGAATTCCCCAGACAAGTCTTGTATAATCAAAACTGGCGCCAATGCCATTTCATGAGAGAAATTGGATAGCGAATACTTTTAGTTTTTTCCACGTTGACGAATCATCATGCCTTTAATTTTCTAATTCAGCGTATTTCACTAATTTTCTATACTGCACAATCAAGTCTAACCTTCAAAGAAAATGGCTGATAATAGCTACATAAAGCCATCATAAGATTATAAACTACTGAATGCAAGCCTTTGTCGGATGAATAGATTAGATTGCCTCTATAAAACAATACGCCATAACAACGGACGAAATGGCGTCTTAATTGGCCTAAACACTGCTGTCGCCTTGCCTTACGTGCACAACACTTGTAAAGCCAGTTGCTGAAACATATTGACATTGATATGTCCGTTACAACCAAGTCTGATCTCCTGTATGACCATATTTCTCATGACAGCTATAAATAAATTCAAATTTTCTATCTATGAATAGCCTCTAAAAGCCAAATAACATTGAATTATTTGATCACAGTTTCTCAAAAACCACAAGCCTTTGACGATGTAACATGGTACAAATATTCTTAGTAGGCATATTTGCAGGGTATCTATACGCTATTATCCTTCATAAAGTGTTATATCAGGATGTTTTCCGTTCCTGATCCAGACTAAATGTTTTTCGTTCATGATACACTAAGATGACGCACAACACTGAGAATGTAGCAACGTGTATTATCGACTGGCAACGCGACGAATGTTCGCCAATGTAGCAACGTGTAATATCGACTGATAACGCGACGAACGTTCCCAACAGTCGTGTTTATGAGTGGTGAACGAGATTAATCCAAGAAGAGATTGACGAAGAAAATAAATATATTAATGCTGAGCGGACGTATTCTCCGTTCATCTTGACATATTGCAAAATACTCTCTTACATTCTCTAGCCAACGAGTTTGTACCTGATATATACAGGCTAAAAATAACATTTCAAAATGTAGAGGCAAAAGATGTTCTTGAAAACCCCCGAACTAAACGAACGAGGTTATATTCTGTAACCTTCACTGCGCTTACAGAATATAAATAAGTTAACAAACAATGCCATAATTATTTTTATTTTTTACAAAGCTACCTTTTAGATAGTTACTGATGGCATGTTCCCGAATGTCTTATTTATTTATTTATTTTTACAAAGCCACCACATCAGTATTTTTACATAGATAAGGACGGTAACATCTCGAATGCCTTATTTATGTATTACATTTTACAAAGCTACAACCCAGTATTTTTACATAGTTACTGATATTAAGTACCTGAGTGCTATAATGTTTTACAAAGCCACCAAACCAGTATTTTTACACTGTACTGTAATATATCAGTACATAGTCATAGTCATGTACTGATAGTAAGACCATGAATGCCATCATGTTTTACAAAGCCGCCAAACCAGTATTTTTACATTGTACTGTACTGTATCAGTACATATACTGATAGTAAGACCATGAATGCCATCATGTTTTACAAAGCCATCACATCAGTACCTAGTTACTCATAGTAAGGCCGTGATTTTTCTAGCCTTCTAGAGCGTTTGTTTATTTAGCTTCACCGAAGAATTTAGCTTTCGTACGAAGCAAGCGATAAACTTCATATTCCTCATCTATGACCGGTCAATTCTTCACTGAGCAAAAATATATCGCACCGGAAATGAAGAAATCATTATAGATCAGGTGAAATACATTCAAAACATTTTACAGTATCTTGGCCATTATTAAACATTCATGTTACAGTATCTTGGCCATTATTAAACATACATGTTACAGTATCTTGACCATTAATAAACATACATGTTACAGTATCTTGACCATTATTAAACATGCATGTTATAGTATCTTGGCCATTATTAAACATGCATGTTACAGTGTCTTGGCCATTATTAAACATGCATGTTACAGTATCTTGACCATTATTAAACATACATGTTACATTATCTTGGCCATTATTAAACAAACATGTTACAGTATCTTGGCCATTATTAAACATACATGTTACAGTATCTTGGTCATTATTAAACATGCATGTTACAGTATCTTGGCCATTATTAAACATGCATGTTACAGTATCTTGGCCATTATTAAACATGCATGTTACAGTATCTTGGCCATTATTAAACATGCATGTTACAGTATTTTGGCCATTATTAAACATTCATGTTACTGTATCTTGGCCATTATTAAACATTCATGTTACTGTATCTTGGCCATTATTAAACATGCATGTTACAGTATCTTGGCCATTATTAAACATGCATGTTACAGTATCTTGGCCATTATTAAACATACATGTTACAGTATCTTGGCCATTATTAAACATACATGTTACAGTATCTTGGCCATTATTAAACATACATGTTACAGTATCTTGGCCATTATTAAACATACATGTTACAGTATCTTGGCCATTATTAAACATACATGTTACAGTATCTTGGCCATTATTAAACATACCTGTTACAGGTCTTGCTAAATTTGTTTTACAACAATAATAACATTAAACAAAAACGGTTTAATGTTTTTATATAGTCATCCTATGTGACACCACGCCATCACTTCCTAAGTAATTAGCGCCAATTTAATGAATGTGGCCCCGTTGTCAGACTGCCCTGCTTTCTGTATTGTGTGTTAAACAGCGGGAATACTGTTGGCACGGCAACAAGGCTAAACGTATCGTCATCCGTTCAAAATAACGAAGCTCTTTTTTATAGAAGATCCACCACTTTTTTAATGTTTAATAGAAATCGGACACTTGAAATTGCACAGTACTCACACATGTGAATAGATATGAGGCGATGATAAGCTTACACGGGTTTAGGATTATTGTGCCTACGCTCAGTGTATCCACTCTAAATAAAATAACCGGAACGTTTTTTTTTTTTTTTCATTTCATAACATAACAAAAACCTGACCTAACTTAACCAATTTTCCCCTAATTTAACCTACAAGCAATAAGTTTATTCAAAATTGCCATACATCGCTCATAAAATATTTTAAGAGAAGTACCATTTCCTTTTAAAAAAAATCTATAATGGATACTTAAGTAATATATTTCACAAGTTCCCAATACATTTCATGGGACTATATTGATACGTTCTAAATAAGTCCGTGGATAATTTTAACACAGGTACATTTTTTGACACCTCAACCGTTTGAATTGGTCTACAGTAATTGGTTTATTAAAAAATGTTCAATGGATCAGGATAATAAAACAAAACAGGATTTTTTTAATTTGTACTTAATTTGTACAGTTTTAAGGAAAAAAAATAAACTGAATTAAATCTCGGTGTCTCTGTTGCACTTAGCATAGGGTTTTAATGAGTGTTATTCCTAGAATGCCGTTTAAAGTTATTCTTGTTAAATGTCTTGTTAAAGTTATTCTTCAACTCGTCCATGAAGAACACTCGCCGTTATTTACCACGTCTGACGTCTGGCACCAAGATAGGCGCTTCCTTACAAAGATTAGATATATAATCCTCTAGAACATAGCTCCCATTGTTTTAAAACATATAAAATGTTTAAAGTAGATTTATAATCTTTCTCGTTTATTACCTCAACGGGGGTTTTTAGGTTTTTATAATGCAACTAAGTTATTTTATCACATGTGATCCATTGTACCAATATCAAATTGTTCTACACGTATTTAGGGACCGTTGATTTATATAACGGTCTTGATATAGTTCAGTAAAATGTTAACGAGAGAAATACTTTAACAATGTTAAATACAATCCAACAATGTTGCTACATTGTTCTACAATCATTGAATCAACGCGTAGCCTATCCCATATATTTTAATATTAAACTAAGAAGGTAAATAATAAATATTTCGGATTTTAATAAATTTTATTCCAGCAAACAACATGCATGCTATGCTACTTTCGTAACAACATCAAACGAAACAAATTAAACTTCTAAATTCTTATAATTCAATGGTTTGGGTTTTTAATATACGAGAGCATTACAAAATCAATGCTAAACGATACTTAATTATATATTGTTACCTTTTTAAAACGTGAATATTTTACTTTACATTGATCTTTGAATAGTAGTATACTTATGTATTTATTCGTCAATGGTCGGCGTTCAAATTTGGCAGAATAGAGTATTCATAAGTTGCCATCGATTGAAAATCGTGGGATTCCATAGAACCTGTTTTAAGAAAAACGTGCATTTCTATAAAAATTTTACTCAAACTTGACTGGGATGGTATTGTATAAGATATTCCCATTAAAATGATCTCCGAACAATCCGAGGAGAAAGTACCAAGTTACAGCGGTTTCCGCTAACACGTGAGTTGACCACAAAACTACTCTGTATCCGGTCGAATTCGTACTGCTGGGAGTCGTCTTGGCCGGATTGTGAACTCCCTACACTAACGCTTTGACATTTTCCAACACTAAATCGGATAATCAAACAGTTTACATAGAGCACACTCAATTGTACATGAATTTAACGGTCATTTTACATTACATCGTGCAAATCTAGGACGAAACCCCAAAACAAATACAACATATCTATGTTCAAATCACGATTTCTTGTGGATATTGGTAAATGATGTTGAAATACGTTGAAGACGCATCTGTCAGGTGTACCACGTTAAGTTCCACGTGTCCAAAACACGTTACATGACATTCTGGTCGGTAACCGCAGAGGTCGTCGTTGTATGTGTTCTTGCGGACAGCATTCCTTCTGATAAACATAGCCTAGTAATTGTTTCCTTTGTTAACAAATTCTATTTCGAAACTCCATTAGTGGGAAATTTAGATTGGTATTATTTATTGCTTGAATGCACGTTTTGAACACGTTCACAAACACATTCTATGACACGTTAACCCTAACTATTCATGAATAGATGTTCGATCTTTTTACAGATAATACGATGTACTATTGAAGCGATTATCAAATAACAATCAAACTCTATCATAACTAATATTCGAAGTCCAAAAATGTGTCTTCGAAGTATCTGGTAAAATATTCCCTGTAAGTAATATTACTGTATTTCACCCGCCTACAGAACATGGCTAAGAGGTCCTGGACCTTCACTGAACTCTAGTTCACACTGAGAATGCGGTACGGTAAGCCCATAAGCAATGCTAATCAAATGGGAGTTTGAGACTTGAGAGGCAAGGCGCTGTATAAAAACGTTGGCTCGCTAATAAAACGTAAGCGTAAATTCAAATGTTCGCAAGAGTTGGGAAAATGTTTATAGCGTGTTATTAAAAGTGGAAAATAAAAAAATTAGAATATTATTAAAAATAATTAATCATAATTTAAAACGTATAGCTCTTAGAGATTCAGTTTTAAAAGGCCACAATTCAATTACACTGAATTTTAAATGAATATATATTGATTGAACATTATGAAATTAAATACTGAAGAACTTGATTAATTAAGTAGACATTAATTTACAGCTTTAAACTTTTTACTATAGTTATCTTTGTATTACTAACAACAGTTGTCTTCTAACTAAATATCTTCAAATGTTTATAGTTGGTAATTTGCTTGTTCTTTAAATATTTTTTTAACCAAGGGTATTTTATTTGTACACTATCAATATCTTGTGTAACAATTCAATTGTTTGAGAAATTTTAAACGTGTTTTTTTAAACCGAAATACTGTAATTTGCAGCCATCATTCCAATTACGTACTGTTATTCGCTGTATTATCTTAATCTTAAGTAAAAAAATCTGTTTAGGTTCATTTTGGGCTCGTTGGGTGATTATTGATGGATGGCCAGTGTGGGTTCGCGATTTTTTTTCTCTGCAAACATTTTAATATTGTTACAAAAATTATGTTATTTCTCTCGTTAAAGTATCAGAATCAGAATATTTTATTTCGTTAATAACATGAGTTACATGAAATAAGTCAAACTTTACAAACAAACTTACAATTATAAAATATTTTTTCCCACATTCCTAACCAGCACACCCTGACAGGAATTCATCTACTTAGTATGGACACTTTTCAATCAAAAAAGATTTAAGTTTAAGGATGAATGCTTTTGAGCTGTCAATGGATTTTAGTTGTTGAGGTAAGAAATTAAACAATCGTAAAGCAGAGTAATGGAGATCCTTCTCTCTAAGTGTAAGCCTTTGAATGGGATACATCATATTGCTTCTGTTCTGAGTGTTGTACAAGTGACCAGCTTTGTTCTGTATGAATAAGTGACTATTCGTTTTAAAGAAAGACAACACTTCAAGGATATAAATGCCAGGTAGTGTCAGAATATTTAGTTCTTAGAAAAGAGGCTTGCAGTGGTGTTTAAAATTTACTTTACACATAATTCTAACCATTCTCTTCTGGAACCTGAAAACTATAAAAATATCACTTGATGAGCCCCAAAAACAAATGCCACATTTAATTCGGCTATAAACATAGGCATAATATACCTGAAGCTGGATGATACTGAAACTGAATGGTACATCAGTTTTAGTTTACCCTCAAATAGCTTTTAACTAGAGGGGGTAAGAAGCAAAACTGTATTGCAATAGCACATTATATTAATGAAAAATGAATTTTAATTAAAAAAAGTCAAAGTAAACTTTCTCTAAATACTTCAGTATTTTAAGCATCAGACCTATATTTTTGAAAGCGTAATGTCAATTATTTTATATTTTACTCTTAACAATTATAATACTTTAACAGCATTTACATTAAAGTCGTATTTACATTAGCAAAATTTACAGTAAAGTAGTATTTACATTAGCGAAATTTACAGTAAAGTAGTATTTACATTAGCGAAATTTACATCAGTCATATTTACATTAGCGAAATTTACATCAGTCATACTTACATTAGCGAAATTTACACTGAAGTAGTATTTACATTAGCGAAATTTACATTAGTCATATTTACATTAGCGAAATTTACATCAGTCATAGTTACATTAGCGAAATTTACACTAAAGTAGTATTTACATAAACGAAATTTTTATCAGTCATATTTACATTAGCGAAATTTAAATTAGTCGTAATTACATTAGCTAAATTTAGATTACAGCTGTATTTGAATTGAATTCAAGTTCAAAAGCCCATTTAAAAACTACATTGTGCAAAGCAGTTAAGAGTCTTGAATGATCGTGGGTTAATATTTCTAATGCTTTAATATTTGTGTCAAAATTTAAAAATTAGGTTGCATGTTTTATGTGAAGCAGCTTAAAAATATTTGTCCGTGTATACCTGCGACGATTAGTCTAGATTTTCTTGAATACATTCTTATCGGTGGTTGTATTTTGTGACAAGTTCATTTAACTATCGTAATTAATTAATCGGCTACTCATCAATTAGTTAAAACGTTTAAGTTCGGCTCACATATAACTTAATATTAAATTTCAGAAAGCAAGCTAAAATATAACTTTTTTAATCAAAAGATGACGAGCTACTAAATTTGACAATTTCTTGAATAAGGAAATTTAGTTATGAAATCTTACACTTTTACGGGTTAACAAATTTATTTATTATCAGATTTACTCATAACTAGACAGAAAAGAGATACAGAGGTAGATTTTTACGGCAGCAGCGAACGCATCAGAGGCAGTTACCACTAATGTAAATCACGTTTATCCTTAAGGATTTGTAAGACTGTAAGAGAATAAAGAAGGGACTACTAACAGTACTGGTCCTATTCACTATTGGATACGACCTCTGTTTCCTTTTCTCTGTGGTCTTAACAAAAATAATAGTTGTTGAAAACATGAAAAAACTGCTGATCTATGTAAGTGATGTTAATTCACGATCTAACGGAGGAAATCATCAAAAGTTAATAGTTTTACTGTTCAAATCAAAGAAACAGAATTACACATAACACACGTTCTAATTACTAAAAATAACTTCTCTCGTACGTTTCTGAACGGCTTTTTACGTTACGTGATTCAGTTCTATATTCGTACACGGGAGTGATGCAAGCCCCGTGATTATTAATAAATGTAATCACCGCACTTATCTCGTTTGGGACGTAAGTGTTGTTTATTGCATCACGCGTCATTACATAAGGCAAAATGCCGTGGTGTCCAAAACGATTGGTGCTGGCCCGAGCGTGCTGCAGCCGTCCATCACAATCTGTCGCGGCTGTCAACTTGGCCACTCGTTAGATAATGTCGCGTGTATGGACGAAATGACGTGCTTGACAGATAGATTCAATGAAATATTACGTTAAAAAATATAGTTAAAAAATTCCAATATTACAACTTACATCTTACAATCTACTAAAAATGGAATGACCTGAAATTCTGCTCAAATCCGGCTCTGTTTCCCTGAATCACGAAGAGGGATAGCAACGATATAACGAAAATATCGATAAAAATATTCCGATATATCAATATATTAGTATCGGTATTTATTTTTGATAATAACGGCCATATCTATATTTTGGTCCGATATATCATATCACTAAATATTGACGTTTTTCTCCCTCCTCAAGATCATCACGATTCGAAAAAAAACACATTTAAATTGACTCTTATGCGCACAAAACATAATAATAAGTAATAAAGTTAATTTATTTAATTATTTTACTTGAGGCTAACGCACTAAACTGTAGTTTATTGTAGACATTGGAAGTAGGTTTAGTGAATTTATTTGTTTATAATTTTTAGTGTTTATAAGAATCCTGATGCATTTTTAAATGTGAAAAACAAAAATAACTATCTAATTACATTATTCTTTTATAATTAAAATAATAATTGAAGGTATAATTATTCTTGTTCTGAACTGTTTTCATTCAACCCCACGGACCAAAACTTTTTTGTGTAGATAAATGTATTTAATTATTACATTTTGTAGGCTATTCTAAATAGTGACAGCAAAACACCTGTATTTTTGTCTTAATATAGGAGACAGTGCATAGCTTTAAAAAGACAAATCATTAAAAACCGATTACCCAATACTATCACTAGATCGTTATTTGATTGCGATATATCGATATATTGAAAATATGTGTCAACCCTAATCACGAATCTTTTCTCCATAGAACAATGTTACACTGTTTCATATGAAGCTACTAAACATAGTTTTTAACCTTGCCATAACATACAAGTAGATAACAGCTTATATTTATAAGCCAATTTGAACGATTTAAGTTTTGAAAATTCTTTAAGAAATGCTTAACGTGGATTGCCTATTGAGTTTTCAAATTAGTTGGTGTTTTCATTCCAATTTATTTTTTTAACGAAAAAAATTTTACGTACGTATATCATCCATATATGTAAATAAAAATCAAACTAGCAATCCAATCAATATCCTTCTTTACAATTCTTTAAAAGTACACGTAAAACATAATTGTATTTATTATTCAGTTATATTCGGAAAAGTGGACGAGAAAAGCGGTTTATTCAAATGATATTCATATTAAATAACATTGGTCGAGGAGGTAGACCCATGACGGCCGACCACTCATCTTGATTGTTTTACTTATAAGAAGAAATAAATTCAAAAACAATAATATCACAGAAAATATAGCAGACATCTGTTTGAAATAAAAAAATAATTTAAAAAATGAACATCATACTGTAGCCTTATTAAAGCTACTATTTATTTTTGATATGTTGAACTAACTTAAATGAGAGATTAAAGTAAGACTTGTCCAGTGACAAAAAATGTTTCTTTATTTATCTTTTTATAAATAAATTCAACAAATAAAATTGGTTTCTTCTACAAATAATGATAAAAACGAAAATAAAAATCTCTTCTTTTATTGACTCAATGGAACATAAATAAATAAAAAAGGTTCTGGTCTGAAGACATTTAATTTATTATTTTGGAAGAGTTGTTTTAATTTATTTATGTTAGAAGGACAACATAGATCAGGAAATAACTAGAAACGGCGAAATAGAAGACGAGTTTGAGCAAAGCTTGGTAAGGGGAATTCAAAAACCGGTTTTAATGAGCCAATCGATAAGCTAGTTTTTTTACTTCTGTGTTGTAAACTCCTTCCGTGTAAAACTAGTTCCGGGTCTATTGTATTTTACTGTGTTATATTGTTTATTGGGTGGTGTGAAAACTTTGTTGTACTGCTATGTGTGCTTATGTGTGTTCTTATTCTGAAAGCAATCCCTCGCTATGTGTCCATATTTATTACATATAAAACATGTTTTTCGATCTTCTACATTGTTTACAGCACGGCTAACCCTATGCTTACTGCTTAGGTGGTAGGTATGCTCGTACCTCTCTACGATGTACATCGTTGTTACATACATTTTGTACTTGAATAAATACACATGCTATCTAGGTCTGCATAGCTGGTAGGATTTCCCAAAAATACTAATTTAGCTCTAGTTTCAGGATTTAATCCTAATTTAACAATGTCTACAACTTCTTCTTCGGTGTATCTAGTATTAAGTACCTCAAACTCGTTTTCTATTTCGCCGTTTCTAGTTATTTCCTGCTCTATGTTGTCCTTCTCTGTTAAATCAGTATTAATTTTTCCTACCATTTCCTTCAAGGAATTTAAAATTTCCTCGAGGGATGACACTTTAGCTAGAGCGGCTTCATTACTTACAAAGAAACCTTTTAAACCCTTTAATCTCAATTCGTAATGAGCTAACTTCGCTTCAATACGGATTATCACTTAAACATCTACTTTCCACAACACCCTCAACTCTTTCTTTCAGATTTTCTAAGTTCACTTTAATGTACTCATATTCCTCTCCACCTACTACATGGCCGGACAGGTAACCTATATTAGGCCTAACACCTAACTTGACAAGCTCTCTAAGTTTCTTTCTTAAATCACCCACTAGTGTGCTGTCTTCTACTTCTATTCCTCTTAAACGTGCTTCTTACATAAGTTTTTTCTTAAGGAGAAAGTATACCTTGAGTGCCATCTTCTCAATTTATTTAATATTAAATTTTGTTTTAAAATCTGGTCTGAGATAATTTGGGATAAGCACACACTCTTCTATTTTAAACGTAGACTCTGTTGTTCAACGAGCATAGTGGCGCACTTAATGTAGCCTTATTAAAGCTACTATTTATTTTTGATATGTTGAACAAACTTAAATGAGAGATTAAAGTAAGACTTGTCCAATGATAAAAATGTTTCTTTACTTATCTTCTTATAAATAAATTCAACAAATAAAATTGGTTTCTTCTACAAATAATGATAAAAACGAAAATAAAACTCTCTTCTTTTATTGACTTAATAGAACATAAATAAATTAAAACAACTCTTCCAAAATAATAAATTAAATATCTTCAGACCAGAACCTTTTTTATTTATTTAACTTTTTTAATCAATTTCTTTAAACTTTTAAATCAAAAAATTCAAAATTCAAAATTGTATTAAATTTCATAAAAATAGTCTAAAACTTTCATAAAAAAATTCTCTAAATTTTCTTAAAATTGTCTAAAATTGCCTCCGGGAAATCTGGAACCAAAAGAAATAACCAGCTTTTAGTGACTTGAAACATTTCTCCTTTTTCTTACAAAGTTTAATAAACAGAAAGACAAAGAAAATCAAAACACTCTAAAATTTCTCACTAGAAGAATGCCTTCTTTCCAGAACCAAGTTTAACCGCGCATGCTTGGTGGATCATACCTATCTACTAAAACCCTACTGAAAAACTCTAACTAAAGAAAACTTGTAAAAAAAATTACTTACGTAGCTGTCCTGGAGGTTTCGAATCCAAAATTAACCACAACAAAGCTCGTCCGGCATTCAAACAAACACTCACATGCGAACTACAGAAAAAATTGCCGCAATGGTAAAGGAAAACCGAAACGGTACAAGTCGCCGTGTACACGAAAGCGGAGCGAACGTGGTCCCACTAAGAAAGTTATTGGAGAACTCCCCAAAGGCCGCACGCTTCCTCCAACGGACTTACCCCCATTTTAACTCTAGAAGCTAAACCAACCAATTAGAACCCTCTAAACCAGGACATCTGAACAGGTAAGGCTCACCAAACATGTTGCCTTCAGAAAACATGTCGCATGAAATTGACAGGAAATTAACAAGCGTGAAAATACTGGTTATTTAACTATTTTATAGGGGAAAAACTACTTTTTTTATTTGAAAGGGGAAGATTCTGAATTTTTCTCAAAACTTGGAGAATTTATATAGAAAATTTTTGAAAAACAAAACAAACTCCTAAACCTCTCAGTTCTTACAAAATTTAACATTTTCTAAATACAATTTTTCTAATTTAATTATAATGCATCAATTAACAATTGTTACAATACAATAGAAATGTATTACAATACAAGAACAAAATCTACAGATGGATGTCGGTGTACAAATGTATGGTGATAAATGTCGGTAACCACGTTTACCTTCCTCAGACCAGTGATTCACAAATAACTCACGAAATATGAATATTTTTCACAAATATTGTCACATCTGATTTATAGTACAGGGAGTAAACTTTCCTGCAAGTTGACTACTCTTGCAAAACAACAAACTGTATTATATCAAGATACCACAAACGTATCCATTATGTTACTCTCTTTTAACGAACATATCATTAAAACTAGAGACATAAATAACACATTTAATCGCCTTGTACTAGTTTCTAAAGATATAAAAAATAATGGATCGGAAATAATTCGGAAATAGGTCGAGGAAACGGGAAACTTATGCAGATGACACGTAATTTTCTAGAGATATTAGCAGTACGAGAAGTGTGTCATATTAGCATAGTTGCGGGCATTCGGATAGAAAACGCACCTTGAACAACTCATAAACAGTGGTTGAGTGGTATTAATAGCCCGTAACTATATCGGTGTCTAAATATAGCTTGAGTGCTCAAAAAACATAATTCATTCGACAAAACTGTCAATTTTCTAAGCGTCGTTTTATGATTTCCTGTCTTTCTTTTTGAGGCCAACTGAAGCAAAAACCTGGCTTGTTAAATAGTGGGTAACAAGAGACAAGTGGGTAATATTGTGACAAAAAGTGCCTTTCTATACAAGGTCCCCTTAATTACAACTAGATAATTAAACGACATATGTTATTTTTAATTTTTAATGCGAATTATTCACAAGTTATCGTCAAACCAACTTTGTAAGGCGTTTCTCCATTAAGAGTCTGCAGAGGCTGTCGGCCATGTTGGTTTGAAATCCTATAAGAACAATGTTATTTTTAATCCGAATTATTCACAAGTTATCGTCAAACCAACTTTGTAAGGTGTTTCTCCATTAGGAGTCTGCAGAGGATGTCGGCCACGTTGGTTTTAATCCTATAAGAACAATGTTATTTTTAATCCGAATTATTCACAAGTTATCGTCAAACCAACTTTGTAAGGCGTTTCTCCATTAGGAGTCTGCAGAGGCTGTCGGCCACGTTGATTTTAATCCTATAAGAACAATGTTATTTTTAATCCGAATTATTCACAAGTTATCGTCAAACCAACTTTGTAAGGCGTTTCCCATTAGGAGTCTGCAGAGGCTGTCGGCCACGTTGATTTTAATCCTATAAGAACGTTATTTTAGTTAATTACTTGTTGGTTTGCCGTGTCATCATAGGTAAAAAGAGTCGTCGCGTAACTGTTCTGATAAGACTCCGTAATAAACCGATGTTTGCTTGGTGTGTATATCTTCCGAATCAAGACTTTAAATAGAATGTTTAAAATTTTTGAGCAATTTTTTAGACCAAAATGGCGATGTAGTCCTTAAGATTAGGAGAGCATGCAGTAAAACTATATTGGATACTTTTCTTAATACGATAACCAGCTCGTGCAGGCAGGACACACCATCCTGGCTGATCCTTCCTTCCACTTTTAAAGAGTCTTATCTGAATCGTTAATAAGCATGATGCAACAGATTATTTGATCACCTTGAAAGAGAGACAAATATGGATGGCAAATACATCGATATCGAACTGACGATAGTATCGAAAGAGAAATATCTATGTAAATTATTTGTCTGTATAAAATTATGCACTAACTTTGATGGCATAACCAACAATACACTCATGTTTGCTGTCACTATTTATTAGCAATTAAATACATTTTTCTACACGAAAAAGTTATGGTCTGTCGGGTTGAATGAAAATATTCAAAGCAAGAATATTAAATATGTACCTTTAATTATTATGTTAATTATAAAACAATAATGTAATAACATTGGTATAGTATCGCCACCCGTTCTATCCACTGGTCTACAATACACTTCATTTTAATGCGTTAACCTAACGTAAAAAAACGAAATAGTTACTTTATTGTTTCAATGCATTTTTTGTACGCATATAAGAGGCAATTTAAATGTTTTTTCGAATGGTGATGATTTTAAAGAGAGAGAATAACGTCAATATTTAGTGATATGATATATCGGACCAAAATATCGATATGGCCGATATTATCGAAAGAGGTAATATCGAAAATAATATATCGATATATCGAAACAAATTTATCGATATTTCCGTTATATCGATATATCGTTGCCATCCCTAGAGACAAATGATAGAATTACCAAAACATTTAGACAATACTAGCGTGGTTTGGACTTCTACGCTAAGGTATTTGTCTCGATGTACTGTTGAACATTTACTGTTGAATTGGTCTCTTTTTAGTATTTGAATTTATTGTTTTCTATTTAGTATTACATTTTAGTACTTTTGAATTTATCTTTTTAGGCGATATCAGTTAAAATACTAAATAAATAATCGCATTTCATATTTTCTCACAATCATACAGACAGTTAAATAAGTATATTTAAAGAATATAAATCTGAATCTTGTAATTATTTCGTATTTTCAGCATAGTTTCGGAAAAACAAATTTAAAATTACCATCGTGAATTCTTCGACAAAGCTATCAAATGTCAAGCGATAAAATCATTTTCTAATGTCTTCTCTTAGAGCTCTCACACAGTTCCCAGTCAGTCCCGAACTGTGATTACTGCTCTCTGGATCGACATGACTGAGTGCAAACCTAGGCGATGTCCATCCCCTCCAAACCACAAGGCCTCACCTGTCATGGTACCTAAGTAATTCTAATACATGCCTATGTATAACCCACATATTGATGTTAATTTAACATTAACATAGAATATCCGCCATTCTTCAATCAGTGGATTCCCAGTAGTTGGAGAAAGGACATCGGCGGCGACAGGGAGTGAAGAGGAATGTATGCCGTCCGTTACCCAGACTCACCAACACTTGACTTCCTGCTTCGCTCTCTAAAAGGGGGCATTTGGCCAATTATTGCCCCTCAGTGTCCTTGCCAATCATGGACCTTCAAGCCTACACTACAACTGCACTGTCGTATTGTTGGCAAGAAAGGGCAGCCTTGAAGGCAATTAATTTTCCTTTTCATCTTTGGACGTTTCAAACAAACGTAAGACAAATATTTTCAACAAACAGATGGAGAACAGGTGGCTGCCGGGTCAATTAGTTACTAAGGTACTTCGAAAGGATTTATATACGAAATCCTACATCACAACTAAGGTGCCAAAATTCCTAAGAGGAATTACCGATTGAAAGAAATTATTGTTCCTAAGCTGAAGTTAGCTGTAGCCACTTCAGTTTAAGTGTATCTCCAATAAATATAAAGAATGATACAAACTACTTCAAATTTCTACCTAATTTAAAATGTTAAATTCTATGTAAACATAAAAATATCAAATGTTGATTTTCTTTTTAATTGTTATTTATTAATATCATTATTATTCATAACATAACTCTTCAAACAATTCGTATATTGTTTAAAGAAGAGTTTCTAATAATCAAATGAGGGCAAGTTGGAATCTTGTTTTAATTTTTCCAAGCACTAACGGCAGTTCAAAGCTTCTATGTTCATGAACAAATGCAAACTTTACATTATATCCTAGGCTATATAATTTTGGATAACATTGAACGGTGGACGTTTAGATGTCGAGGGCAATAGGTAAATTCGTATTCACAAATTGTATCACAGTTATACAACACCTGTTAGCCCTCACTTCACCAGTCAGGACGTACGTCTGGCGACTTGCCAACCGATCCGACCAAGTAGTTTTACCAACTAACTAGTTTCTGCTCCTGCAAGGACCTTCCGTCAACAAACTGGAATCAGACAGTTCAAATTAAACTTGTTTTTACACGTAAAAATAGCAGCAGCATGTGGCAGTAACAGTTGTGTAACGGCGTGGATGCATCCTGCGACAGTGCGTCAAATCACAATTATACGTCATGGCGACCTAACAATTATCACATGTACCTTGTTACCCGGACAAAAAATGCCATAACAACTTGTTCCACGCTCACTAGCCTAAGTTTTTGTAGCAGTAAGCTGCTAGAGCCTGTCATCAGTCGCTGACAACAATCAATACAATAATTCATATAAATTCCACTGAATTACACTATAATTGTTTTTTATCGTGATTAGAGATGTTATTTCTTTAGTTTCACGTTTATCCAGACTACTGGTTATCAGGGCCGATATCATTCAATTAAATAAGTCATTCTAAGACGATTGTGGACAACAAAGAAAGGTTCAGGTAACTTATGCTCAAAACTAGTTTCCACAATTTGTTCAAGCATAGACAGTTATCACAGATACTACGTTTGAGTCGGATAATCGGAGTTACAAACTAAAAAAATATTACACACGCTAAATCTTTTGAAACAAACACCAAGTGTTCAAAACACAATTTGTTGACTGACGGACAGTTACCATAATTAATTCATCTAAGCCGATTATAAAAGACAAATTCTCTTCAAAGACTACAATTTTCGAAAATTGTCGACGCAACGAGCATTATCACAGTTACTACGTCCAAGCCAGATAACCGGAGTTCCAAACCGTTAAAACAAGGACAGCAATTATCTTGGAACAAAGGCCAATTTTTCACAATTTATCTTTACGACAATTAGATCCTAGCTAATATGTGTAAGCCAGAATCGGAGTTGCAAACCGTACACAGATTAGACAAGACACATTTTTTAACAATGTACCGGGTCTTGGACCGGTACAGTTTCGTTTTTTTCGTCGTTGTCTGCCAGGCTGCCTGAGATTCGCTTTTGCCCTGCGTTTCGTGTACTTGGTAGCCGTTGGCCCAGTTCCGTTTCGTTCCGTGTTCCAGCAGCTTCGGTCAAGTTGGCCTGTCTGTTCACTTGTTCTTTGCGGCGTTCGTCAAGTCATGGTTGCCGGCTGAAAGGTTCCCAAAACGTAAGTGTTCTTTTGTAATTTATAATATTTAATCACCCTTTTGGTGAAAATACTTTTGTTTCATTGAAAATATTAATCGGGCTTAGTTGTGTTTTCAGGGTTTTGTTAAATTTGTGTTCTTTGTTTAGATGTTTCTCAGACTAGGTTAAAGCCATGTGCTTCCATGTTACTTTTTACCGTTAATTACCGTTAATGCTTGTTATATCTGCCTTTTTTGTCAATAGTAGTTCTGTATAATGTTTTGTTGAGCCTTTTTACAGTTGTAGTTACCGATTTACCATATTTTTTGTTCCTTGCCAATAACCTAGCCTAGCTGTACACTTTGATTTTCATGTTATAACCTATTGCTCATGTATCCATAGCCTAGTATTCAGTTTGTCATTTTTTTTAGTTCCATATACGTAATTAATTCTTGTATAATTTGTTAATTTGTAATTTGTCTTAAATCTGAGTTTCCAACGTAATTAGTCATAGCCTAAAAATTTATCTTTTATTTTCTAGGGTGCTCCAATCCTGTACAATTTTGTCTGTTCCTGTTTTGTTTTGCCATGTCATGTATTAGGGGTTATGTATAGTATTTTGGGGGTTGGCTGTACTGCTTTTAATGTGCTGTGGTCTGGTTGCAGTCCAGGGTCCTCGAGTAGGACGATTCTACCCTCGGCCTGCCGTCCGGGGATTGTCTACCATCTGCACTGCCAGCCTGGCCTGAGGACCATGTATAGAGGCCATTGGTGACCCTTCTGCCCCAGCTACATCTTTGGGTATGAGTCTTCTGTCCTCAGGTCAGTGCTTTCCTTCTTATTTTCCCGGCGGCTGAGCTGGGGGTTGCTGATATAAAAAAGAAAGAAGAAAAAAGTTTGTGGAACTGTTTTAATTTGTGCCTAGGCCTAAAACGGATGGGACAAAGTGGACAGTGATTTTATACCACAGCCATTGGGGACTTATATATTTTTTATTAAAGAGAAAAACCTTTTTAAAATACACAAAGATTTTGTTGATGTTAATATTTATTTATTTATATTTATTGTTATTTAGTTTAATTAGTTTATTTGGTTGTTACATTTGTTTAGATTTTTATATTTGTTAGGTCCCCATTGTTAAATCATGTTATTATTTATTCAAGGCCTAGTTATTGTTATTTATTTTTTTTGGGTTACGTGTATTAGGGGTGTTTGGAAGTGAATTTTTACTCGAACGGTACCGTGTTATATTTTCTTTTAAATTGTTTAATTTTTAAACTCACCAAAAGGGGATTATTGTGCTTTTAGTTAATTTCTATTCGGAGCTGCCCAGGGAATCCGGCTTACTCCCTGGCCTCGGTGGAATCAAGGGATGTGGGCCAAATTGCCGGCTTAATTGGGGTTATCTAAATTTGTTTCTTAATGGTCATTTTTAAATTGTTAATAATTTGTCTTACGTTTTGGGTGTCTCAGGCCCAACCGCAGATAGGCCATAGGCCATGTAATTGTTAACTTTGGTATTCGTAGAGTTTGTTGTTTTTGTAGCGTTAAGTGTTTTGGTAGCTTTTGTCGTTATATTGTTAAATTTTGTGTTTCTTGTTATTTATTTAATTGCAGATTTTATATTGTGGCCTTCTGCCTGTTTCTATTGTGGCCCTATGCCAGCCAGTTAATGTTTATTTGGCAAATAAAATTAGTTTTGCTCAGCTGCCGAGTGTTATTTTGACCCTCCAACTGCCACCCGTGATCCCATCGCCCGACTTGTTTTGAGCCATCCCCCGGTTGGCACGCTTTCCAGCTTTGGTGGGGGGGGATGGGTCTCAACAAAGACCACATTGTTCACAAATTGTCGCTACATATATCTATTGCACGTTTCTAGCTCTATGGAGGACAGTCGGAGTTGCTAACCAAGAACAGTAGAGGACGAATTCTCTGGGAACAAAGCGGAAAATGGTATGTACTGCAGTATGTTAATGTCACATTCATAGGCGTGGCATGACATTACACAACGTTCACTGCCTCGAGTGACTATTTCATACGTTAGTTGTGCAAACCACTATTTAGCAAAACAGTTAATGGAAACATAATAGCTGATTGAAACAACTAGCTACTAGCTTCTTGGCATCTCAAACGAGATGATTCGATCAACGGTGCTTTGTTTACAACATTTGCAAATCTGAACAAAGAGATATAATTTACTGTTTTCAACTTATTAATCAATTAAAGATATTTCATTCAAATCACTCAAGCAATATAACTTAGCAATTAGCCAAGCGATAAATTGTAAATGAGTGGGAAATAGTTATTTTTTATAGTTGTGACTTGAAGAGGTTTCCTAATGAACTGAAGGGTACTATAATTTAGTGTTTTATATAAATAATATAATAGCAGCCTAGATAAGCCATACATACAGTAAATTACAGCAAGATTTGTTTTTGGCGTGGGCGCAGTTATAAGTGCAAAATATTTATTCAAATTATATTCTCTGTAATATGACATATCTTTTATGAATATATTGTTCAGTTAGGATAAAAATACAAAAACTATCAGCAAACCAATAATGTTTTTCAAAAAAGGATATAATATGTAATATAAATATCGGAGCAAAATACAACTATTAGGATTCTACTCTTTATAATGGTTTTGGATCTTAGATCTTAGGGACAAAAATAAATTGCTTTATTGTGAACTTGAATTTATCCTCAGTCATGCTTCTTCAATAATTAGTTGATGGTAAATAAACATACATGTACAAACTGATGAGCGGATCTTTCGCTACAGTTATAAATCATATATTTCAATTAATAACTGTACGATAGTAACTATACGTCAATTGGCACCTGCTTACTGATAAACGCATCACGTCGAACCTTGGGCAAACCAAGAGAAAGGTGTTTCTTCCATTGACACTCGTACTGTGATAAGACAAAACATACTCGATAAGATAGAACAGTGAATTTGATAACGCAAAGGCCTTTTTGACTTAAAATGCGGAAAGAAGCATGTCTCGATAATTTAATATTTGATCAATTCTGTACGAATACCGTAAATGGTTCTGGGCGAATGAAGATTTTTGGTAAATGAACTGTCACTTATATGATCTCCCAGCTGTGCCAGCTGCCAACCAAAAATTACCATTTTATTTTAATAAATACAAATTTATAATATTGCACTTCATCCTTCTACTGGACCTTTACTCTCCCCAAGTTTAAATGTTTCAACTACAACTTTTCAAGAAAAGCTGTTTACAGAAATATTTGAATATTACTTATGCAACAGCCATATCACTTTATTAATAAACTAGAGGACACCCATGCACGCTTCGCGTGCCAGCCCCGACTCTCACTGCGCTCGATGTGAATTTGATTACAAATAATAGTAGATTATCTGTATATCGTAAAATCACAACATTATATTTATTTACAGTATCTCACTCACGCTATTTTCGTTGCTAACTATTTATTAGTATAGTGTATTACTTAGCCTATTTAAGAAGTGTTTATTTCATTTGTTTTTGTTTAAACATCAGAAGATTTTGTTTAAACATCAGAAGATTTTGTTTAAACATCAGAAGATTAAACTCTTAATGCATCAATAGGATAATGTCAAACATACAAAATATACATGTTTATTTATTTACAAAACAGCTGTTATTATTTCACTAATGTTATTTTTATAGAAAAAAGGACATTTTGAGAGGCTGCTTGTACCCCATAGGAATGGAATTTAGAAAAATCCTTCTTAGTGGGTCCTTTCGATGCTAAAGCTAACGGCGGCACGTCTACCCGGCACCAAATCTGACCACCGCTCTAAGGTTAATCAGGCGTTACTAATGTCACAACTTAACCCGGCACCGAGACAGTTTGAAGGTAGGGGAGCTGGGTTCCCCCTCCACAACACCAAACATACGCCCCTCATTCTCTTCTTTCCCTCCCTCGAACCCTAGGCATCTCATCGCCCTAACTCCTTTAACCTAACCTAACCTAACCTATTGAACAAAGCGTTGCCTTCATTTTACAAAGCTCACCCCCATTCATTTTAAAACCATCACACACCTTCGTTTAGTAAAGCTCGGTCCCCGGACATGGACAGCGCGAACCTACGGCACCTTACGAAAAGGGGAGGTGATTAGGGGAGGGGAAAGAGAAAGGAGGGGTTGGGAGGGGGTAGTGTAGGTGGAATGGGTAAGAGGGGTGGCTGGTGCCGGGTTGACATACTGTCATGGCGGCCAGTGAAAGGTCCAGTGCCGGGTTGACGTGTTTTTTTATAACATATAAAGCTTGGTGCCGGGTTGATGAACTCCCAAGCTAACTTCCTTTAAAATGTCGTGTAAATCTGTTCAGTAGTTTTTGAGATTTCGTGATGAACGAGTGAAAAAAAATTAAGGGGATATCGACACACTCGTATAAAAACTAAGAAGTAATATTGGCATCAAGCGATCAAGTGTAAACTGAACAAAAATTTTGAAATATTTTTAAAAAGAGACCCTTTGGTGGTTTCCAATTTTTGTTTAGCATTAGTGTCAGGAAGTCAATGAAAAATGCATTGCTTATTCTCAACAAATTAACATTGATGCTTTCATACTACTTATTTATAAAGGCTACAGAAGCCTACGTCTACATTAACGTTATAAATGAAATAAAACATTTTCCCGTACTTGAAAACTGCTTTGCCAACACTGAAAATGTATCAAATGTAGGTTGTTAGGATTTAGATGGGTGAGTCGATCCAGAAAGTTAAAATGTTTATAAAATGTAGTTAGTTTGTGGCTCTGGAATTATTTTTGATTGAAAGTATGATGAGAGCTAGAGGAGCATCTGTTTAGGCGTTGATTTATCTCAGTTAGATATTCTACCGCTACCGAATTCATAACAATGATTTTTGCCTGGCTTAAAGTTTACGATATCGATTTTTGTTTAACGGTTTTATAGAAAGTTAATTTATAAAATATACTATTTGTATATAATTTAATTAATATCATTTACCTCAATAATCTATTATTGTTGGGAATTATATTTTGATGCATTCTTTTCCAGCTAATCAACTTTTTAGAAGGAAACTGTGACAGACAGAAGTAGCTTTGTCACTAACTTTCAGTATCGTAATTGAATATCTACTTTAGGCATTAAATTAATAAGAAATTAGCTCTCCATGCTTATGTCCACTTCGTATCTACTACGGCATTAATTTCAATTGTAATTGTGTGAATAATACACTTGCATACATGCAAAACTGCCACGTTATCTGGAAAATTCGAGGCAGAAATCGAATAGATCATAAAAATGTGTAATGCAGAATAAACAACAACTGAGTGGAATCTGTGCAAACACCAGCTCAAATTGCGAAAGGCTAACGCCATCTGCGTGATGCCACTGCTGCGGAGAGGTCACTTGTGTGTAGATGGTTGGTTTACACTTGACGTGGGATGCCACTTGCAGTTCGCTGCATGCCACAGCACTTCGGTGTGTAACCCGCCTACGAAACTACGCACATTTCCTCTACCTCCCATCCTAGGAACACATCTAAGCGACCCACTCGGCCTGGACACACTCTTCCTGACGGTGCACTCCACGAACACTGAGCTGAACACAATCCCTGTCATCTAACTCTATAACAAGAAAACCACCACTCATTGATCTTCAACATTTCAAGAAGAGCTAATTCTGATTACACTGTGTGCTTATTCAACAAGAACTTACGATCCTACAATGGTGTTTATATAGTTGAACTATTGATCGATGATGCAAGCACTACAGACAGTTATAAGTTTTCGTTTCATTTTCGTAAATACATTAATATACTTGTGAAACATGTATGTTTTCGTAGTATGTGATTTGCAATATGAAAACATTTTTAATACAGATCATTAAAAGTAACAAATTACTTGTATCTTCCTTGTAAGTTCCAATACGGATTTCAAGTGAAGTCTTTGCCAATCTAAGATGCATAGAGACCACAAGGCTGGAAGTAATAATCTTCCGTTGTCAAAACAATGTAATTGCGTCCAACCAGAACGTCGGCCAAGCAGCTTTCCTGCAGTCATTTCCAATACATAAAACGTATATGAGCAAATATTGGAAATAGTATAGGATAACAACAATTCATAGATCGTAAATCCAATATAAAATTTATTTTTTAATGTAACACAAACGTTTTCGAAAGCAACGCTTCCATCTTCAGGTTATGTTTTTAAAACATTAAAAAATTAAAAAATAAATTTTATATTGGATTTACGATCTATGAATTGTTGTTATCTTATTTCCAATACAGCTTGCTTGCTACTTGCTGACGTATAAAATGTAGTCAAAGGAGCTGCTATTACACAGTTGTGATTCAGTTTTGTGATACTGCTCTTTATTTTGCAACAAAATTTAAATTTAACTTAATTATTTATTTGGTGGACCGTTTTTTACAGCAGTTGTATTGGATAGAGCTATTTATAAGAATTTAAGGGATGTTTGCAAAATGATCTCGGGAATGCAGGCAGAGTGGCGATGGAGTTCTACACGAATGACAGTGTATTGACAAGATGCCTGCTGGGGTCTACCTGGACTCTGTTCATCTATATCTGACAAAAACTATAAAAAGTCCTCAAGGGTCTGTTCTTCCCACCTCAGTTTCACAACAAGTCGTTAAAGAAGTAGTTGCAATATAGACAGTCTACCTGCTATACAAAGTTGCATAATTGTAAGAACCAAGGGGAGAAACTGAGTGGTAGAGAGTAAGAGTGCGCCGGGCGGGGCGCCAAGTCTTGGCAGAGCCCCGCACTTTCAATGTTACCTGGGCGTCAGTGTGTGATCGCGGCCATCCGAGCGTGGCGGACGTTGGCCTCCAAGTCAAAACCAACCCTCTTACATCAAAACAAATTTGGCACATCAAACAAGGCCGTGTGAAAATATGCCAGAACTCCTAGGCATTTCCTAGTTCAACATGTACAGTTTGGATTTTTCTTGTCGAAAAAAAACACAGAATTTAAAAGCCTGAAGTAAAATCCACAGTAGACGTACTAGTGTGTTAAATGCCAATGTCCCACCAAAGAACAAACGTTTGCAGCCATTCACACCTGGTTCTTCAATAGAATAAAAACCAACTAATTCCTGTTGATAAAATCGAAATGGCCCCAAATGGCTTGAATATTTAGTTGGTTCAAAGCCTGAACTTCAGCTCAGGAAACACATGACTGATCGTTTGCCCTTCTACGGAAAGATTTCCGAGAGGTGCCTTTTCCAAAAAACACGCGAAAGTGACTCAACAGTCCATTCCTTACGAGGACAATTTCTTCCATCGATGGTTCCATCAATCAATCAGGTTCCAGAAACTTGTTCTGGAAGTCAAACGTCTCCCTAGTTTATGCTCAGCGAGTTTTTGGAAAGAATTAATTTAAAATAACCTCAAGTGTTTCCATTTGGTTACCAGAATTTGAGTTGTTCAGGACTTTTGTGATCTAGCAGTATAGGAATATTTTGAATGGATTAGCTTTTAAAATAAACTTGAGAAAAGCATCTTCGAGTCAACTTTCAGAAGAAACAATGTCAAAACTATTGCTTACAAATTTATCTTAAACAGCATTGGTAATGGATTTGCAGTGAGGTAACCGCTAATTGTCAAAGTTAGTTAGATATCAACCTCACGTCTCGCATTCTTTTAAGCCAAACCCGAGCCTAATAGTCGACAGTGGAGTATAAACCAAAGACTAAGCTGTGGTACGCAGAATATGATTAGGTTCCTCATAATGATCCACCAAGTTACTGTAAGTTAGGCCCACCTTTAAATGATTTTTTTTCTGAAGGCGATTTTTAAGACAAGTGAATCGCCTTCAGAAAAAATCTAAATGTCGCTCGTGTGTGTCTTTAGTTTAACTAAGAGAAAAATGACATAACGCTAGGAAAACTTCTCCCAACTCGATCAGTTCAGATGTCATATTCGTGACGTTGAACTCGGAAAATACTTGGGATCCCAAAAGCTAATACAACACCTTTTATTTCCAGCAATAACGAATGTCCAAAGATCATCTTCCTCCTCTACCGAAACTCTTAATTTATAAATAGGAAAATAATTATTTACTTAAGGAAATCAATTCAATAAGAAAACTTTTGTCATAGTTAGTAGAATTATAACGGTATTAATGTAAAATCAATAACTTGATTGCAGACCCTAAAATAGTACTTGTATGTAAAGGCAATAAATATCTTTTAAAGCGGCGAAAGTATCTATTCATAGATGAGTTCTTGACACTATACAAACTATAAACATGGGTGCTTAACACTTATAGCAACATCCTACTGAAGAGTGGCGTTTGTATGTTTTCGACGAACGAGTCTTGATGTACTCGTATTTACGTGAAAATGATTTTTTAAACGAAGATTTTTTTTAAAAGATGACGAGGAATTATTTATTAATATGATGACTTGATAGTTGACACAACTTGTTAACACAACTAACATAATATATCCTAAAAAGTTGTGTTTGTACGTAGTCCACGAACTTGTTGTTCTATTCCCATTAGCTGCGAATTCATTGATAAAATCTTTACAACTGCACAAAATTAGCATCGTCTCTCTTAAAAAGCGGTGTTTGTACAATCTCAACAAACGTGGTTGTCATATTATCAGTGGGTCACTTGTTTGGATTCTAAGATTACAGCCAATCCTTCAGTCAGTACTAATCATAACACCTCTTGTATGCTACACGTGTAGGTGTACCTGTGCTGGTCAAATACGTCTTAATTTAAATTTAAGACAAAGCCTTTAAAAATATATCCTTAAATATGCAACCAAACTATCAGGGATCTCCAATATTTGTATATATATTGTTGTATACATGATATATTGTTATTTATATAATATACAATTGTAAATAAATAAATTAGGTGAAGAAATTTACTGGGCATTCAAATGGAGAGGCAATAGTCTATAAATGGTATTTCGTATATATACCTGCACATCAGACGGTATATAACGTAATTCTTGCAAACAATCTGCATATCTAAGGAAACATGAACAAAAAAATTCCCGAACCCATATTAGTGTGTTGGTTAGTTTTGTTAGTAAACATAAATATAGGATAAATGTTATAGAATTTCAATACAATATAATTTGACCAAGCCTTAATCATTCCGAATAAAACTAGTGTTACTGAATCAAAATTATTTTGATTGCTTTTAATGTCGTTTTTTATATGTTCAGATTAAAACGTATGGCACAATCCGGAGTTTAACATAGTTTTATTCCCCAAAGGGAGTATATTCATGAATTTATATGTTTAATCTACTTAGTATAAAGTAGAACATTATAAGTGATCAAAAACCTAAATACGGTTTACTGATGATTCTCTTGTTCTTAAGAAAATGAAATTAGCTAGAAGTTAGTTTGCAATTAAGTAATCCACAATATCTTCTGTGAGAATTGTAGTTTTAACTTTTTGTTTTCTCTTGTATTGTGTTAATTTTGTTATAAAATGTGTGTTGCATTTTAACATCTGTAATAACAGAAGTGTTATTACAGATGTTAGGGTCCTCAGCCTCAATAACTACTTGCCTGTAATAATTATTGTTATAGAGTAGTAATTTTCTCTTATGCAGAATAATGTTTGCATATTTGATTCACAATGTTAAATGATATAAAGCATGTAATGTAATGTATTTTTGAGAAAATAAAAACATACTATTATTATAGCTCTAATTATTAAGAACATATTAGTTATTCTAATATAAAAGTAGCCAATATCTTAGCATTACGAGTGCTAAGAAAAGATCAAGGTCAAGCCTTTCTTAAAACCTTCAAAACTACTTCCGTACAAACACGAAATAACATATGATGACAGGTTAAGAAAAAACGCGTATATAATATAACGGTATGTTGTTATTTGAACCGCCCCAAACGAGTGAAGAGGCGAGGCGAGGTAGGAAATAATGTGGTGCAAGTGTGTGAAGTGAAGGTCATCGGAGTTCAAGTCCGGTTGGTTCAGCAGCAGCGGGGCGTCGACTTCGGTCTGCTCCGGCGTTGCAGTCTCCAGATGACAGCGAGACGAGGAAGTGTGCGCGCACCGGGAAACTGGAGCACGCACTGCTGGGGAAACCCCGAGGGGAAGAAAACCCTTCTGCGACGCAGGCGTGCGTAGTACTTGGAACAAACAAGGCATTCTTACGTGGTTACCAACGCTCGAGTCTTTTGAGGAGGAAACTAGGAACAAACGAGTTTAATAAAACGTCTGGTGCGATAAACAAAACGTGCCGTTACGTCAGCACGAGCGCTTATTTGACGACCAACGTCATGACATTGGAATGTATCCGGAAATCTCAAAAAAGGAACAAGACGATGTGAAAAAATACAACACCTAGCCACGGAATTAATCCCACACCCACGCATAATTGCTTATATGATTTAATTCCTGAAATACCAAGTAGTGTATATTATAGTGGGTAATGTTGTTTTTCTCTTACCTTAATTTTGAGAAAAGTGTTATAAATAGTTTACAGTAAAATGTATTGTTGTATTGAACAAGAACACTTCTACCAGTGTAACAAGTTAATTGCGTCTAATTTTCAAGTACAACTTGTCTATAATTATTATATTTCCATTTGACAAGCAAAGAACAGCTCAGTGAGAACACCAACAAGGGTACGCCCGACAACTAAGTGAAGTCTTACTGCATACGTACAATTGCTAATGTAGAGATATTTGCTTATAGTGATCACTTGCTGTGAACGATATATATTTGTTCGTGGCACGAATAAACTAACAAAATTAACTTATTAGTTATTTTATTTTCTGTTTCTTTCTAACCGCCAATGAGTAGTTCGAATATCGTCGTATACAGCTAAAATTATTATTTTATACGCATCAAAAACTACCGGTACAAGACGAATTTTGTTAATATTTTTCGCCATAGGGAGAAATTACATTTATTTCCCCCCAAGCTATCTTTTCATATTCTGTGATTATTTTTGATTGAGCAAAATATATAGCATTCTTTGTACAACATCAAAATATATGTGATTTGTTCAGTATATACATATAACACTTTATAATGAATATAGTAACGTCCTATGCTTCAGAATAAAATATCGCACCGTCTAAAAATTCTTAGTCTGTCGATGAATCAATTAATCAGAAACGTATGTAACGTTTCGTTGTAAAATGTATTATGTAAAGGTCAAATGGAAGGAAAGATAGTATGTGAATTAATACATTCTCAATACATTATGTAGTGTATAATTATAGTGTCAATTATAATTTTAGCTTAAACCACTAGTCAACTGGAACTAAGCACACTCTATTACGATGTTCATGCACGCCTGATATACTCGTTTATAAATCTTATATTTAATCTATATTGACATAATTATGGTTTGTATTCGGCTGCTTGGGCGAGGGTACAGAGCACACACGCCATATGTGGTTTATTGTGTCAATATCCAGTTTAACTACATTTATTTCATACTGTGTGACTTGTTGATGTAGGCTACTGTACTCACAGTTGAGCGGCGAGGACACAGTACGAGTTAGATCCAGTGCTGAGCTTCCTTGTGTTGCGGGCCCACGCCTGTCGAAGGCGTTGCAGGCGGTTCTCGTGGCACCGGGGTGTGAACTGTTTCTCGACCCCATCCCACAGGAGGGGTTCACAGTCCGGCGGCGGCGGCGAGGGGTCCCTAGGGGGTGGCGCTGGTGCAGGGGGTGGTGGAGGCGGGGGCGGAGGGATGTTGACATCCTCCAGGTACAGCTGCTGCGTGTTGGCCAGGCGGATGAGGTTGACCACGGACTGCCAGTGGGCGGTAGTCAATGTCGGGGGTAACTTGATGGCATCTAACCGGCACGGCACCCAGCGGTCCGGCCCGCGACACCACACTACGGCTCCTGACACTCCCATCACTTGAGCGCGAATGTCGGGCCGGGCCCGTCCACAGCCGCCTCGCCGATCTCCTGGAGGGGGGCATCTTCGACCCCGATACTCTCAGTTCCGTCTGCCCCTGCCTGCTCTGCTCCAGTCCACTTCCTTATCACCGGTCTCGCTTGTTATCACCACGGCGCCTAATGCAATTAACAGCGATCGCACACATTAACCTTTCTCGTACACAACTCTTGTCAAATTGGCTGGAATTACCGGAACACTAATATCTCGACATAACCAAACCTTTTAGTACCTATTCTAATTTTCATCCAGCATTTATAAAGTGGTAATTGTACTGCAAATTCACTGTTACTAAGAATACATGATCTATAAATAGCTTTCTTACTAAATCATACATATATTCTAGGCTGGTTTTTAGCAAATCCAGTAATTAAAATTCTACAAGGGATTGAAAACCAGAAAGATAAATAAAACTCAAATAATTACTTAGTACTGTACAACTTTTTTAAGACGATGACGCAAATGAAATCAACGTACATTTATAACCACACAGATTCTCGAAGGAGCACCATTAGAACTACTTAGGAAATGATAGTGCAAAGGAACTTAATGCACACTAATAATCTTGCAGGATTTCCAAGCGCAATGATAACTGGATACTTAAAATACTTATGACGCACATAAACATGATTATTCCCGGAAATTTGCAATTATTATTACATAATGGTTCGTGGTCCTCTGCATTCGACCAAGTCAGTTGGTTATATTCAATATACAGACCTTTCGGACTCTGCAGACACAATGTTCAAGCCAGATGTTCGTAAATGTACTTGTTACTTCCTTAAAAATGGATGTCTGCTAAGAGTTCAAAACGTAATTAATATGTATATGTACCAGCCAACTGAAACTGTAAAACCCAAAAAACCAAGAAAAATTACTTAATAATGAAGATTGCTTCAAGGTTTCGTGTATCTGAAAGGTGTAATAAACGCACTTAAAGCACAATACCGGAGTTTAGACCCAATTTTATCAAGATGAAAACTAAATAATTAAAATTCAAATGGTACTAATCAAAACTATGTTCTTAATATTCCAGTTCATAGAATATAAAAAAGAAAAACGCGCATCAGACTAAATAAATACACTATCCAAGTGGCTAGCCCCACAGAAACTATGAAATAAACTATATAATTCTATTAACTGTGGATAATAAAATAACAAGAATTACCAAGTGCGACCATTTGGTTGTCGATGGGGCGTGCGCTCCCCCAATGAAATGGAAACTTTAGGCGCCAAGGCATCGATAGCCTTGCGCAATTTCTAACACTTCTCCCTTTCAACTCGACTAAACACATAATCGATTCCAAGAGCTTGGGGAACCTGACGTAAGACACCGATCATTTCAAGGAAAAACGATCCAGGAACGAACTTAGGCTTTCGGCGTACTTTGTAAGGTCATAACCAGTTTCTATTTGTACTGTTCAATTTAAAAATGGGCGTGAAGTAGGAGGAACACGGAAGGTAACACTGATTGTTATATAAACACTATGGGTGCTACAACTACGACAAATCATACAAGAAGTGGCGAAAATCTAAAGTATGTTCCCACGCGTACCAAATTATCTTTACAAATACACTGTTCGCGAGAGTGTTAATAATATCGATAAAAATGCTGTATCGATTGAGTAAAAGATTAGTGCTGAAGGTGCATCATTATAATTTATTTATTTTTTTTACAGTTTCATATTAATTTAGATAGGCGAACCAAGAATTTAACGAAGTTTATATTTTGAATGAGAAGTTAATTGATGTATAAATGACCGCCATACGTGAAATCCTGGGTACTGAGTCGTAATATAGTCTATGCATTCTTATTTCTATTTCTCGGGCTGCAGTAGTTTTATACTGACTGTTCCCAACTTAACATTCCCAGTCCCAACAATTTACTGGGACAATTATATCTAAAATAATACATCTATAAAAATTTGTTCACCGAACTACTCTCACGGTGAATCTCTTACTATAGGTTTAAACAACTACAACATATACAGGGTGGGAAAAAAATAAGGAAAAGCTTTCACAACTTTGTATGACTTCACTTGTAAAAGTGAAGTTTTGAACATGGCCAGGGTTACAAAAACCAAACTTTTTGACACCACTGGCGATATTTCATCTTTTATGAGGGATGCGGCCCATGAGGAGTGAACGAAAATCTTCTATATAAGCCTAGGTAGAGTTGGGTATCAAATGAAAGGTCTATTCAAGAGAAATTGACTGCCGCAAACCGGACTTCCAAAGGTTTATCCTTTCCAGAGCAACAGTAATTTGAATTTTATTACTTTTGAGTAATAAAATTCAAATTAAATTGAATAAACAAGAGTAAATTAAATTGAATTTCAAAGTAACTAATTTTAGCAATCTTATTTCTCTGCTATTTAACAGTTTCAAGTAAATTATTCTTATAAAAAATTATACTTTATGGAACACAATTACTCAAAAAAATTAAATTATCAAATTGTCTATGGAAAACATAGAGCTGTGAATGCGTTTCTATATTTTTTTCCTCCCTGTATATAAAAATTGTGAAAAATGTGTCTATTTCCATTTCCAAACCTGCCAAATCACCGCTGGAAAGTCCATAATCCTAATAGCACAGATACTTTCATACCGAGTTAGCAAGCCAAAAGAAGCTGTTCTACCTCAACTGAACGGTTCATGTTTGTTATTATATTGAGTTATAGTGAACGCTGTACGATTATTAAATGTTCAATTTAGTGGACAATAAGCATTTTTAACATTGAAATCATCATGATTGAGTTAATAGTTTCTCATATTTATTACTATAAACAAATTACAAAAATACTAAATTTTTTACAAAAATCGTCTTATGGTCCAGTAGAACATTACTTCACCTACCAAAAGACATTTCAAGTATTGCGATACGATCACTACAACGAACTGAATCCTTGAAATTTAAACCCATGTTTTGGTGTTTTTCGAGAGGCGAATCCGTCATAAACTTACAGCCGACGTCACTGCCGACAGTAAGTAGGGTAACGGACGGCCGAGAAAAGAATTGCAGTCGTTAACAGGCATGTTCTTGCCCCACCAAGAGGGCAGTTCTTCATCCAGGGTTACCGTAGAGCCTGATGCATTTAAAGCATCGCTGGAACAAAAGGTAATGACGCGCGACAGATTCTATTGAAGCGTGGCGGTCAACTCAAGACCGGATTGAGGCAACCCGCGTCCAAAACCCTCGTTGGTCCGACCTCGGTGGGGCTAGTAATGTCGCTAGATTAGATCTACAACCTACTGTTCTAGGAACCCAAATAACAGAACGTGTGTTGCTGATTGCGGCAGTACATAGTCTACACATGTAAATGCCAAATACCACTGACAGACTCACTCACTCATTACATAATCTCAAAAAACAACCCAACGAATTTACACGAAATTTTAAAGGAAGTTAGCTTTAGAATCGAAGGGACCCGCTAAGAAAGGATTTTTCGAAATTCCATTCCTAAGGGGTACAAACATCCCCACAAAATTTCTGTTTCCATAAGAATAAAATTGGGTTGATTTTAGTAAATTAATAAAAGCTGTTTTGTAAATAAATAAACACGTTTACTTTGTATATTTGACATCCTATTGATGCATAAGAGTTTAATATTCAGCTGTTTATTAACAAAAACGAATGAAATGAACAAGTTTGAAACAGGACAAGTAAAACCATTGATTTTAAATAGGCTAGGTAATTACCTGGCCTATACTAATAAATAGGTATCAACAACAGTAATGTGAGTGAGATATTGTAAATAAATTTAATATTGTAAATTTATGTTTTTCAGTTAATCTACTATTAGGCCTATTTGTCGTTAAAAGTGACATGCCGAGGTGTGTCGAGCGCAGCGAGAGTTATGGTTGGCAAGCGAAGCTTTTATGTTAACAAATGTAAATTTGTTAACATGAATATTTCAAATTTATATTTAATAAAACTAATTCTAACAAATATATAATCATGTACTTTTGTTATTGTTTTCTTGAATTAGCAGGGGTGTCCCCTAGTTAAATATAGTTCCTGTACGCCGATATCGTGAAGGGAACTGCTCGCGGGGTGAAATCAACAATTCAAAGGTCTTTGGAAAAACATTTTTGTATATTAGTTATAAATTTGTTAACATGAATATTTCAAATTTATATTTAATAAAACTAATTCTAAGAAAAATATAATCATGTAGTTTTTTTATTGTTTTCTTCAATTATGGGTTAATGGTAAAAACTAGTTTTAAATGTAGGTTAAGGTAGTAAGTAACACCTGAAGACGACAGGAGTTTGTTATGTCGAAAAGTTGTGTTTATTTTTTTAACATTTGAAGCAATGGATTCTTCAAATATTATCTACCAATGATGATTACGAAAAGTGTAAATAACAATATATCCTATTATTGAATAGAGGGAAATTCCCCAAATTCGAGAACACTAACCGAACGTGCTCGTGTCGTGCTTTGACTCAATTTTAATAGTCACTGTCGTCTCCTGACCGTTCGTGGAGAGCGAGGTATCATGGAAGTTTTAAACTGTTCACCAATATAAAACAAATATGTTCTGCTGTTTTAAATTTCAAGCGATACAAATTGTAGGAACTCGCCACTCTCTGTGAAAGCCAAACGTGTCTGCAACTTGTCAGTTACAGTAAAAAATAAAACTAGTCAGTTGATTTACCACAGCTATCAACTGACTAATCATCAGGTTAATGCAGAGGAGTGGACTGTAGATTGAAACTACAGTGATTAAATTGTTTTATCATCAAGAGGTAAAATTGGCCTCCTCCTAACCTAGTGGCTACCACTCCTGACTTCAATGCATGTCACCGGTTCTAATCCGGGAAGATTCAACTAAATTTCTCGATGGTTTAGACAGTTATCCTATGACAAAGTTAAATCACCGATCAAAATCCATCCATCCGTTTGGTCTCCAGCGAAGTGCACGCACCACATTTTTAACCCACGTTTTTAGGTTCAGGGGGCTCTTAAATGGATTTTTAACTTAAGAAAAAATTTTACGATCATAATACTTTCTCTATGCTAACGCATATGGGAGAAAGTAAAAGAAAAAAATAGGTTATCAACGGCCACCAAGGCTGTGACATATCTTTTTGGATCTGCTACTTGAGGAGTCTAAAGGAACACATCACTCTCGTTAACTACTTTACATATCTTTACACACCTGACGACTGACAGAGGAAACAAACACATTAACTGAACTTGGTTCTGCGATGCTGCAAGGATGTGGAATACATAACCAAATAGGCTTGAGAACTAATAATCATGGGATTTATACTAATCAATTGCCACCTATTTCCAAGAAGGTTACACCTGGCGATGTCAGTCGCAACATCCGTAAGGTGTGAGGTAATTTCATAACCGGACACAGCCGTATTAGGTAATCAGCGGACGACTCTTCCACCCACCTGTACTCGTCTTGTCAATTTAAAACAAAAATAAATAAATAAATGGTTCCAAAGAATTGGCACAAACTTTCCCCCACACTAAACACTAAAAATATCAAAACTTTGAAAATTGCCAGTTTGATTCCTAAATAGGTTTTTTTGCCATAACTAAAAACTAGGAAAGTTAGAGACATGCTGTTTTACTGAAATATTTTAATTTGTAATTCACATATCTTATGAAAAATTAATCAAAATCGTTAGAGCTGTTTTTGAGAAAACTCCATTTTGTGTTTGTTGCCCATAAAAATAAAAAAGAAACTAAAATTTCAGAAAAGTGAAAAAATGGTCCGGAGATATTGGCTTAATACACATACATACCAAATTTCATAAAAATGTATCCATTCGTTTGGACTCCAGCGAACTCCACATACCTGTGGATACACATATACGGACAGACACCAACATTTGTTTTCGAATAACCCACTTTTTGGGTTCAGGGAACCCTAAAATGGATTTTTAGACCAACTTGTAAAAATATTTTTTTACGATCACAATACTTTCTCTATGCATATAGGAGAAACTAAAAAATGGAAGAAAATGTTCAACCAAACTACTAAACAAGCACTCATCCCAAGTTACCGTTGCGTCTGCACGTCCCGTTGCACCGAGTGGACGTCAAAACCGCGAGATTCGAAGACCTTTTAAGTCATTTGTTCCAACTTCTTAAAGTGATTAAAAAGTAGCAGAACAATCCAAAGAAACAGAAGGCTACTTTAACTAGCGAGCAAGATTTTCCACTATTTTAGAATGCCAAGCTGATTGTATTCATTATCTTAACTCTGCAGATATGTCACGTTTGTTGTTGTTTTGACGTGTCAGTAACCATCAGTGGTCATGCGTGCAGAACGATGGATGTGATGAATTACATAGCAAGTGCAAATATAAATCTAAAAAGTAATTATGATGTTTTGTCCAAATGCTAAACAATTAAAAAAATATAATAAATAAAAGTTGTTTCAATGTTTTTGTGTTGGGGTTCTTCACCATAATGTAAATGCTGGCAACCAAAAAAATCCATAAAATAGTTACTAAGTCAATTCAAAATGAAAAAGCAAGCGGTGTCGTTAAATCGTCATTATATCAAGTGAGCTGCAAAGAATGTCAACCGCCATGAACGGATGGAACTGAAGAGTACAGAGACCACCTGTAGATGCAGTCACTGGTCCAGTCATCTCTAAGAATAGGCTACATTAAAATGTAAACAATCTATAAAGGATGCTAAATTATCAAATGGTGACAGTATACATTTCGAGAACAGAGGCGGAAAATATACTTAGCAATAACAGGCTAGGCACTTCACTAATTGTAGAAGAAAATCCGGTTTGGACCTCTATAACAGGCTAGCCCGAAGAAGATATGATATGACAAATGTAGAAATGCAATACAGCAAGTTTTTTAAGTAAAGCGTAAAGGCTGGTTTGCCGTTTTATGGCAAGATCTCGTACGAACTAGACTTACCTACTACAGTCATGTGTTATATTTAGCCGGCCGTGGCCGAAGTAAGTAACGCGAACATTCCTGTTTACATTTAAAGGAACTACAAAAGGAGAAGATGTTAGAAGCATGAGTAAAAAAGTAGGAAGTTAAAATGTCTCTTAACAGAATCGTATAGGAGGTCATTTCCAGCATTAGGCTATAACACGGTATATGCCTTTCTATGTTATCCAATAAATCTAACCTTTGGTTAAAATAAATCAAATTACTGCAATGTACAAACACAATAATATAAGCACATAATCCCTTCAGTGCCGAGACTAGTAGCACTTAGGAGTTACGATTTTCGGTCGAACGATATGACGATCGGGTGTCACGACGACGAAAGAAGTCGGACACGTTGATATGGACTAGTTTTTTCAATTTTCAACAAAGCGTGGTTCGCTTCATTCGTATCTCTGTGCTTACCCTGACTACATTTATCGCAACAGACGTAACGGTTCGGAGACCTGGAGACGCTCAGTAGTGTTCACCGATGTTTTCAGTCGGAACTTTTGGTGGTGTTCGACTTTTAAACTATCAGGTCTAAATCAGCCCACAACCTCATAGTTCTAAAACTCTCCATGATCGAATTTACGGTTGGTTTCTGAACGGTACATTGTTCTTGAAATTTGTACCAGGGCTACAAATTTCGAGCGACATCTCACCGTCGTTCTTGTTACCAAAATACTCGTCCACTATCTTTTCCATTCATTACAATCGTCGATACATTTTTCACATTTCAAACGTTGCGTCATCTACCTTCATGATGTCTACGTACATGATTTTTTTTCTGTTGAACCATTTAAATATCGTGTACCTAAGCACATGTACGCTTTTCGCGGAGTTCTCGACACCACTAGACTTCAGTCGTAGGTGTTCGTCGATTCCACGTGTGGCTTTCGGTCGCTTCTCTTTTCTGTAACATAGGTTCCTCGACAATACCGTGTCTTTTCTGCGTGATAGGTGAGTAAAATCTGCAGATACCCCCGACCTGGTAGACATGAAGATCGGTATCTTAACACCGAAACTGACGGCCACTATACGATCATAATCTTCCAACAATCGATTCGAGAACGTGCGATCTCCTGGTTTGGTTGGTTCATAAACAAATTCATGTCCCCGCTGACGGTGTTCAGGCAATATCCGAAGTTCCTCTCGTGACGTCCAATTGAATAGACATCGCCACGCGGCCAACCTATCTTCTTTGAACGTGGTAGAAGGGCTTTGAAATAGTTTCGTTCGGTACGTCGCAACACCTCTTCCTAACAGTCGGAATCATATTGAAGGTAACTACTTAGAGCCGCGTCTGAAGATCAGAAACACGTTGAAGGACCTCACTTTCGACCGCATACATGTGTCGTTCTATGTCCAGGAACAGGTAGACATAACGCCAGTTTCTTCCACGTCAAGTCGTGTTCGAGGAGCCGTTTCTATACCACAAAATAGTCCGTGGATGTATCGGAACACAGACCGGTCTCTCAGAAGAAGAGATGAAGTCGTCTTTACATTATACAAACTTTTAGTACTTTTTACCTATTTACCTTCGTATATGATTGCACCATTTATAGATCTGTACTCAAGAATCTTGTTGAGCGTATCTTTTACCAACACCTTAAGCACGTTGTCTTGGAGAATGTGGGTGAATTAGTAAGCGTCGGACTTAAATGGACTTAACTGTTCGAACAAGGCCAAGAAATAGTTCTTGTAAAATAAATGTATCAAATACGACAGTTTGACGGACAGTCTAGACGAGTCTCTGTGATCGTATCCAGATACCGCCGAGACAGTTCCTCACCGAGTGTCGTACACAAGATCGACGTGAGGCCGCGATCCATACGCTCCACTTTGAAACATTTGTCTTCCAACAACCCGGATCATCTCAATTTCCTCTTGTGGTTCACACACCTAGCACTGGTAGATCGAGGCACGGTGGTACCTTCGCAGCTGTGACACTCGATCAGCAACAGAATCTAGTTGTAAATTGTTTTATATACAACAAGTAGTTTCAGGCACGAGACCGAGATGATTCATATTTAAGAATACAATATAACTTACAATCGCTTACAATACGCGTCCTATCCATCAGACGTTGGCACTGAAAGGTCTTCAGGAAAATATACAATTTATCTCAACAAATACTTTTACAAAACAATTAAACTAGGAACTTGTTTTGTTACAATATCAAGTTGGATGATCCTCAGTTAAAGTAAAAATATACTAAAACTTAAAGATAATATGGGTCCAGCATCTTATTTAGAAGGCCTTCAAGTCGAAACTGAATTCAACAAATACCAAACTCCAGTGCCTTACTTAAGTTCCATAATGTTATGCGAATAACCAATGAGAATAAAAATAAATGAATAAAGTGAATACGACAATAAGTGCAAATCCATATCCTTAAAAGTAGTTTACTGACAAATTGTTAGAACCTTCAAATACACATATTAACGTTAATACTTCCTTTTCTCTATGGGGTGGAAATAATTTAAATTTGGTTCAATTTTTCAACAGGTGGTAATAAAACTAAACAGATGAATATCAATGTTTAAGCTGTTATTTTAAATTTACAGGTAATATGAATTTAACCCCACATAAAACACAGAAACAAACGTATTAATTGAATATAAACATACTATTTATATGCAATTAATATTATGTTTTAAATACATTTTCTTTAGTTAAAAATTGAACGAAACTAATTTACCTACAAGTTAGGCGAACATGAAAATCGAATTTGCTTTTAATTTTGTTGAAGAATTAGTGAACTAAGGCTGAATTAAGTAGAAAAATTAAGCACAGTTGCTCTTCATACTGACGAAGAATTGTTTGACTGACGCAGAACTACTCGTAGATCAATAAAGAAATCAAATTTACTACCTATCGGTTGACTGAGAACGAAGTAAGCAGACGAATGAAGCAGATTTGCTCTCCAAAATTGTGGATATTTGTATCATTGCATACTAATATAAGTTAACAAAATACTCATTGTATCACACCTAAATTGTAGTTAGCAACAAGATACAACAGAGATGCCGTAGTAAATTATATTATTACAGTTTTTAAATCTATACCGTATACATCACGATAGCTGGTAATCAAACACACCACCCATTTATTTAATTGCCAGGTATATCACACAATTGTTTTAAAATTGTGATAATTTGTTTAGTTGTATACGTATTAAGAATGATACTAGAACACAAATTTAATTCAATAAATCGAGCAGAATATCATGTTAGGAAGTATATGCGTACTTTCAACAAAGTAAACTCAGTCAGTAAAAGAAAGTCACGAGTATTCTTAAAAATTAATCAACTTTTCTGATCTTACCTTTAGATACAAGCGCATGGACATGATTTTATGTAAATTTAAACTGAATTATGTAAATTAAATGTTAATTCACGCTCGAACGAGACATTTGACACGTGCAGGTCAATGTAATCAGAACGGGGTTGACAAATGTCGAGTGTGCAGATCACTGTATCTCAATGGAGATAAATGACAAACAACGGTAAACATTCCAGTAAACTCAGTTATCCAGACCGATAAAAGACAACTAGATCTTATCACCTTTAAAATTCACCAGTTAATCAGATCGCTAATTTGAATATTCGTTGAAGTGATCTGTTTGTATGCGGTTAGCGAATGAGTCCCTAGACCCAAAGGATATGTGCTACCAAATCAGTGAGCGACGTATCCAATTACAATTAGGGATGGCAAATATTTTCAACTTATCGATATATTGCAAACCAAATATCGATATAACGATAATATCGAAAGAAATATATCTATATATCGGGTAATAGATATATAGAATTGTAAATTAGTTATATGTTTAAAATTATGTACTAAGCCTTATGCCATAACAACAAAAAATACACTCTTGTTCGGGTGTTACTATTTAGAATGGGCTACTAAATGTAAAAATGAATACATTTATCTACACGAAACAAGTTCTGATATTATATGTTATACCTTTCATTATTATGTTAATTATAAAAGAATAATAATTAACTCTAAGCTAGGCATCTTAGAGTCACACTGGTCTACAATAAACTACATTTAAGTGCGTTAACCTCAAGCAACAAAACTTTTCAAAGTTACTTTATTATAATATTATAATAAATGCCATGTGTTGTACGCATAAGAGCAATTTAAATGTGTTTTTTTTCGAGCCGTGATAATTATGAGTAGAAAGAATAACTTCAATATTTAGTGATATATGATATGTCGGACCAAAATATCGATATTGACGATATTATCGAAAGAAAATATCGATACTAATATATCGATAATTGAAACGTATTTATCGATATTTCCGATATATCGTTGCCATCCCTAATTACAGTGGACGTGTTATATTATTCCAGCTGGACGGATTACTGGAAAGCGACCTCAGCCACCAACTATCCCGGACCTCCCATCAATCTTGTTTTTATTGTTAGTAGATTTCCCCTTCTCTTCAAACTTTCTCAGGCCCAACGCCGTTGTGTCCAAACGTAAGGGGCATCCAATCCGTTTCGACTCCTTTCGAATGTTGAAAACTAAATATTCACGGCTTCTCTTCTTTAACCTCAAAATCCAATGGGGGAGGGGAGTTATATAAATTGATATTGCCTAGCCTATGATTTCTAAATAACTTTACAACAAATGCACGGGGTGGGAAAAAACTGACGATAAGCGACGAACGTGTTAATTTCTAAACAAATACAAAGTAAACAGCTTAGGTAAGACGTCTTAAAGGTAACGACATAGGAAGGCCTACTGAAACTAAACAGGAAGCAACATGCACGTAAGTAAGCCACTTTATCACAATACACGTACTGTAGATAGTACCGTTGAACTTTACACACACTTCACCACCACGCTAACGACATAGGAAGGCCTACTGAAACTAAACAGGAAGCAACATGCACGTAAGTAAGCCACTTTATCACAATACACGTACTGTAGATAGTACCGTTGAACTCTACACACACTTCACCACCACGCTAACGACATAGGAAGGCCTACTGAAACTAAACAGGTAGCAACATGCACGTAAGTAAGCCACTTTATCACAATACAAGTACTGTAGATAGTACCGTTGAACTCTATACACACTTCACCACCACGCTAACGACATAGGAAGGCCTACTGAAACTAAACAGGAAGCAACATGCACGTAAGTAAGCCACTTTATCACAATACAAGTACTGTAGATAGTACCGTTGAACTCTACACACACTTCACCACCATGCTAACGACATAGGAAGGCCTACTGAAACTAAACAGGAAGCAACATGCACTTAAGTAAGCCACTTTATCACAATACAAGTACTGTAGATAGTACCGTTGAACTCTACACACACTTCACCACCACGCTAACGACATAGGAAGGCCTACTGAAACTAAACAGGAAGCAACATGCACGTAAGTAAGCCACTTTATCACAATACACGTACTGTAGATAGTACCGTTGAACTCTACACACACTTCACCACCACGCTAACGACATAGGAAGGCCTACTGAAACCAAACAGGAAGCAACATGCACGTAAGTAAGCCACTTTATCACAATACAAGTACTGTAGATAGTACCGTTGAACTCTATACACACTTCACCACCACGCTAACGACATAGGAAGGCCTACTGAAAGTAAACAGGAAGCAACATGCACGTAAGTAAGCCACTTTATCACAATACAAGTACTGTAGATAGTACCGTTGAACTCTATACACACTTCACCACCACGCTAACGACATAGGAAGTCCTGCTGAAACTAAACAGGAAACAACATCCACATAAGTAAGCCACTTTATCACAATACAAGTACTGTAGATAGTACCGTTGAACTCTATACACACTTCACCACCACGCTAACGCTGACATATTAAATGAAACTAACCGATTAGTTCGACTAAACGGTTAAGGGGGCAATTTACTCAAAATATGATATTCCTAAATAATGACTAACAATTATATTTACTGCACCCACATAGGACGTATTAAAATAAAATTCAATAAAATATTGAAAATCCCCTTTGCCCCCCCCCCCTCCTCACCATTTACGCTCAAATAACCACAAACTTTTTAAATGTGTAGAAACAGTTAAGCTTATTTATCCTTTATGTAATCTTAACAAACTTTTTGTCAAGTAGGCCTCTTAGTTGTACATCTACAAACTGGAGTATACATTTCAAAATATTCTATAAAATAAAAATATTTAAAATTTTGGTGTTTTTGAATTTTTTGTCAGTAATATTAAAAAAAACAAAATTATGTTTGTATCGTATAATTGTTATTATATTTCATTTTTCATGCTACAGTTTGTAGAGAATATATTTATAAAGCTACACTATCTATATTTATAAAAAACAGCCAGTTATCTTCATAAACCAACAAGTTATAGTGTTTCTACGAACTCAAAACACTGCTAATCTTAAGTTTTGGGAAAATACGAAAAACCAATTCTACGTCACATATTATGTATTTTAAGAGAAATAATTTATTTGTGTTATTGACAAATATTATTTACAACTCAGAATTCTCTTGGCCTATAAGTTAGCCCTTCATTTTAATTTTGTTTCTCTTCAAGCATAATTTCCCTTATTTTTAACTGGCGCCTGTACTTATGATATTTGATTAACATTATAATAATAAATTCTTATTTTGTCTCTCGGCTGGGCAATATTTGTGGTCCACCTCTTATTCTTTATAACTAATGCATACACAAAAATTAAAATAGAAGCTTCTAATGCAGGACAGTAAACTATATAACATTTTCAGTTAAAATAAAAATATAAAGTAATTAAAACTCTACATCAACACCAAAAACACTATAGATTGGAACACAACTAATAATCACAAATGAACAAAATATGAAGTTAACAATAAATACTGCTCAATTGATTTTTAATTGCTGTTACCAATGAGAACAATTAGAAAACTATTTTAAATGTTGATAAACAGAGAACAATATAATTCTCTAATAGACACTATAGTGTTATGGGCTAGATTATTGTAAACATTTTATTAATTTTGTACAATTTAGGTGTATAATTATCAATGTTTTAAGATAAAAAACTGTGTTATTTTGATAAAATAGTATTTATTAAACACAAATCATGCTAAATTTAAAATAATTATTTAATTTTTTTAGGTAAATTGCCTCCTTAAACGAATTTAAATATAGCGACAGCAACAACTGGCCATCACAAAAACGTTTAAGAGAATGTTAATTCCATCTTCAAATAAACCATTGTGGGATTGCAGTCAGACCCACAAAGTTTCGTAAACAAGTGACTCATAGTGCATACATCACAGCAACAACGTGTCATTACAATCGCAGTGTCGAGGACCGCCACAGACCAGCGTGGCCAAGGACGTCACGCGTATTCTTGCTGCCTGCGCAACACGCCGTCAACTGTCCACGCACTGCACGCATCATTTACCACCTGAAGTATTTCTCTGGGCCAATTGAAAGTTTAGAAATATTAAAAAACATTGATGGAAAAGTTACGAAATTAGTCTTATGATTTATCAACAATTTTACGTTTCGTAGTTCAAGGCATCTTGTCTTCACACACCTACCCTAACGGTACTTTCATGATTTCTCAACAATTCGTAGTTCAAGGTATCCTGTCTTCACACACCTACCCTAACGGCAATCTCATGATTTATCAAATGTTCGTAGTTCAAGGTATCATGTCTTCACACACCTACCCTAACGGCAATCTCATGATTTATCAAATGTTCGTAGTTCAAGATATCCTGTCTTCACACACCTACCCTAACGGTACTTTCATGATTTCTCAACAATTCGTAGTTCAAGGTATCCTGTCTTCACACACCTACCCTAACGGTACTTTCATGATTTCTCAACAATTCGTAGTTCAAAGTATCCTGTCTACATACACCTACCCTAACGGCAATCTCATGATGTATCAAATGTTCGTAGTTCAAGATATCCTGTCTTCAGACCCCTACCCTAACGGCAATCTCATGTTTTATCAAATGCTCGTAGTTCAAGGTATCCTGTCTTCACACACCTATCCTAACGTTAGTCTCATGACTTGACTTCTCAACTGTTCGTAGTTCAAGGTATCATGTCTTCACACACCTACCCTAACGGTAGTCTCATGATTTCTCAACTGTTCATAGTTCAAGGTATCCTGTTTTCACGCACCTACTCTAACAGTATTCTCATGACTTCTCAACTGTTCATAGTTCAAGGTATCCTGTCTCTACACACCTACTCTAACGGTAGTCTCATGACTTCTCAACTGTTCGTAGTTCAAGGTATTCTTGTCTCCACACACCTACCCTAATGGCAATCTAATGATTTATCAACTGCTCGTAGTTCAAGCTATCCTGTTTTCACGCACCTACCCTAACAGTATTCTCATGACTTCTCAACTGTTCATAGTTCAAGGTATCCTGTTTTCACGCACCTACTCTAACAGTATTCTCATGACTTCTCAACTGTTCATAGTTCAAGGTATCCTGTTTTCACGCACCTACCCTAACAGTATTCTCATGACTTCTCAACTGTTCATAGTTCAAGCTATCCTGTTTTCACGCACCTACCCTAACAGTATTCTCATGACTTCTCAACTGTTCATAGTTCAAGGTATCCTGTTTTCACGCACCTACCCTAACAGTATTCTCATGACTTCTCAACTGTTCATAGTTCAAGGTATCCTGTTTTCACGCACCTACCCTAACAGTTTTCTCATGACTTCTCAACTGTTCATAGTTCAAGGTATCCTGTTTTCACGCACCTACCCTAACAGTATTCTCATGACTTCTCAACTGTTCATAGTTCAAGGTATCCTGTTTTCACGCACCTACTCTAACAGTATTCTCATGACTTCTCAACTGTTCGTAGTTCAAGGTATCCTGTCTCTACACACCTACTCTAACGGTAGTCTCATGACTTCTCAACTGTTCATAGTTCAAGGTATCCTGTCTCTACACACCTACTCTAACGGTAGTCTCATGACTCCTCAACTGTTCGTAGTTCAAGGTATTCTAGCTTCCACACACCTACCCTAATGGCAATCTCATGATTTATCAACTGCTCGTAGTTCAAGGTATCCTGTCTTCACACACATACCCTAACGGCAGTCTCATGATTTCTCAACAGTTCGTTTTTTCAATGTATACTGTCTCCACAAACCTATACTAACGGCTGTCTCGTGATTAATAAAAAATCTCCCGTTCGTAGTTCTAGGTATCTTGTCTCCACACAAATACTTTAATGACACTAAACCTCGGGAACACGATGTCACATAATCATGTTTCGTCTAAAATAAAAATATACAGTTCGAAATGCACCAAATTTGTAAATTATTATAACAATCAGTTTTTTGTCTCAATGTTAGATTTAAAATCAATTTGAATTCTATTCCGATAGTGCAGTAGAACATCGTGAAATATTTTCTAGCCTATTTTTTCTTTTTTTTTAGTATTTAGTAATAAAATACTGTTTGAAAAAAATTATAAACAGAATAAAACTACTAACGTAAACAAATGTTTTTGTAATTTATTTTAACCATAATTATTTTGTGTTCCTATTTAATTATTAGACTATTTAAAATTTTATATGCAAATCCTATAACTATATCGTATATGATTATAGGATATAATTATAGGATAATACAGGATCATATATCCTATATGATATGCACTAATAATGATGAAATCCTATAACTATATTGTATACATAGGTGATTTTTGTTTTCTTTTTCTTAAAAGTACATACATGAATAGAGACTATTTAAGAGGTTATTCTCACTTTAAATGTATCAAAATAATCATGTCACAGGACAACATAGACATTATGTACGCTGCACAAAATATGTCAGATCTACTAATCGTGAATGTGAATGACAGCCGTAAAGGGCTGCCTGTTTATTGTCAGACTTCCTTCGGTGTCACTATGTGGAGAAGTAAAATGAAAAACATCTTTATTAGCGGTGAAGTTATGACTATAGTCTTCTCTTAAACTTAATTCCAAAGTAGTATTTGGAGAGGTTAATTTGTACTGTAGTATTGGAGAAAATATAAAGAAAGTAGATTTTCTACAACGATTACCTAAAATTTCTTGATTCCCAAGAGGATGGAATGAAAATTCGGATATCTGTATATGGTGTCGAACACACAGTCCACAAGATTAAATTTTATTTAATGAAGGGTCCAGGGCCATTGTAGACCTGAACAGTATTGTAGTAATTTGCCCTTTGGAGTCACTAAATTAATCTCCTAAAGTACTTTTTACTTTGAAGAGCATTAGCTGAATTACGTGAACTTACGTCATTTAATACAATACTGATCATTTATAAACTGCGAGTTGCAATCATCGAGTTGCGAGTCAAATCAGAAAAGAATCTATAAAAACACAAAAAAAATTGCAAAATCTCAACAATTAGGCTAACGTTACACCAACTTCAGGACAATATTAAAAACTGAAAGAGCCTTTCAATGACAGTGTACTAACATCACAGCTGACAAAGGAAATGTTAACTAAGCGACCCTCTTCACACGTCCCCGGAGACGACATGACAGTCCCCAATTAACTTAAACCCCAAATTACCCAGACGCCTGTGGCTGCGAGGGCGAGAACAAAGAACGCCGTGGGTTTGTTTACGGAAGGCATACGACAGGGACAATACGGCCGTTAACTCACCAACGACCTTATTCGTATGCGTTGACGATAATAAAAAAGTACATTTAGTTTTTATTTACTTAACACTCGCATTGGATATAAAATCATTTTCGCACACACTGTAAATCATCAATGTATATATTGTAGTTTCCGGTTTCGAGTTGTTTACGAAATCGACTTGTACATGAACAATCCTACAACTTCCCACTTGTACTAAAGGTGCTTAAATTCAAACAAAATGTTTAAAATTGTTTTCATTAACAATAATTACAGTTTATCACGCGATAACTTGTTCTTAGGTAAAATTACAAATCCAACGGATGAGTCACTTTAATTGTTATACGAAATTAAGTTAAAGAAAACCAAAGATACAAATTAAACAAATAAAATACATCACAATAACCTTATAAACTATATAGTATCCATGTACCCGTAACTATTAAATAATTTAAACTGATACTGTTCCATTACATTTAGTTCACTCACTTTCTGAACTTATTACTTGACCGAGTTTGATGCAATTTTTTAATTCCAAAGATAATTTTGATTTCTAAGTCGTAACAGAGCTAGATTTTTAAAATTCCATAGGTTTTTACCCTACACGGCGTCAAAGTTGCAATGTTATTCTTTTGGATATTAATTTTAATTGACCAGCTGGCGGCATAAACAAATGTTAAATGGTCCAAATAATTGTTAGGGTAAACATAGAGAGCAGCAGAGTAAAATATCAAGTTAATTATTATAAGAGAGCGAATACAAGTCTGTCTGTGTGTATGTTATCGTCAGCCGTTAAATAAAATGAAAACATTTGAAAATAGGCTTAGAAATGACATTGGTTTTTTATAACTATTATACTATAAATAGAGTGCAAATCAAGTGCAGTGAGTGAGCTACTGTAAACGAATTTAAATAATATGATTTTATTTAATACAGTTTAATTACTAATATTTTGAGTCTAAAGTTACATGCCGAGGCCGAAGGCCGGCGCTGTAACTTAAGAAATACTAGCTAGGGATTGGCTCGCGAAGCGTGCAGGGGTGTCCCCTAGTGTTTCTTACTACTGTAGAGCGTCACTAATCCGAACCGTCAATAATCCGTATTTGATTCTGGCGTAAAATTGTATTATGTACTGCGCATTTCTTGACCTACAATATTTCAAGTCCCTAACTCCTTCCCTAATGCCGTATATTGGACACCGTCAATCCATCAATCTATCACTCATCTGTGGATCTATCACTCATCTCCATTGACAACCGTTGATCATACATGTAAAGTCTTTTTAACAAACTAAAGTCGACAATGATAATTATAAGTAAAACTGAGTAAATTAATTACAATTTTTACTAACTAATGGTGTATTTACATGAAATGAAATGAAAAACGTTTTATTTTCTGAGGCAAAGTTAGGACCATTAGGTAGGTCCTCTCTTACACTTGACATAAATGTGTCGTATGTCATTGTTAACCCGCTATATATGTTGTAACTAATATTTTTTCTCCATTAAATAATATTATACAGGCTGTTTTCAAAGTCCCCCCATTGGCTCCATTAGGTTTTTTTTTTTTGTTTTTGTTAATTGTGATGTATTGATTTACTTACTAAGAGGCATGTTTATATGATCAGCTGAGGAATTTTTTTGTATGAAAATGTTTAACCGTCCTAAAAAAGGGGTTAGTTTGGGGGGGGGGTCAAAATTTTTAAATAAGAACCCCAAGCAAGTGACATCCATTTAAAAAAATATAATAAAAAGAAGAATAATGGCACAAACTAGAGGCCTCTTTCAAATTTGGTGGCTAATTAAAGGTGGCATTGTTTCTTAAAACCCCCGCAATTTCAGTTACATTTCAAGTTAGTTATTGTGAGGCAGATAAAAAATTCGCCCACCAACTTTCAGAACTTATAACACTAAATCGTAAGTTTATTACAAGAATCAACAAAAACCAACAACCACGAATAACATTACATTTATATGATTTTGTTTAGTTTGACGAAGTCCAGTAGGACAGCCTGCGAATACCAATGGCTTGTTTTTGAATGTTATCTCTTATAGGTACAAACTATAAGAGGTACGTACGTGTTAGTACGTGCAAAATATTCAGTTAATAAGAAAGTTAATAGAGGGTAGGACTTTAAGACATTAAGTGTATGTCTGTAATGGTGAAAATGCTGTAACTCAGCTACTTGAGGACAAAGTGTTTGGGAGACTGTGGGCGATAGGCTGGATGCTCGGTCGTCTTAATACCGACATGGCGTCCGCTTGATGGTTGCTATCGGCGTGGACACTACTAGAGAAGTCTGGGGTGTCCATGTTGGGTGGTAATCATTGTGCGGATGTTTTGTGGGGGAGATAACTGAGTATCAGGCTTGTCAATTAGCTGAAAATCAGACCAGTTGTGTCGGCGTCTCATATGTAAGAATAAGAACAAATTCGCCATACTAAATGCTACGTCAAAGGTAAAAATTACATATAAACGAATTTTGTGTCATTAGATTCGAATCAGGAGCACCTAGAATTTTTCTGAATTAAGAAGATTCAGAAAGACCGACACAACAAATGCGGTCCTTATTTGTTATTACTGTAGATCTTACAGTAGTTCATTACTACAAATTTGACCTGATATTGCTTGGACAAATACGTTGATCTCATTACAAATACACATTCCTTCCCCCAAAGAGAGACAGTATCCATTCCTTATCATTTTATCACACATAACCATTGTTGTTGAGAACGGCTTACTTACGTGGCCCATGGTAGTATCAAATTGACAGTATCCACCGAGATTTCCTGGGATTGTGACTAAATTTTGTAAATTGTATGTTTTGTAAACCCGGAAAATAAATTGTTCCAAAGAATTGGCACATACTTTCCCCCATATTAAACAACAATAAATCAAAACTTTGAAAATTACCAGTTTGATTCGCAAATATGTGTTTTTGCTACATTTAAAAAGCTAGTCAAGTTAGAGACATGCGGTTTTTACTAGAATATTTTTAATTGCAATTAACATCTTTTCTGAAAATTTAATCAAAATCGGTACAGCCGTTTTTGAGAAAACTCCATTTTTTCTATGTTTTTTTGCACATTAAAATAACAGAAACTAAAATTTCAAAAGTGTGAAAAATAGTCCGGAGATATTGGCTAAATACACATACATACCAAATTTCATAAAAATTGATCCATTCGTTTGGACTCCAGCGAACTCCACATACATACGGAGACAGACAACAACACTTTTTGTCGAAAACCCCACTTTTGGGTTCAGGGAACCCTACAATGGATTTTTAGATAAACTTGTAAAAATATTATTCTTTATTATCACAATACTTTCTCTATGCTAACGCATATGGGAGAAAGTAAAAAAAAAAGACCAAATGCGATTTACCAATAATAAAATTTGTATAGAGCCAAGTATTTTTTTAGAATAGGGGCTAGAGCGGTCAAAACATATTCCCAATTAGATCAAACGGCAACGCACATATGTGCCTGTCTTTTTTAGTACATTATCCCCATCAAATTATGTTTGATATGTCAATTTGAATGTATTGAAATAGATAATGTTGATTGCTTAGCGTATTTTCACTTTCAATTTTAATATTTTTGAAACACGTACTTATACTGCTGTAATTTCACTGTTGTTGAAACAAAAACACTGTCAAATTGTAAAAACGCAAAGCAATCAACACTACGAATTTACTGAAAAATTAACATCGTTAAAATCGGCTAGTCAGCAGATGCTTAAAACTACTTGTTGTCCTGCAGCGCTTGATTGGGGAACATTCAATCTTACGGAGTACAAGTTCTAGCTGGCATATCACAATATTGTCCTGTTCACTCCAGACCTTGATTGCCGCAGCCAAGTCCGTCACCATAACAACGGCAATGTTTCGACCACACTGTCCTGACCTCCTGGACAGTGTCTCGTGAGCCACCAGGGAAGGATGCACGCGTTACATTTTCTTCAAGAGGATGCAAGATCCGTGAAAGGACTGAAATTACCTTCTTGACGGCGCCAACTAAGAGTCTAAATTTAGCTCACTAATAGCACCGCCCGAGGCGGACGTAGCGAGACCTGGAGAATGCTGGTTGTTACATACATGTTAGTATCGGCCGAGGGACGGAGGCTATTTTTACCCCGGCTGCAGCGTGTTGCGTGTGAAAGTAGGCTGCACTTTCACTTCAATGTGCGGTGGGTTAAGTCGCGCCTCCGGACCGTGCGGGAGTCGCCATATCCCGTCCATCAGTCAATCCGTGAAATCCGGGCCGGGTTATTTATAGAAGCCTTTTTGCGTTAAAAACTGCGATCCATTGTCGGCGGGCGACGTGCACCTTGCCCGCACCTCACCTCGACTTTCCATTCCTCAAAGACAAAAACCTTCATTACGACGTCCGTTCAGCGACCTCGGCTCCCTCCCGCTCTCCACTCCGCTACTGTTGCGCCAGGCTGAAGCTGGTAAACCCCTTGACATCACATAGGAGACGTCTAAGAAATAATTTTATTCCAGGTTATCAATTTAATTAAAACATTCTTTGACAGTACTCCCCTATTTTATTTCACCCGAAATGTCAGTTTTCTTAAGAAAAGATCCGTTTTTAAGATTGAACTCTTCTCCCAGATAACTGACTCCACATCTTACGCCGTCAACCGCACGATGTCGAAAATCCAGTAGCGTGGTAACCAGTTACAGGACAGCATCGACTTTTTGAACTCTTGGTCGCATGCTTCTAAGAGGTTCCTGATCCAGAGCCACATACCATATAGAGCATTAGTTTACAGCATATCGTTGTGCTCTGTTTATTTATCATCTACATTTTGTTCGCACTATAATAGTTAGCAACCACTGTCATGTTTCCTGAACTGTCTGTAATCTTTGCCTTACTTGTTAATTTCATAAATTCTATACATTTCCGACATGTTATTATAATTCTACTATGGTTCTTCATTATTTATTGATCATTATGAATTCTAGTTAAAAGTCTATGCATGTGTTACTAATTGCCTTTTGAAGCTTGACCGACTAGTCACCCTTAGAATTTTGTTGTGCCTGTAGTTTGTTTTTTATTGAATCACTTACTTATTTTTGTTGTTGTGTGCGCGATATATGATTTTGTTCGTTCACTGTGTTATATACACCTATTGTATAATTTCGAGATAAAAAATTAACGCATGATTTTCTGCTCTAAGCATCGAACAATGGGCTGTGGCTACATCTACCAATAACATCACCTGCTGTTGCTATATTTTTGCGCACACAATTTAATATTTCTTCTAGTTGGCTGCTGAGTAAGAAAACTGAGCGGACGCCAGGTCGGTGTTGAAGGATCGAGCATAGAACCTATTGCCTACATCTCCACAGCACTTTTCCCCACATGTAGCTTGGTTACAGCATTCTGCCACTAGTGCCGACATGCAAAAAGTCAACATTTTAAAATACTGTATGTGTAATACTTGTATGTTGAATGGGCTGCCATCATACATATGTGATAATAAAAGCTTCTGCTTCAAAAAAGCTAATTCATAGTTTTCCCATGTCTTCTAGCTCATGTCTTCTTAATTCGATCCATCACTTCTTATGTTCTTCGATGACGGGCGAGAAACTCTCTCGCACAAGCCTTATCGGAGAGCAACAAACACCTGATCAGCAACTAGGAGATTGGAGCTGTCAAGGTCGATCGTTGACCTGTACTTCCAAGAAAATTCCATCCAGTCATTAGTATTCCCCGTGGAACATATATCTGGCGGGAGTAAGTGTAGATATGAAAGTGGAGGTAATTAATGACGAATGGCGATACACCTTGAACAGACTCTTGATTAGTTACAACGGTTTTAGTGTTGTAGATGAACAAAGTTATTCTACATAGTCCAGACTGAAGTATCAGATCAATAAACGCTGGGCTCAATACGGAATACAGTACGTAATTCATCTCCTCATGATATAAATTCTTCGATGGCAACAACTCGGAATTTCACTTTTTCTTTTAAATTTTTTAACATTTCAAAGATATTACATAATAAATATCCTAAGAATTTAAATTAAATAGTTACCAATCAAGACGCAGTTTTCAATGCATCGGACAAATTAATTTTTATTTTTAGGAGTGTTTTAATCAACACCAAGCTTCCGAGCCAAGACATTAAAAACACCATACATCCCTGTAAGATGCAAGTTGGCTAGCCCACGATCTAGTTGGTTGTTAGAGAGCTTCATAAGCTAAAGGTTCCTAATTCGATCCCAATCAAAGTCATGAGAAATGTTGAAAGTAATCAGCTGATAGCCACCGGCTGTTCTGTCACCATTGAGATTTTAATTAGTGACACTTTCTTCGGAATAATCGCTCTTAGTTTGTAACAATTCGCTCATCTATACACATATTGACGATCGGGCGAACCTCGTATTATGAATAAGTAGATCTAGAACAACAGAATGTAACGTGATGAAATAACTGTGTGGTGATCTAATGGGAAATGAGCTGTCACATATATTTTTCTATCGTAGAGAAAAACAAGTAAATGTTCTTCTGAAGGATAAACAAACAATTGTTACTTAAAATATTCCCATAAAGTTAGCATAATACTTTTACATTCTAACATCTTTAATTACAGTAGGCCCTGCTACTTTACGGAATCCAATAAATAAGATTTGCTGTCAAGAATAAAATAGCACGGAAGATTAATTTTAATATGAGCGAATAATGTTTTGAGTTCGATGGTGGTATGAGTACAAGGACGAATTATGCTTAATAACCATTGAATATTATGTGTTAAGTAAATTATTATCTTATATTATCAGTCTTATCTACAAGTAAGCTGCTTGTGAGCAAGCTTTAAAATTTTAATTCGACAAATACCACAGAGACAATATATCTCGTACATGCAATTATATCTATAAGATACTATAATCCAGTACTGAAGTGAAAAATCAGTTCAGGAAAAACAACCGAGCGAGTCGAGCGAGTTACAACCGCGGTAGCCTCAATAAACGGTTTTACTACGGAAGAATATGCGTTTTGAAAATGGTCCAGAAAAAGAATCCAGCTTATCAAGGGTAAACTAATAAAGATAACGCCGTGGGCAGGGTCCGGCCTTGGAACAGTGGGAAGTAAGAGTTGACGGCTCGTCGCTGGGGAAACCTGCCCAAGAGTTGACAAAACAAATCAACTTATACCATTCCTACCACACCCTCGCATGGCTTCTGTTCACAAGTGGCGAGATAAGTGTCGCTGGCTCGGCCGACGTAGACGACCTGAGCCCACGGCAACCTCACTGGCGTTGACGGAAACTCTAGCAAATATGTATCGATGTATATGCATCTTCTCAACACATCTTTTCTGGGCTACCTCTTCTCTGTGTGTGCCCCCCCTCCCCCAATATTAGGTACACGTGTTAGTTTTGGAAAGTTCGTTCGACGAATCTCAGTAAGTTGGCCGGTTCCCGAGCTGCCAAGCCAACGCTGTAAAGTAGACATGCAATTTTATCGTCAGTGGGCCAAAACATACTTCCTATTTCAACTGTACTGTTCGTATTTATTATTATAATGAGTTATAGTGAACAGTTCATGATTATTAAAGGTCCATTTCAATATTTTGAGTTTCTTTAATGTAAACTCATCAAGAATTACATTTAAAGTTTAACAACATTAACCATTAAAAAATAATACAAACACTATTTTTTTCTTAGTAAAATAAATTATAGTTATCTTTTGGTAATACATTGCCACATCTTTTAAAAGAGGGAACTATTCTAAGATTAGATTACTTATGCAATTCTATAAATACTATAAATTCAATATTGATAAGATTGAAAATTGTTATATATTGAAATACGTTGCGTTTTTTTATGTCATTTACAAATAACTTTTCGATGCCCTCAAGAACATACGATATTAACTTTATGCTCAAGAATGAGAGGAAAATTTCCTTCGACATCTGATTTTAGAGAAGGGCCAGGATTTCCTTGCCTTCAAACTGTTTTTCAGTTTACATTGCGTTCACAACAACGTTATCCTTGACACATGGCTGCTAACATCCCTGTCCTATTAGCACAATGAACAAACTATCTTTTAATTATTTATTTTGCTTTCCTTCGGCCATATTGAAAAATTTTACTACATAAAAATGCAAATACATGCTTCCAATCGTTAACACCTATACAAGTTGGATACATCAGATTACTAGGACCGAAATGCCAAATACAGTATTCAGACACCTGGACAAAATCTCTCGACAGAATTAAACACGCCGACTTGATTTGACTCGGCTACGTCGATCAGCTTTCACCAAACATTGGAAAATCAGTCCAATTATATCTGGCTCCTGGCGCATTAATTAATTTCGTATTCGAATTCTCACTTATCCACATCTTTCTCCGGTATATCGAGATTGTGTAATCTCGAATGCGCTAAATTTGGCTAACTCAGGATCAAGTTGTTGGCTAAATTCGGACAAACTTAGTGTTAATTGACAACCGGTCCGAATGATCATTTCTTCAAAGTTAAGTATGGAGTTATCGAAGTTATTACATTCTAATCCAGGTATACAATAATTGTAATGCTCATTCCAGCAGACCACCTCCTCCTGTTGGCGCAGAAATTATGTGTACCCGAGTTTAAAGGTTATTTACCAAGAAACTATGAAAATTCCAATCGCACTATTTTTTCCTTTTTTGATTGTACTGTACGTTAAAAAATATGATTTTTTCAAAGCTGGTATATTTACGATACATTAGTGTCATGTGCGTAAGTAAACGTGGTGGACGAAAAAAAAATGTAGTGATTTTAAATAATCATAAATCACTTAAAATTTGTACATTTAAATTGAATTAAATCAATGCAAAATCATTGAATTTATTTACAAAAGTAGCAGTAATTTATTGTAATTGTACATTTCATAATAATTACAACGACATAAAAACAATTAATTTTACGACCTATAAAAGGCAGAAAACGTATTTCAGGAAGTTGATAAGAACTTTTTTCTTGATAAGTTCAAAATTTGAAATCTATAAAGCGTTTTGAAACCACGTACTGAAATTTAAATATGATAAACTAACGGGGTTTTTAGAAATAAATGACTATGGGTGAGTAGGAGGGACATTAGTAGTAAAGACTGTGGGTTAGTGGGTGGGCCATTAGTAGTACTAACTTTGGTTGGGTGGGAGGGACATTAGTAGTAATGACTATGGGTGAGTGGGAGGGACATTAGTAGTAAAGACTATGAATTTGTGGGTGGGCCATTAGTAGTATTGATTCCAGGTGGGTGGAGGGCTATTAGTAGTTATGATTATGGGTGGTGGGAGGACCATTATTAGTAACGACAATGGGTGGGTGGGAGGGCCATAAGTAGCAATATAATAATAATACACAAACTAAAAACAGACAATATCTCAATTGTATTTGTGTAAGATATTTATATCATAATATTAATATGGTCATGGAAATATGTCAAAGACCTTAACATTTTCTTTGTTGTGTGCATGCCACATAACAACAGTAATTTTAATACAAAACAATAAATTACTTAAAATTAAAAACTATTGGCTTTCAACTTTTGAAAATATTTAATTGGCCATAGGTGGATGGGATGGTATATTATTTAAACCAACCTATATACAACTAAAAATGGAAACAGCCATTTCTTCAAAATCTAAATTTTTAAATTTCTTCGGAATTAGGTACTTTAAAATGTTGGCACAAAATTCTATTCTAATATGTGGATGTTTATAAATATACCAATCTACAAGTAGGCCTACTTAAAATGTTTAACTGTTTTCAACATATCTGTAAGATACCACACGACTTTTAAAAATTCTTTAGTACTTTGTTAATTTTATATAAAATGTTGATTTAATATTTACAGCTTGTTTTCATAATTCTTTATTGACAAGAACAGACATATTACAAATGATATCAACTATAAGAAAAGATGTATCATTTTAAAATTAGTTACTCCTTTTTATGCCATTTTCCACAAGGCCAGTTGGTTATACACCAACAACTAAGCAACACCTCCATAGACATGAGAGGTCTTCAGTCCATTACTATAAGTCTTACGACCTAATTAATAAAGGTGTTTGTTGACAGTACCAAACAATAAATACAAACATGCACAATAAACACTGTGTTGATTAATTCAACAGTTTAGAGGTCATAGTATTAAACTGCATTTGTTGTCCCAATATAACTACTGTTGTTGGCCATAAAAGTCTCAACATTTAACACTTTAACCTAAATCTCATAAAACACTTTCATTCTTAAACCTAAGTGTACAAAACCCATTTAATAGCAGTTCCATATTTCTCAACCAACAGGAAGTTTATAGTTGTCTTTTGAAAACAAATACTTTGTATGACACGAGAAATATATTTAATTTTAAAAACCTCAATGTAATATTTGTAATTGTATCCTACACAGTAATTACAGGCTGTTTAACAAAGTTGAGCATTGTCATGCTGTCCTGTAAATGTTTCCATACATTTTTATAGTAAAATAAGGACACCAGATATACATGGGGGCCTGGTGGGTGGGGGATTTTGTAAACTATCTTTTATGAATTTTACGATATGCAATTTGCGTTGTTAAATTGATAAAATTATATTAACGACATTGTGAAATTTAATATTAATATTACAACAATAATTTATTTTAAGATTTCAGAGTAATATAATAAACAAAACTTTTTTGTATGTTTAAAAAAACAGTTCTTAAAGTTTAAGTTAAGTTAGCCGAACTCAATAAATTGTTATAAATCTCCTTTTTTTTATAAATTTTTTTTGTCATAAAATTTTAAATATTTAGGCATTACTTGTAATAGTTGTACTGATTTAATGCTGAAACCACTTATATTTTTCTACAGATATTACTTTTATAAGTACAGCTCCATTGTTTTAATGGCTTTAAAAATTTCAGTAGGCTACATGACACAGTTAACTTTTATGCTCAGAATAGCTTCGCCTTCTCCACTAAAAATCTATTCAAATCAGGTGTCCAAACAGTTTTCATTAGTGAAAAAACTCGTTCAACTGGTGCCAAAGTATCAGTTAGAGAAAGAGCAAACTCCAACACTCTTTTCAAAATTTTCATACTTATTTTCTGCCAAGTTCAAGACTTGAAAAAATTCTTTTTTAAGGGGAGGTAAGTGTGTTATAGTACAGTAGTGCACAGTAAATGACTCATCATACAACACACACCTTTTACAATTGTCGATTGCCCAAAGTAATTGTAATACATGTTTGTTTTTTTACAATTTTAAATATTTAAAATATATTTTTAATACTAAAAAAAACAAAAAATACGGACATCTACCAGTTTTTAGCACTATATGGTATATAATAATACACCACGTTGCGGATACGGACGTAAATAAATAAATAATAAGCCCGGCTAGGGCCCAGATATCGCCCCAGGCCATGGGGGCGTTACAAATAAAGTGTCCAATATTATCTGGACAGTTTTTGTCCTGTAAATAGAAATAATTAATTCTTGTGACCTTCAAAAAGTGTAGGCCTCTAATCTAGAGCTAGGCCTATCATAAGGATGATTTTTCTTCAGAACTCTAAGAGACTTTTTCTAGAAAGTTCATGCTGTGGGTTCACAATCGTGTAAAATCCGTTACGCTCTAAGACTAATTACTATACTTAAACTATGTATACCAAACTTGTCACAGTTATTAACACATCTTTTAGTCTCTTGGCAATAAAAAAATAGATGAATGTGTATAAAAAGATAGAAAAATAGTGAATTTAAAATACAAAATTAACATCCGTTACGTATATGGATTGACTGAAAGATAAAAACATTTTTTAAATCATTATTCTTATGAAAATTTCAATTAATATATTTTTTAACAACAAACATGAATATGTTATTAGTTTTGCGGAAAAAAAATATTTTCAACCATAAAAACACTTTTCACAAACCTAACCTAGCATAACCAAATTTAACTTTCACAAAAATTCAAGAATGCTTTACATTTAGGTGCCTGACCTTTTAAGCCACTCCTCCAGTATAAATACTATGTATGTAAATTCGGGTTTTGTGGTTAATAGTTGGGGTTTAAAATGATCGAATAATGACCGGTGATTGAGTTTCACAGCAAAAGTTGTTTTTATATTGAATCTCCAGAAATAATGGTCATTCATATATAAAACGCTAGCGCATATAAACGCACATCGAATTAAAAAAAGATCATTAAAGCATCTTTTAATAACAAACTAGTAAAAATACTACAGGACCTAAACTGTGAAATTGTTTTTTTTCAACATTTATATGATTTCCCCAGAATAAAAAGCATCTCTCATGAAAATATGATCGATTTCTTAACACATTTTTGACAAAAGCTTCAAATTTCTTTAGGTGACAAGAAACTGCATATAAAATTACCAAAGTATTAATATCTAACTATCTAATATTTAGAGAATAGTAATTAATGTTCTATAAAAATTAATTCTCATTTATTTAAATAAAATTGTATTTCTTGTACATAATAATCTTGAGACCTATTTACGTATTAGAATACTGTATACTGAATAGGCCTAAACCAATATTTTTGAACCAATCTAAAGATCATAATCTAAAATTACAGTACTTGATTTTCATAGGATGTCAGGTAGATGATAATAAAGGAAAAGTAAGTTAACCATAATTTAGACGAATTTCCCTATATTTGTTCCAGATGCCAGATACCCGAAATTAGGCCTAATGCAAATTTTCTTATAAAAGGGATGGTTAGGTATGTTATGTTGCGTTCGTGAAGGGTAAAAATCAATGTATAGGATAGCGATACATAAATATTGATTGAGCGATACATAAAATTGTACAGCATATACAACTGTAGGTTGGTTACAATTTTCACTCTTATCATATTCAAATAGCCAAATTACTTGTACAAATTTCTGGCGTATATAAATCCTAAATGAAACAAGACATCAATTTTAAGATTACCAAACAGTCATTTATTACTACAGTGAAAGAAAGGCCTACAGAGTCCTAACATCTCTCTTATTGACAATTTTCATCTGTAGGCCTTTTAATTGCTGTACATATCAATAGTGAAAAATGTAATAACAAGTAGGTCTACTTACGGCTCAGCTTCAATGGACTTCAGCTTCGCTACATAATTTGAAGGAATGTATCCCTCTTGTTTTGTTGCTTTACTTCGCGCAAGCCACCAATCACCCTGAGTGTCATTTAATATTTCTAAGTGTTCACCTTTTCTAAAACTAAGATCCTCATCCGTGCGGGCATCATAGTCATAAAGAGCAACAAATATTTTAGCTGAAGAATTATTTGTGCTAACAGAAGGTTCAGGTTCAGGAATGGGTGGCATTGGACCATTTCTATTTTCTCTGGTTGTGTTTTCAAGAGTCGGCCCCCCAATCTGAATATTGATGTTTGGAATACTTGGTGTGGCAGGTTCTTTACTTGTGGTTGGCACAGGAAGGCCCACGCCATCCTTTTTTGTTGATGAAGATCTTTGTCTACTAAAGCAATTTCCCATTTTATATTTTATATACTAAATTCATCAACCATAGACTAAGAAATTATTTGAATGTTTCCTAAAACTACTCTACAGATAGTTCCTAAACTTTCCCTGTTGCCTTGGGCGATTCAAAAAACGTTTATCCATCTGTTATCACGTAACAGGAACAATAGGTAAGGGGTCCACCTTACACATAGAAAAGAACGAATCTTTCACAGTTATTATCAATGCACTAATAACTAACACGGCACTGTAAAAACAAAGTTACATTTGACAACAAAAACAAATAAAATTAATGACAAGTGTTAGCCATTTCACATATTCACCACATTCAGTAATCCAACCAAGCTGATGATAATTGAAGAGAATGGTGGTTTACAGAATGACCAACATTGCCAGCTAAAATATTCCATAATAGTACTGTACATATATTAAATTAAGCAAAGGTTCGCTTCTATCTAATTTAAGAATAAACCATGTAAAAACGTTCTTTTAGATAAAATTATATATATTATCAGCTAAGTAAACAAAAATATTACCTATTTTACTAAACAGTTAATTGATTTCCTTCAGAAGTAGATCATAGTAAATTATTGCATGTTCATGTCTAACATAAATACTGTATTTATATTTATTTAATCAATTTAAAGTCTAATTTGCTGTAAAACAGTACATAATAAATATAATTATTATACTAGTTATATGTAGCATAGTTTGTATTAAATTGTACATAATATAATATTATAATTTGCGGACGCTGGTTCTTCACTCTTGGCCTGTCTTGACCTATAGAGTAAATTATTTAATTGTTGTCACTTATTATTGTTAATTTATTTATATTATTGTTATTTATATTATTGTGTTACTATTATTAATATTTATTATAAATTAAACACATTTAAAGTATTGTTAATTAAGTCTAAGATTAAAAGTCCTCCTTGACCCTTAGCTTTTAAGTTTTATTTAGCCATCATTTTACTCTGTATATATGTAAATTGGTATTTGGCCGTTGGAAATAAATAAATTAAATCTAACTGTTTTTAAAAATGTGATATGTTATTTATTATATCTCCGTTAATATAGTTAGCACAATAAAAATCAGCTAACGATTGCATTATATATTATGTTATTTTGTATGATATAATTGGTTCCAAACCGTCACGTTAATACAAGACCTCAAACTGCTGATTCTCTTCTATACTCTATGTCACGTTGAGAATGCAGTACGGTTCTTATGGACAAACACAGCGTTACTAGCTGGTGCAAAAATATAGAGCAATGTCCGTTTGCCCACTTTCATATAGCATCCTCACGGTTTTGCTCGGATATTATATTACAGTATTTTTATTTAAAATTACATATATGTCTAAAAATGTTTCATACAATTTAATTAGGTATTAAATATTGTATAAATCAATCATCGTTAGCTAAACATTTATTTAAAGAACAAACAAATTATTAACTATAAAAGCCTGTAGATATTATATATATATATTAGTTCATTTATTATACATATATTCATTTATAAGAAAAATGTTACTGATAAAAAGACAAATATAGTAAAATAGAAAATAAATTATCAAGTATAATGCTGTAAATTAAAGTGTACTTGAAGGAATCAAGTTTTAATTAGCCTATTCTAAGACGAACGTTTATTTATTGGTACAACCCATGTTTTGTACCTAAATTACATTTAGGTTGAAATAATTAACTGAAAATACAATTAAGTTTGTATATAATAATTTATGTTACGTTATTAGACGAATTTTAAAACAATATTCAAGAAATGTATGAATTGTGTTACAATAAATAATTAATTCGTTTTAGTAAATATAATTTTTCAAACAAATAAAAGCCAGCACATTTTGTGTCCTATATTATCCCTAACCCATCAATACCTCAAATGAGGACAAGGCGGGATTTCCCCTTTTCGTCTTATCTGTTGATGCAAAGGAATAAACAAATAATACCCAACAAAATAAACATGTTTATTTATTAACAAAACAGCTGTTATTAATTTACTAAAATCAACCAAATATTATCTTTTTAGGGGCAGTTTCTATCTCTTAGGAGTATTTTACCAAGATGAAAATACTTAAGTGTTCCTATTTAGGCTAAAATAAACATTTATACCAAATTTCAGCTCTGTACAATTGCGGGAAGTGGGAGAATTAGTGGTGAGTGAGCGAGGGCTTTCTCTTTTATATATAGAAATAACACAAGTATTGACATATGTGTACCTTCTATTATACTTGTGAAGGTCTAATAGAAGGTCTATGGTCGTACGTCTCACAATACACATCAAATGTTTTATCTGATAATGTGAATTATATACAATCTTTGGTACTCTATGCTATGGTGAAAAATAATGGTTGTATGATATAAACTACATCATATGTTTACAAACAAAAACGTATGTTAGAGAAAATAAATTTTGTTTTTTTTATCTACTATCACTTTTCTGCTATGAGTGAACAGACGGACAAGGGCGAACACTTACTTAGTGAACTAACCGAGAGTTTTTGATTGTTTATAAATTTTTACTGTTGTTTTGCTTTACTTTTAACTGAGGAGAAGATTAGTGGCTAGCAGTTTACATTGTTTCAACTTGCTTATTAATTCAAGTATTGCTAAGGCCAAGTGTTAGTTCACATATTATCGCCAATTTTCTTTTACATGATATCAAGAACTTGGCAGTGATTTCAGTTAGGATAAATTAATATACTGATTTTGACACTTGGATAAACAGGTAGGCCTAGGTTACTTAAAAATATATTGCCTGTCATTAGTCTAAGCTTCTAGCCATGTAACTGTCTACAATTACATATTGCATATGTTATCCTTGATGTTTATTTTTATTTTTACATTGTGTATTCTGATTAAGACAACTAACATAATTTGCTGAATCATCAAATGTTTAAGTTGATTTCCAATTTATCCTGTAATTTTCACTGTTTACAATTATGCCTCGACTTTGACGATGCAACATTAGATGAAAGCAGTTTCTTCTCACCCCCAGAAATTGGTTTTGCATCCAAATGATCATATTCATAGATCATTACTTAAAAGTAATAACATTGGTATAGGATCGCCACCCGTTCCACTCACTGGTCTACAAAAAAAACTACATTTTAGTGCATTAACCTCACGTAAACAAACTAAATACGTTACTTTATTATTTCAATGCATGTTTTGTACGCATAAGAAGCAATTTAAATATGATTTTTCTAATCGTGATGTATTTGGAGAGAGACAATATTTAGTGATATGATATATCTAACCAAAATTATCATATCACTCCGAGCCACCCGCCCACCCATACACGTACAATGGTATTGACCTACCAGCCCACCTATACACTTACAGTGGTATTGACCCACCCACTCACCCATACACGTGCAGTGGTATTGACCCACCCACCCACCTATACACTTACAGTGGTATTGACCCACCCACCTACCCATACACGTGCAGTGGTATTGACCCACCCGCTCACCCATACACGTGCAGTGGTATTGACCTACCAGCCCACCTATACACTTACAGTGGTATTGACCCACCCACCTACCCATACATGTGCAGTGGTATTGACCCACCCACCCACCTATACACTTCACAAATATAACCTAATATCGTAGGTCTATCTTCCAGAAAATTCGAGTTTTGTGTTAAATTCGGGTGTATTGCCTGTGGAATGTATTGTAACCTGTTCCTCCCATTGGGTATACATGCAAATTTTTCGTTTCTGTGGTTGGTCATATTTTATTATTAATATCTAATGTGCATTAGAGGAGGTGGTAACTGCAAAAATATTTTTAACTATGGTAGACCAAGCTTAGTTTTCAAATTTGTGTTCATAATAAGAAACTACATCGAATTTAAAACATTTTGAAAAATCAGGTAGGTGCTTAATGGAGATATATAAGATATGTTCAATCATTTTGATTTTTTGTTACAAAATGATTTTCCCAATGATAAAAATAAAGTATTTTCTCAAAAAAATGTAGACCCCCAAAAAAGTCTAAACTGCATAAATACTAAAAACTATTTTGATCTACACCAATTATTTATCAAGATACAATGGATCAACTACTTTCACGTCTAATCGTAACTATAGGGTGTATGTGGATTGATAATACAAGCCACTACGAATCACAAAAATAAAATTTGCATGAACATTTTTTCCTGTAGGGATAGCCAGTAGGTTGTTCCGGAGGCAAAGCACCTAAATTTAATGAAAGTTTCAACATTGAAATGAATATTATGTTTATTTAGGCTTTGAGTATATCTTAACGAGCACTCAAGTTTTGCATGGCGTGTATAATTTTGTTCAAATATAACTGCAGTTTCAACTGGGAAAAAAATGTATATTTCTCATACCTTTTTCGTATAAGAAATATTGTAGCCTATATACGTATGTTATAAAAGTAAAAACTGTTAACTATGTATAGACAGAACTGCTCTTAGCAAAACATCTTCTGTATGGATAAACAAAAAATCTGAAATATCCAAGTTTCAAAGTTTATGTAGTTCTTGGAAATTTATAGTTTTTTGTGTTATTTATGACATAAGATGCTTTTATGATTTAAACTGAAAAAGTGCAATTATGCAATAAAACGTTTCTTTCAGAAACACAAACTGTTAAATTATTTCTTACAAAATAAAATGTGAATACCATAGGGATACCATTTTATTCATCACATGCTTTCTTTAAGGAAGTACGGTAGTTTAGTCAAAATTTTAAATATGTACATATATATTATATCCTATTAGGAATGATTCAGTAAACAACATTTCATGACCATTACTCATAAACAAATAAGCGGGAAGAATACCTTATTTAGATCAATAATCAATTACGTAACTGTTACCTACCAGAAAAAAAATTATTACTGTCATTTAACTGTCTTTCGCCAATTTCACTGGTATACATAGAATGCATGGCTGTTGAATATATGTATACAGATTATGACAGATTAAAATCTCAGTGTGCACTATGTTAGTAGCATGCTGCCGACTGCCAACAAAAAACAAAAAACAGTCTGCTGTTGATCGTTTTCTTTTGCGTCACTTATACTCTAATATTATTCTGGTTAAGTTGTGTTCACTGCTTGTCATATTCCTGCTTGATACTTATTGTACTAGTTTTTTTTTTCTTTTTTTCAAATATATATATATCTGTATGTGAATTATGGTCTTGCTTGTATTATAGATAGTGCCATATTCTTGTATGTAAGTTAATGTATTTGAAATCTATTTATTGGCATGTAACTTATATGTGATAAATTATCCTAATTTATATTTATTAGCATGATACAGCCTTTAACGTAATGATGAATTCATCTTTAATTTGTCTTGAGCTGTTATATATTCTTTGACACTTTTGTAAAATGGTTTATACCGTAAATAAATAAATAAATAGATTGTAATGATTTTGAAATTACAGCCTCAATTGTAATTATCTATTGAACAAAGCAAGTTTTATTTTACTGACTCAATTCTTATCTTGAATACCATAATTATTATTCCAGATTGTTCTAAATGTAGACACATTATCAAGTATTCATAATTTAAACCAATTTTATTTAAATTGTAAAGTATTTTATATTATTTTTAAATAATTTAAGGATCTTTTATTCTGTTTTTGAGATTACAATTATTATACCGGTTCTAAGAAATAGACTAGCTAAGTATAAAACTTATGAAATATGAAACAAGAATAAGATTTCATAGTATTCTATTACTGGTCATTGTATTCAATTTTTTGTTCTAAAAATGAAAAATACTATCTAATTATGTACCGTATATACAGTATATTCATTTGGTACAATTTATATTGTTTTATTTCCTTTATTTTCCAGGGCTGCTATTAATGTTATCTTATCTGAGACCTCCTTATGGAAAATATGCTTTAAATATTCTTATCAGAAAGAAAAGGCATAATAATGTCATTATTATTGTTAGCAACAATTTGCATCAGTATGATAGAATTGCCACTGGAAGTTGTAATTTAGCAACAAGGGCCAGCAGTGAAGTTAGTCTCCCCACCCATGCCCAAGTGGTCATCTGTGGTGCAGGCGTTGTTGCCAATTCGGTGGCATATCATCTAATACAAAATGGCTGGAGAGATATTGTTGTTTTGGAGCAGAAGAGGTGAGTTTTAAATTGTTCTGTTAATCATTATTTTTATTTAGCTATTTACTGTCAGACCATTTTAGTTCTAGTTTTCTTTTCAAACATGGCTTCAATCTCTTAAGAGTAATTTTAATTTGTAACCAGACATTTTAAATCAATAAAATGAATTGTTTCAAGAAAGCTATAATCTAAAAATCGCCTATCTAGTAGCCACAAGGAATACTTCTATAAAAAGAGTGTTATCAGGTCTTACTTTTGACTGACTATGGTAGTTTAGTGTGCATAGAAACGCAAATTAGTTTTTATATAATCTATTATGAAAGAGCTGATTGAATCTTGAGTGACATAATTTTGTTCGTTAAACAACAAATACACTTTACTTACAATTTTTTCTGGCATATTAAACCAGTTTTTTTTAAAAACATTAAAAATGTATCGGCCCTACTGTTAGTTTGTGTTTCATTGTTATGATTATAAACTGTGAATTAATTATAGTTGTATCTTTTATAATGTAAAAACTTTGTCATACAGTATACGCCTAACAAAAAGGTGTACGATCTCAAGCTTAACCCTTTTGATCCTGCCACTTTTCGCATGAGTCTATGCCTGAGTCCTGGCAACTGGCGCTGGGGCCAATGCCCCAGTCCCGGCCTTGATTTAGAGAAAATGTAGTCCTTGTTTTAAAATTACGCCAAAAATATAATTTTGAACGGATTTTCATGTTTTTTTACTCATTAAAGACACTACTATAAAATATACTTACTAAGAAATATAACAAACATGCTGTTATATATTCAAATATTTCTTTATACTAATGGTCAAATGTTTTATATTCATAGCTTCCGGCTGTTATTTAATTTTTAAAACTTTCATTATATTTACATTTGTTTATGTTTATGTTCTGGTAATTGTTACATATGAATAAAGAACATAACTGTTTCAAGACTTTAATTTGTACATTAAAAATGGCGACGAGTATTTAAGTTTATTTTTACCATTTATTTGATTATTTTAGTTCTTTTGGTTTTTATTTGATGTTTTATGAGTTAATTTTTTCAATAGCCAAATTTCATTTCACAATGGGCTAATCAGTGTAAATTAATTTTAGTAAATTGCAATCACTGCTATAAAACTGGACACAAAGCAAGTGTATGCATGAGAAGTAAAACAACAAAAATAAACCAGGCAGTTGCTGAAATAGAAATTCAAGAAAATCAATACACAGATCAACATGAAGTATATATGGTAGAGTCTCGTGGAACTGATAAATTTCTTGTTGATGTACTGATGGGTAAGTCTGTAAAAATGGAATTGGATAGAGGAGCCTCCATTAGTATTTTACCCTACTCTATTTTCAAGACTATTTTAAGTGGTAGACGCATTTTCAACACCAATGTACAACTGCGAACCTATTCTGGAGAGATTATCAAACCAAGAGGCGTTGTATTTGTACAATGTTGTTACAAAGACCAATCATTTTTGGGAAAACTTTATACTGTGAACAAAAATGTGGATGATGCTATATTTGGCCGAGAATGGATGAGGGAGGTTCAGTTAGATTGGGCTGAATTAAAAGCATTAGAAGTACAAAAAAAACCTGGATTAGATAACTTGCTTGGTAAATTTCAAGTTTTGTTTGAACCAGCCATAGGTAAGATACCCAAACAACAGGGACATTTGAACCTTTTAGATGGCAGTCGAACAATTTTTGAAAAAGCTCGGCCTGTCCCTTATGCAGTGAAAGAGAAAGTAGAGGCAGAATAGGATCGTTTAGAAGGAGCTGGAATATAACAAAAACAGAGTGGGATACTCCTATTGTCCCAGTACTGAAACCAAATGGAAACATCAGGATTTGTGCTGTTTGAAAGGTCACGTTCAACAAACAAATTAAGGAGGAAAACTATCTATACCGAGAATTGAAGATATTTTTACCAAAATGAATGGTGGAGTGGTATTTTGTACATTAGACCTGAGCAATGCATATCTTCACTTAGAAATGGACGATGAAAGTGCTTATTCAAACATTAAGTATTCATAAATGCCAGTACCGTGTAAATATACTAATGTTTGGCATAAAGGTAGCACCAGAAATTTGCAAAAACATATGGACAGAATTCTTCAAGGTCAAGACGGTGTACAATGTTTTTTTGATGATGTCATTATTCAAGGAAAAACATCTCAAGAACTACTTGATCGACTGGAAAAGGTGTTTGAACAGCTCAGAAAATAAAATTTAAAATTGAACTGAGATAAATGTAAGTTTATGCAAACCAAGATACAATACCTAGGCCACATAATAGACAAAAATTAAATTCACAAAAGTGAAGATAATGTGAAAGCAGTTAAATGCAAAAAGGCCTCAAAATATAAATGAACTTTGTTCTTTTTTAGGACCTACAAATTTCTATAATCGTTCCATAAAAGATCTTGCTTTGGTGTTATATCCTCTTCACAAATTATTACAAAAAAGACAACGGTAAAGTTGGAATGACGAATATGAGAAAAGTTTCCACAAGGTCAAGGAAATGGGCACAAATGAATCAAATCTTTCATATTTCAACCTAGAATTACCCCTTATCTTAGCCACTGATGTATCTGATGTAGGTCTTGGGGCTGTACTATCACACAGATACTCAGATGGAACTGAAAAACCAATAAGTTTTGCTTCCAGAACGTTAACAGAATAAAAAAAACACTACAGCCAAATAGATAGGGAAGCGACAGCAATTTATTATCAAGAAGTTCTTTGCTTACTGTTAGGGCAGGCGATTCATCTTGATCACAGATCATAAACCACTGGTTGTGATTTTCAACCCTAATAAAAATCTACCTTCAATGTCAGCAACTCGATTATTCAACTATTCACACTTCTTATCTGGTTTTGATTACCAAATTGAGTACAGAAAAACTGGTGAACATGGAAATGCTGATTTCCTCTCTGGATTTCCTGTAGATGGTCCAGAAAAAATGCCATGGACCAACATATTATTTTTCAAGCAAACCAATTTAATATTATGAATCTCAACCAAAACTCTTTTAAAGCTATTGAGACAGCCAGATATACAGAACTAGGGAAATTGGTATACGTCCTAAGATCTGGCCAGTCAGTTGAAAATTTTGGGTATCATGATCACAAAATAAGTTTTCATGAAGGATGTTTATTCAAGGGGTGGAGAGTTTATAATTCCAGCATCACTCAGAGAACAACTCCTTCAAGAATTACATTTTGGGCATATGGGAGTAGTGAAAACATAAGCTCTAGGTCGAAGCTACTGTTTCTGGAAAGGCATGGACAAAGATATCGAGGATATGATTCCTACTTGTAGAAATTGTAGAGAGAAACAGAATGCGCTGAAGAAAGAAGTCAGCCAACCATGGGAACCCACAACCCAATCTTGGGAGCGAATACACCTGGATTTCTTAGGTCCTACAAATGGACAACAATTTATGATTCTTTAGACTCATTCTCTAAGTGGGGAGAGGTGATACCGACCAAAACAACAACATTACTGTGATGTTTTGGTGATACAAATATCACTGTGCGTTTATGGGTGTGTAGGTGGGTCAATACCACTGTACCACTGTAGAATTATCCACATTCTTTAACAATTCTAAGTGAGACAGTTAAAGGATTGAGGAAAATTTTCTCCACTTTTGGACTGCCATACCTTATGGTTTCAGATAACGGCCTACGACTTCATCAAATTTGTTTAAAGATTTTCTAGAAAAATGTGGAGTTGTGCATAAGACCACGGCGCCATTTCATCCCTCCTCAAATGGGCAAGTTGAACGCACTGCAATTGAAAAATCACTAAGAGCTATGATGGATGAACCGGGAACATTGGACTACAAACTACATTGACTTCTAATGCAACTCTGTCACACACCTAACTCAACTCGAACTAGTTCTTACTTTCTTATGTCCAATAGAAAAGTGCGAACCTATCTTAGCCTTATTAGTCCTTCTATGAGGAATATGAAAACAGAATGCCCTGGAGGAATCATGCGTAGATTTAAGGTGGAAGACTGTGTCCAAGTGCGTAATGGTCAGAACAAATGGAGTCTTGGATAAGTAGAATCTACAGATGGTATTGTACATTACAGAGTTAAGATGGACACTGGACAAACATGGAGACGACATGTTGACCAGATGCTGAGAACAAAACTTTAAGAGGGGAAAATTGTTATATATTCAAATATTTCTTTATACTCAATGGTCAAATGTTTTACATTTCATAGCTTTCAGCTGTTATTTAATTTGAGGGATTGGTGGTATACTTTTGATACAAAATGTACGAGTTCAAAATCATCCTCGACAACAAATTGAAAGTAATCTTCTTCCAAAATGTTTATGACCTGCGGTCTCCCATGTATTGATGCAACATTTGGTCTTGGCCATTTACATCACCCATAAATGTGTTGTACAGTTTAATCTTGATAATCCGACAGTTAAGGGACCGACAGTGTGTCAGATTAACAAAAACGTCGGATTACCAAATGTCCATTGTAATTCACGAGAATTATGATTTCTAAGATAAACTGAATGCACTACGTACACCCTTCTTAGAATTTCCGCGCTATCAGCCGTGATAAAATGAGGCTGACAACACAATTGAATAAATGTAAGCAAAGAAATTATACAACATTTGTACAGTAACACAGTAAGGTTTATTACATACAGTATTAAGTTTACAGTACGTCATCTGATGTGGCGTCGGACTACCAAACGTGTCGGACTAGTAAATGTCGGAGTATCAAGAGTGTACTGTATTCCCTTATTACTTTAGGTTTGCTAGTAATAAATACTTTGTTCTCTCTTTTTTTTATCTTTTAATTTTTGTTCTCCAGCTTTAGAAGCAGTTGTCAACAACATTACTGGCTTTTTGTGTGTCTTCCTCTGTCTATATCCAAGTAACAACATCACATTTTTTTCATTTGTATTTTCTTTCCCCAATTGTATAGTTTGTTTTTATTTCTTGAGGCACACCCTTCCTATTATTCATTCCAACTGTCCCAGTAAGATGGGTACATTTTCTGTACAAAGCTTTGGCCAATCTATTTGAAGTAAAAAAATTATCTAGAAATAAATGGAAGCCTTTGTACGTACATCAAGCAGTTGCATAACAACATTGTAGGCCAGACCTGTATCTTTCACTTGCTGTGTATCTGTAGGCCTACCTTGGCTCCCTAGTACACAAAAAAGTGAACACAATAGTTTGTTACAGCGTCACATAGTACCCACAATTTGATACCAAATGTATGGTGCTTTTTTGGCAGATATTGCATCAAGGGATTGTGATATTTTGTTGGTATGATGCTTTCATCAATATATAAACACTTATTGGGACTGTAATGGTGCTTAGAAACTCTATTCATATGGTCTATTAGGGGTTGTACACGGGCACATAGTTTGGTTGCTTAGGTTTAGGAAGGTTCCGCGTGTCAACCATATATAGGCCAAAATGTCTTGAAACCAACTCTGCTCATCAATCTCCCAAACCAATTACATTTCTGACTAGTAGTCTGCCACCAGTAACTTGCAATAGTAGTTTTGTGATTTAGGCCCATATTTATGTAAGTATACAAATAAAAGCCTGTATTTTTGTTGTTGTAACCTTGATCCATGTCCTCAAACTATCATTCAGACCCAAATTTGCATTTGAGATGAAACTCTCAGTATACAAATGTGTATACTTTGCAAATATTTTCACAAGTGAAACCGTGAAAAACAACCACAAATAAGTGACAGGTGGGCTATTCAAGGGAGGACAAGGTTGCACACCAGACAATTACAGTACAAGTAAACGTCACACAACACAAATTTATTACAATATAAGCACAAAATGCACAAATATATTATAATACAAGTACAAAATGCACAAATATTATGGTGATCGAATTTCGGTGAACCACGCTCACCTTCCTCAGACCAGAGGGATTCACAAAAGAATTCTTGGAGAAAGAATAAGAATTTATACCATCTTTCATACTGGTGGCTATAGGCCAATTTCACTGGTACCAACCATCTTCAAAATTCTAGAGAAAATTGTCTTAAAAAGACTCTTTGAGCATCTTGAAGCTAACAGTCTTCTAATACCAAGGCAGCACGGGTTTTTCTAAGGAAAGTCAACCACCTCAGTCATTGTTCAACTTGTGGAGGCTGTGATAAACCATCTTGAAAGCGGCTCTATAGCCATAACTATCCTATTGGATCCAAGCAAGGCCTTTGACCCTAGGACACAGTCTTATAATGAATAAACTACACCGTCTTGGGGTAACAGGCAATGAGGCTAAATGGTTTAATAGTTACTTGTCTGACCGAAAACAATTGGTTGAACTAACCTGCAAGAGCAAAAGCACAAAAAATCAAAGTTAAATCTTAACCACTGGAAGTGAAAAGGGGTGTACCTGAAGGCTTGATGCTTGGACCAATCCTTTTTATACGAGTACTTTTAACAAACGACCTTCCTTCCTTTCTTCTCAACTACTGCCAAACTGTCTTATATGCAGATGACACACCCCCATTCTTGGCGACAGAAACAAAGATCAGCTTCACATTCTCAGTTTTATTGCCTTTGAAAAGCACAGTACTGCTTTGTCATTGACAAAGCAGTACCGTGGCATGAATGATCTGGCCCTAAATGAAAATAAAACAACAATTAATTTTCACAGCAGCTAAGAACAACCATGACTCACTACCACAACATTCCATTATTGACTCAACAAAATACCTTGGCATAACCATTGACAATACTCTTTCATGGATACCCCATATAGATCAACTCATTAAAAAAACTTAGCAGCAGCATTTATGTCATCAGACGAATGAACCAAATAAGTGATTCTCAAACGGCAAAGATTGCTTACTTTGCGCTCTTTGAGTCGCACTTAAGATATGGCTTAGTGGCCTGGGGTTGAACAACAGCCCAGAACTTACAAAGATTATTAGTCATACAAAAAAGAGCTATTAGGGCTCTCACCGGACTGAACTATCGCAAGAGCTGCAAGGAAGCCTTCAGAGAGCACAAGATCCTGACAGTAGTATCGCTGTATATCCTTGAGACTGTTATGTATACTGTCAGTTCTAATAAAACAGACTAGTGGACCAGCACCAACACAACATTAGACACAAACATAACTTCCTCCTAGATCCTCACCATCTTAGCCTTTATGAGAAAAAGCCTGCATACAGAGGCGCAGCTTTGTTCAACTCTCTACCTGACAACTTGAAGAGAAGACTTCATGCGAATAGACTGAAGACTGCTACAACCAAATGGCTCTTGCAACACTTATTCTACGCAGTGAAGGACTTTTTGGACTGGAGGAACAATACATCAACACTACCATAATAGATCATTTGTTTTTGCTTTCTTGTTCGTTTTATTTTATGAAAAATGTATACTTGCTCAGGATGTCCACATTCTGAAAGGTCAGGGAAAACAAAATCGGTCAGGGAAATGGAAAAAAATTCTGGAAAGTCAGTGAAATTTGCCCAATTGATGAATTTGAGGGGATTTTATATGCTCTAGTTGACCGTAACAAGTATTGTTTCCTTTTTTCTAGGTATTTTTTTAAAAGTGTAATTCAGTTTCATACTTAACTGATGAATACTTGTGTCTTTTTAAAAATTATTAAGAATGACAAGGTGGGCCAAACAACAGTTTACTTGCCTAACAGAAGAAATTCAAAACGATTTGATCCAGGAAAGGGATCAACAAGGGATGTAATGTAATCTTTAGCTTTATAATGAATTCAAATGGAAGCAATTTGATGATTCCATTTCACAAAGAAATGATGATGAGGGACTGTATGAATTTTATTGTAAACATTTTTGTGAAGATAAGAAGTATGGAAAACTGTGGTTTGTAGTAAAGATGTGTTTAATTTTATCTCTGACTATGTTTTGAGTCTGGGTTTCCCATCAACTATACTTAAATAGTTGAAGAATCCCTTGTTTTTCAAAGAATAATTTCTTATAGCACTAAACATATTGGTGAGCTGAGTGTAACAGTTACCAGAAGAATGATTACTGCAGTAAGAGCACCAAGTAGAAGGTATTAATTTTATCTAGGGAAGAAAATAGCAATGAAATCAGAGGTAGAAAAAAATTTGTAGAGAAAATAATTGCATTAAAATTGACAGAATTAGAAGAAAGCAGGAAGAAGTTAAAAATTTAAAGGGAAAAGGAGGATGCAGAAATAGAAAAAATATGCAAAGATGAAGAAACGATAATAGAAAACAAATATTTAAAAAGCATATCAAATAACTGGTTACGTAAGTTACATTTACTAAATATCTGTTAATTATTTATTAATTAAGTGTTAAATGCTTTTTGTACAATTAATTAAAGTGGTGATTATTAGTACAATGTCCTAGATGTTATGATAATATTCTCTAATAAATTTTATGATAATATGTGTCTAAATATAATTTTTCTTCATTTGTCAGACATTTATATTTATTTACTTATATAAAAAGGTTTCCTTTTTGTAAGTTTTCATAATGAAAATATTAGCCATGTAACATTTTAGAAATGTTTAATAATAATACAAATTTAGTAAAAAAAAGGAGGAAAAAAGAAAGTGGAGAGAGAACTATGCCAGCTATGGGTACAAAGGAAGTTGGGTTTCGTTTTTCCTTCCTTTTATAATCTTTATGTATACTTTTTAATAGTAAGATTATAGGTTAGGTTAAAGAGCACTAGGCCAGGAATTAGTAAATTGGAGAGATAGTACATCAGCAAACTTACCTTAGAAGACAAGTCCACTAACACCACAGTAGTAATTAAACAAATACAAAAGAATCACATTATCATAAATTGTCTGTACCACTGGCACTTTCTTCAGGTGAGTCTCTAAATCCTAATTTTGTGATAATGTGATTCTTTTGTATTTGTTTACTACTATGGTGTTAGTGGACATATCTTCTAAGGTAAGTTTGCTGATGTACTATCTCTCCAATTTATTAATAGCAAGATTAATATCTCCAGGATAATCATTTTAATTTAATATTAAAATACAACTCATTTTGACTATAATGTGTCTTTTAAAAATTGTGAGAGTCAGGTAAAATTATCCTAAATGTTCAGGGAAAGTTAGGGAAAATTGTGACAATATCTGTGTGAACATCCTGTTGCTGTATCCCTAACTAGCATCATGTTTTACTGTCTTGTAAAAACAAATAAGACTCTATTGCTTATCTTTAAGAGAATGTTAATAAAAGATATAATGATTGATTGATTGATTGATGTTGGTTCACTATTAATATGTTATAGGTTAACAATCTGCCAGTGCTCCTGTATATCCTTTTGGATTATGCGTTTCGGCTTTTATGCAATCATCAATTAATTTTTTAATTTTTTCTTGATTGTCTTGTCAACATTTTTTAAAAAAACCCCAAATATAATGAATAAAAAATATTGACAAGACCATCAAGAAAACTTAAAAAAATGTTTTCAAATTTATTAAGGATCTGATGATGAAAATGAAAATATTGGTTTACTTCTAATTTACATTGTAAATTGGTTATAAAAACTCAGCTTTTACATAATTTTAAACTATAAAAAATGAGCTGTGTGACAGGAGATCATTTGTTATTTATTTATTTTAAATTTTGGACTGTGTAATGACTTTTGGACTTTTTGTCCATCTATAAAACTCAGCTTTTACACCATTTTAAACTAAAATAATAATATAATGGTAGCTGACAAAAAAACCATATGATATAATTTTTTTGGAAGATTAAAATGAAATAAAGAATGTAATAAATTATTAGTGGTAACATTTCTTTATTATGTACCATATAAAGCAGAAGTGTATTACTGTATCTAAGCTGTATTTTTGTATTTTATACTCTTCTTAAAAGTTACAGTCCTAGACAAAACTTTTGGTTTTTGTTGATTTACAGATATTATTATGTATGTTCTTATTAATTGTGAATTATAAATCATTAAGTTAATAATATTCAAGCTAAATTACCAGTAAGTGAACATATGATCAGAGAATAAAGTGGTAATAGTAGTTTATGACCTTGTCATACCAGATGATTAAGCTTATTATAGGATTGTAATGAAATCTTCACAAATTATTTCCTAAAATTTATAATAAGTGTTACAAGCTAAATGATTTTTGTTTCAGAATTTGCGGAGGAACTTCTCATTTTGGCTCAGGGACTCTTGGATTATTTAAACCGTTGGCAGAAAAAAATATTATTTCAAATAGTGTTCATTTGTACCAACAGCTTGAACAACAAGGGTTTGATCTAGGTAAGAGTTTTACCGTTTGAATGCCCTAACAAAAAATTCTAACCAATTTTGTAACAACTTATTTAGAATTATTTAATTAATTAATAATTTGTCATCTGATACTCTCTGCTTTGTGCTGATGTTTAGGAGAAATAATGTTAGTATAACCTATTGAAAAACACATCCATGAACCATTGATAGATCACACTACTTGTTCCACATCACTAAGTGCCACATCAGCGGAGCATAATGTATTGTACAAAAACAGTAAAACCTCAAAACGTTTACATGTTGTGCTTGTACTATTCACGCTGTAATTATGTTTTCAGCTCATGAATGAACAGAATTAGAAGGCTAGCGAAATGCATGGTATAATAGAGCTTTGTTTCCATATGAAAGAAGTTTGTCACTATTATAATCAATTTTTGTCCTTAAACTTATTAAAATCTGTTATTGTTTATCGAATAAAAACATTTCAACAATTTGCAATGTACATCAGCTTTTAAATCGGAATATTTTAATGGTTTTATAAACGCGAATTAAATTTAAACATGTAAATATCATTTAATAATAGATAATAACTTAATACAGCACAATTAAATAGAAAACTAATTACATCAGGAGTATGAATTGTTAATTTTTGCATAGCTTAAAAATACTGTAACGTAATAAAATTAACTAACTGTGTACTGTAGTGTGTATTTTATAGATACAAATAATAAATAAATGAACAGTTATAACAATGTAATATGTTAATAATGATGTACATGTCTGTTTATGCCATAAGAATAAAGAATGACATTACAACTTAAGTGGTAAAATTGTTTTTTTTTTTTAACTGCACTGGGAGAAATGCTCGCCATATGTACTGTATGCCAGCATAAAACCAAACTAAACTGACTCAAGTTTATATCCTTTAAAACAATGTAGAGACGCAGTTCAACAGAAGTGAAGCTTTCATGTCTCGACATGAATAGATGGCCAAACATTTTGACTTAGTAAGGTGTGATAAAAGTACTTTAAGCATTATGGGAGGTTCTAGGGGATTAAAAAAATGATGTTCCGGTATTGAGAATTTTGTGCTTATGAGATTTGTAACATCTAAATTTCACTGCATGGATTGTGCTACATCGACGGATCATTAAAAAAATCCTTTTAGAAATCTTTGCATTGAAAAGGACGAACATGTAGACTTTCACTCGTTTCCTCCTAAGGTCATAACATCTTATATTCATGTGACAATCACAGACCAATTTATGCCTGTACCTTTTACCCATCTTTCTGTTTGCTTCGTAGAATCATTTTTCTTGATTTCTCTTCCAACTGGATTTAAATACATACAGGTTATTTTTATTAAGTCTTTTAAATTTTTTATTTCTTAGTAGAAAGAACTTTTTATCTGAAAAAAATACTTATTTTTTAACAGTAAAATTAATTGTAATATTTACTTTTGAATTATTAAAAGATCGTTAAATGTATAAAACAAAAGAGCAGCAATAATGTTAACTTCATTTCATTTTAACATAGTATATATGTTGTTAATTATATTGCAAATTCTGACTTATTTTATAGTATATTTATGTAATTATTTACGTTTTTGAATTGGTTAAATATCTTGCACATTTTAACAAACATAATTTTTTTATGTCTCATTACAGCTTTTAGAAAGATTTATACTTGCTAGTTTAATAATTAATGTATAGGTGATCATTTATTTAATTTAATTTGTATAATTTTTTATATGTTATTCAATGTTTGTTAATCGTGACTAATATCAACAGTATTCTTTATTAAATTATGGTCTTCATAGTTTTCTTGTCAAATAGTCAACAAGAAGTGACATTCATTATATGTACATTTTAAACTATACATTTTATTTGTTTTATTTATCCATTTTTATTTGAAAAAGTTGTTTACGGCTGAAAAACATATAAAGTTGACTTTTCATGTTTTTTGAGTGTATTGAACTCCAACCAAATTTTACTGGACTACAGAAATATATTTGATACAATGTTATGATGGTCTAACTTGTAGAGCTGAAGCATGTTGGGAGCTTAAACCTGGCTCAGACGGCAGACCGGCTAATCTTTCTCAAGAGGAGAATGTCCTGTCAAGTTGCATCAGGTCTCGACTGCCAAGTAAGCAAATGTCAGTATTTGAATTGATTAACTAATTAGTGTCATTAAAACCACATTACTTTTACTTTTGGTAACAATGTTTCTAGTCTTCTATGTCTGTCTATTATTAATTTGTCGTCTTGTTTTCACCTTTCTGAGTACAGTAGAGCCTCGTTATCTGACATAGGGTTATCCGACAATCCCTTTTCACCAACAGTACGTATATAACTGTCTGAAAATTATATACTGAATTATTGTTCTGTAGTGTCAAAAACTGTATTTACCTGATGATGTTTCACCAGCTAGCGCACTGTTTTGTTGCTTACTGTACTTGTCTTATTGTTCAGAGGGGACTGTACCGTGTGAGCAGATTTTCATACTTTGGAGTGTCTAAAATTAGTGGTATTTTGAGGACAGACAGCGCTTGTAGAAAGAGGGAATAGCGTAATTCATGAACTCTTATTCAGTAGTTTCCTGATTGACCAGTCACACGTATTATTTTATTGTATTACTTAATAGCATTTAATTCGTAAAGTAATTTTATTAGAGTACTGCATTAGAATAGTTCATTTTTTAAACATTTTCACAATAAATTAATTGATTTCAGTATAAAGACTGAACAAGAGTTGTTTTTTTCACCGTATTGTAGTGAAAGCCCTTAATAAAATTCATTAATCAGTACTATTTACAGTTTTTACAGTCATTCCCTATTATCTGGCGTCATCACAGCCAGATAAAGTCGGATAAGTGAGGTTTTACTGTACTATCTAAATGGTAGTTTGTTGTGTAATATCTCGTTAACTTTTTGTGTCTAGCATGTTTTATTACTGCTAGTAGAACTGTGAAGTGATTTCAAATAGTGTTCATTTCCCCAAGCAAAAGTCATCGGGAAATATGTATTACGCTAACAATAATAACAACAATAACAAAAATGTGTAATTTTAAAACATTGGGTGAGGGAGAAGCAGGAAAATATTATATTTCTTTTCACTACTTTTGTTGAATCTCTAATAAAAAAAAACTATTTGCACCATTTTAAATAGTTGCACCTTGTTAACAACTAATTTGGAAAGTGTTTTTTTAGAACAATGTCTACACAAATAAAATAATTATTTCCTTTGTTGTTCTAGTTTAATGAAGCAAGGGTTTTCCAAAGAAATGAATTTATTAGTTTGGTTTGTCAAAGTAGAAAATCCATTAAAATTGTGTTTGTTAAATGCTACAGTTAGAGATGGGCTATAGTTAAAGATAAAATTTTCTAACAACTCAATCTTGCTCACAATCATGGATGTGATTACAGAAAATTTCTCAGGGAGAACTGGGAAGGCCAGTCAGTGTTCATACTACATACTTGATACAATTTTGTCATAAAAGTATTTTGTGTGTTTAAGACTTTATTAGTATTGAATGAAGAAATGTGTGAAATATTACCGAATCAGTTAAGGGAAATAGTTGCTGAACTGTGTCCAGTTTAATTAGGGTAAGCAAAAATCTGTAAGAAGACTATCGATTTTTTTAAAGTGATACTCAGGTGTCTATGATATTTTATATCAGAAAACGTTTTAAAAATGGCGTTGAAACAATCTTTTGTAGTATAATTGTGTTAATATAAATGGTGATAGTAAAGAGACAAGATATTGGAAATTATTTTTAATTTGAATTCTTAACTTTTTATTCAAATATTACTAACTATCCAAGCACTACTGCAAAAATTAATGCTAGTCTTGTTTATCTATTTTTAATTTGCAAAGTTCATTGCATGAATATTTTCGGATGGTAGATGATGCAACGTTGCCAAGCTGTCACTCTCGCTCTTTTTGCTTGAGACTATGAGGCTATTGTTATAATTGTTTTTCTCTCTTCTATTATTATGAGGCTATTCTTGTACTTAAAGTGTTATATTAAAGCAATTATCAGCACTACAGTTAGTTAGTTATTTTCTACACAAATGCTTGTAAAGTAAATATTGGTACGCTTAAAGGGAAAAAATGTATAAAGGAAATTAACTTCATTTATATTTTAGGAAGTTGATTAATATCAACTTGTTCCATTTAAAGGTGAGACAATTCAGTGAATAATTCAAACCAATATAGTAGTTTTGTCTAATTATTACATCTTAATTGCTGGTACTTAATTGTATTACTTACTTCATTATCTTTATTTAATATACTTTTGAAACTAAATTGAATAATCAGTTGACACCAATATTAAAAAAAACATTCAACACCTGTCTGGAATAGAGAAATACTACAGAATAAAAAATAAAAAAAAACTATTGGAAGAAACAGAGAGAGACAGCACACTTTACAACCTAGTTGAGTGGAAGGAATGAGAGGAATATCAGGTAGACTTAACTGAACTGACATTGTCATGTGTTGAACTCTATTTAACCACTTAACAAAACAAAACAGGATAAATGAAAACTACATGTGTCTCTACCCTCCACCAACAATATACAGTACAACCTTGGTTATCCAGCAAAATGTGGTAGCAGCTAAAGTTGGATACGTGTAAAACCGGAAAAAACATAAGTAAAAAGAACTTGGTTTCCTATCAAAAAACAGATTCAGTAACTGATATTAGATGGCAAGCAAGAGAGAAGCTCGTACAAATCACTAGATTTGAACAGTTAGAGACACAGCTGATTAGATTGTTGAAATCTTGTGTCTCGAAAAAACAATTGTCATTTAAAATTCCAAAATTATAATATGTTAAGTTACTGTACAGTATTTAGGGTTTACGTAATGAACTCTTCCACTTCCCCATATAAGAAATGGACTCTTCAGATGCTCTGTTACAGAAATAAAATAAAACAAATCTAATAAAAATTATTTTCGTCTGATTCACAGAAATAAAATAAAACAAATTTAATAAAAAATTATTTTCGTCTGATTGACAGAAATAAAATAAAACAAATCTAATAAAAAATTATTTTCGTCTGATTGACAGAAATAAAATAAAACAAACCTAATAATACATTATTTTCATCTGATTGACACAATCAGCTGGATAAAGCAAGGCCGGATAATAAGGTTGTACTGAAGTTTTTCTACCAGCACTGTCCTGCCCACCATCAGGCCAAGTCCATTATTTAACCATCAATATGTAATAATCTGTTGAATATTTTTAAAAATAAAAAAATGCATAAGTACATGTTTCACCTTAAAAAATAGTATAGTTTGGAGACAACAGCAAAAGTTGTTTGACACAATTAATTGTTATGACTGTTGTTTGGCATAAAAGTTAATTAAATTATATAAAAGATCTACTCAAATGTATTTATTCTAGCTTCTTGGACCAAAGGAAGTGAAGAAGTTACATCCCTACCTGAACACAGATGACCTTGTGGGTGCAGTTTGGGCACCAGGAGATGCAACATGCAATCCCACTGCTATCTGCAAGACTCTGGCCACCCTGGCATCTCAAGGAGGTAAGGTGAGGCAATTAAAACTGCCCACATTTCTTTACTATAGGGGTACATCTGGCGTATGATTAGAAGAAAATGGACTGATAAATTGATCAGTTTTGAACAATACAAAGCAGTTGTTATGTCAAAAGCTGCATATGTTCTCAACTTCTTTTCACGCCCACTCTTAATAAATGGTATCAGAGCTGGATCAAGTCGCACAACTTCGGCCAGGTTAAAAACCAGCCTGCTCAACCAGTTCTTTAGAATCAAGAATGGGTGATATTCTACTTTATAACGGTCTTTCCAGCAACTCATTTAGAAAGAACTGGGTAGTTTTAAATGAGCAACACATCTGGTAGCTTGACTGTTACAAATTTGACTGTGATCTCCCAGCCATGACAACTACCACACAAAATAAAAAAAGATCCTCTAGAGAACCAAATTAATGCTAAAATAATAGGTTCTGTCTTAAATGTAGTGCATTTTCATGCTGAGGGCTTAAGCAAGGCGAAGAGTGAGTATAAGGCATTTGAAGTTGCGTCTTGTCCTTCCAAATATGTGTGTTGTACTTTTGTTTGGTTGCAATTAGTTGCAATCCATAGTTAAACATTTATAATCATGATCATATTTTTCCAAATGGATTTATGCCTTTACAAATCTTTAAAATTTTCAAAAATATTTACTTCAATTTAACTTTGTATATATAAAGAAATTGTGTATCATTGCTTGCAATTGTTATTTAAATATAAAATTTGTTTTAAATTTCTTCATATGACATTTGAATGGTGTATTATTGTCAGTAACAGAAAATTTATATAAGATGCCCTCAAGGTTGCCTTAAATTTAATTCTATTTATAGCCTATTATAGTAATTTTATGTTATTTTTTAATATGAGATAGCATTTTGTCTCTGATTACATTTTTTGTATGGGCCTCATTATTTTTTTTTCATTGTTAGGTGCTAAATATTTTGAAAACTGCACTGTTGATAAAGTGTTGGCTAAAGATGGAGCAGTGGCTAGTGTGGTGACGAGCCTGGGAACAATCTCCTGTGAGAAGTTTGTCAACTGTGCTGGAATGGTGAGCTTTCTGGGTGAGGGCTGTTCAAAAAGTGCAATTCATTTATGTTCATATGCTTAAAAATATCTTGATATTTACATGATATTGTATTTTTTTATATACTTGCCTTTTTGAAGGTTATTCAGTTAGTAATGATTTACGTTGTAGTAACACGATCTTTACTTAAATGACTGTTATATTGCTCACCAGTTAATATGTTTTATGGTATTTAGGTTAGTGATAACTTTGATATTGATGGTCACTCAGCATTTTCTTGCTTATTCTAGAACTATATTGTAAAATCTGATAGTTCATCCCTTTATGGATTAAGAGTGATTGAAGTACAGTAGAACCTCTTTAATCGGAACCCCCGTGATCCGAACGTCCACTAATCCGAACGCCGCCGCAGGAGCCGTTTAACGTTGGCCGTTGTATGAACTACAACGGAATGCGCACGAAACAGTACTGTTTATTCACTATGTTTACTACTGTATTAAATAAACACTGTATTTTACTTTATAAAGCAATTTTCACTTTTCCTGCAACAATTACGATCCATTTTAGCCACGTTTTAGCTATTGTTATGTAAAAGCAACAATATGTTCTGTAATCCGAACATTCCTTAGTCCGAACTACCCCCGGTCCCAATTAGTTCGGATTAAAGAGGTTCTACTGTATCAACATATCATATCTTAAGAAATTAATGTAAACATGAAAAACGATTTTATAAAGAGATTTTACTGTATTGTCTTCATGAGTAAATGAAAACTTAACAAAACTAAAATCTATCTATATAGTATACTCATTTTATGGAACATAAGGAAACGGTAACATTTTTATAGAAAGACCATGCATTAAATAAATTCTTGATAAAACAAAAATGGCTAGTAATATATCCACATTAAGTGAAGATTTCAAAATGATTTCAAAGACAAATTTTGAAGAACTGTTTTCTGGCACCTCTTCATCACTGTCCATGTCTTGGTGTAATGGACGAAGTGGTAAAACCATTGTACCAAACGAGTATTGTGGACGCATACGCAAATTAATTACAACTTCTAGAGCAAGTGGTGATGGTACATCTGTTGTGCCTAACGAAGGCCAAGGAAAGTTGTTGTAATTTTATACGAGCACAAGGGTTAGAAGAAGAGATATGTAATTCAACATAAATGATGTTGGCAACTTTGCATTATAATGGAAAATTACAAAACAATTCAACTGGAATGTTTAGTCACAGTACAGTAAAACTACCAGTAGAAAATAAAGAAAAACCAAATACAGGGTAAATAAAATAAATAATAACATAGCTGTTACATAGAAACTCCTTAGTAATCATTTAGATACAACATATTTATTTATTGTTAAAATAATTTGTTCATTTTAACTTTATCAAGCTTAAAAAGAGTTTTTTTTTTTTTTTTTTTTTTTTTTTTTTTTGCTAAATGTATTATTGTTGGTATAGCTCGAGGTAGGCTTACATTTAAAATTTGTAAGACTTCCTTCATGGGCCATGCCCTGTATATGCAAAAAAACAAGTAAAATACGTCCATGTGTTTGGTATAAGGACATGTACATAACTACAAAGTTTCATTACTTTTCTTTTAATAGTTTTAAAATTAACCCTTTCAGGAGTAAAGACGTCATATGACGTCCTAATTTTCGTGACTGAAAGAAGTATTAGTTTTGAAAAAGACAAGTTGTAAAGGAGTAAAAAAATTAAATGTCAAAAAATGTTTCAAACTTGTTTATTACATTACATAATTAATTGTTATATTAACACAGTATTAAATAATATAACACTAATGTAATATAAAAATAATAAATAAGAACAACTCTACCGTAAAATAAAAATAATAAAAGCAATCAATAACGTATTGAAAGTATAAAAGCGATAGCCAAGTGCACTGCAGACTCAATAAGTTTACTGTGTGTAGCTGTGTAGCTGACAGACAACTGAGAGAATGTACGTGAAAAGCGCGCCAAAGGAGTGAAATGCGCACCAAACGTTGTATCAGCTGCACGCCAGCTGATGACATCGGGCGGGAACCAAATCCGTTTAGAGAGAGAGAGGACAAATGAATGTTACCACTGACACGAAGAGTGCCAAAAAATGTGCACATCTGAAATTTGAGTTTGCCTGTGGCAGATAGTAATAGTGTAATGTGTTAAGAATATTCACAATTAATTTGATAAATTAAATAATTTACCATTACACAAGACGTCACATGACGCCCTTACTCATTTAGGCCAATTTATAAAAAGACGTCATGCGACGTCTTTACTCAATTTAGCTAAATTAACGCACTTCTGAAAGGGTTAATAAACACATTCCAGATTTTGCCCATTCCTGACATTAAATTCTTTGAGTGGCTGTATTTTCTGACTGGGTCATCCTTTTGACCTCAGGTTTGGACTCTTGTGTTTTATAAACAAAGAAAGACCTTTAAAATTAGGTATAACTCAAGGTAGGCTTATATTTAAAATTGTTAAGACTTCCTTAATGGACCATCACCTGGCTATTCGAAAAACAATTAAAATATGTTAAAATGTTTGGTATAGGGACGTATACATAACTGTAAATTTTCATTACATTTCTTTCAAGGTTTTGAAATTAATAAATATATTTCAGACTTTTGCCCAACCCTGTATATTCATCTGACACAAAGCTAATACAACAGTTGTTTCAGTAAGCTTTAGAAAGGTCTTTGTGAGCAGGTCTTAGAACAAGTCAGCAATATTATTTTCAAGCAAATATTAATGACTAAGCAACAGGTCAAATTGTATGTTCCAGTGGGCTCGAGACCTCGGCTTGCGATGTAGCCCTCAGGTTAGAGTGCCAGCATATCCTGTACAGCACTTTCTGGCTGTAACTGAGCCTCTCGCTGGTCTGCCACCTCCCGACTCCCTGCCCTACATTCGAGACTACGACTCACACATCTTCATCAGACAGTACCAGGGAGGATTTATGGTGGGAGGCTTTGAAAAAAATGCCAAAGCTGCGTTTGTGGATAAAACGATTCCAGTCCATTGGCAAGACCAGCTTAAACAAGACTGGGATCATTTTAGTGAGTAATTAATTCATTATTTAATTAATTTATGCCGTTTTCAAAGTATGTACCTGATTTTTTAAATAGACAAATGGCTGTGAATGTACACAGTCATTCATTTCAAATGAATATTAGGTAGGTACATATCACGAAAGTGGATATAGGCAGGAGAGTTCAATGTCATTTTAACTTAATATGAGTATATTCAGCGGATTTCTTATTGACAACTGAAATATACACTATATATTTTGTAATAAGAGTTCAAATAAAATAAGTATTTCATTGTAATTTCCTACATTCTTTTTCTTCAGCAATCAATTTTTCTACAAGCAATATGGGTTTGAGACCTATAATTTAATGTAATCTAGTGTGTTTCATACCACCTCCTTTAATATAAATGGTCACCAAGTCATAAAAAAGGTTATCATTGGAGATGGTCTCCAAACAATTATTATTGTTATTGTAGTAAACCTTTTTTGTTACAGAACCATTATGGGAGGCAGCAAGGGAGAGGATTCCATTACTGGACATTTCAAGGAAACCAATCCTTACAAACGCTCCTGACAACTTTACTCCCAATGGAAAGTGGATTCTTGGACTAGTTCCTGAGGTATTTCTCTACTGTAATTACAACCTTCTTAGATCATAAATCTCAAATTTGAAGAACTAAATTTAATTAAAGAACCAAGCTTAGTTTGTTGTACATATAAACATTTTTTGTCAGGGGCATTTTTAACCTTGTGTTGTCATATTTTTGTAAATTTAGCTGAACGTTCTGGGATTTGAATCTGTGACTTCACATTGATGTCAGAAGTGATAACTACTTGGCTGATAAGAGACCCTGAAATATAGCCTATGATGGATAGAGTAAAGTGTAAATATATCAGGACTGGCGTCCCACACTCCCATATACAGTGGTTTCTTACGTTGATTAGAATCTGCAAGTGTCCAATACAGAACATCAATTCATTATTTTGTCATTGAATATCATAATCTATTTTTTCATAAACATTTTACAGATTGGACTGCTTGTTAAGATGGATTTTTTTTAATGATAACAGTACTTATGTTAATACAATGCAGAATATAAATGTACTTAATGATCTGTCATAAAGACATATTGTCAATAGATTTTCTTAAGAATCAATTAGATTTGGAATCAATTAAAAATGTGAATAGAAAAAAAGAAGTATATTTTTCTAAAAATAAATCTTGACAGTAAACTCTTTTGAAAGATGTGGGTCTAGAGAAAACAGTTGAAAAGATGAAGCAAAAGATAATATATCAATGGTGAGACATCCTGTATAAAAACTAGTCTTGATCAAATTGAAACACCTGACATGTTTGGCCTTTTTAAAATGTTTTTTTCGGGCGAGCCGCTGGCCGAGCGATCTGAGGCATCAGTACTTTGAGCTTGGGCTAGAGATAGCGCTGGTTCAAATCCGGCCTAGACTGGAAGATTTATCAGTAATATTCACCTTCTACTGTACTGGTTCCCCCCTTACTCTGTCTGAATGAGTTCCACGCTCAAATCAGTAGTCTATGAGGAATGGGCAGAGTAAGGTTAAGAAGAAGATCGGCCTCTCCTTAAAAAAAATAAAGGATTTTAATTTAATCCTTTTTTTTAAGAAGTGGCCAATCTCCCTTTTAACCTTACTGTGCCATATTCCCATAGACTACTGATTTGTGTGGAGAACTTGTTGAGAGTAAGGGGATAACCAGTATAGTATAAGGTGAAAATTACTGATAAATACTTTCAATTCAGGTCAGGATTTGAACCTGCGCTGTTTTTAATTTAGGCTCAAAGTCCAGACGCCCTAGGCTGCTAGGTTACCAGCTCCCCCAACATTTTTACATAATAAAATAAAATTCATAAATTATCATAATTTTTTGCATCTTGCAGGTGGATAATTATTTTGTAGCGGTTGGTATGAATGGCAACTCTCTCCAAGGTGCAGGAGGTATAGGAAAGGCTGTAGCAGACTGGATAGTGGAAGGCGTGCCCACTCAGGAACTTCTGCCATTTGAAGTCAACCGTTTTGTAGACTTACACAACAATAGGCAGTACTTGCAGCAGCGGGTCGTTGAAATTGTTGGAAGGTAAACTTGAAAGTAATTGAAATATACATACAGTAAGGACGTAACCATCCAAAGTTGATGGGACCAAGCTCATTTCAGATGATCAAAGTTTCAGATAGTTTGCCATTAAAAGCTTGCTTCTATAACATTTTGCAAAAACTGAAATAATATTCATATTCTGGAGAAATAGTATACTATGTTAGATGTTTTTGGATAAAATTATTCAAATATTTTATTTAGTATCATCATAAAGAGTAACAAATTAAATATAATTCAGCTAGTCATTAAATGAAAAAAATATTAAATAAATAAGGTATCACTGAAAATAAACTTATCAAACAAAGTTCAGTTAAAACTATTAATAAAACATTACATTTTTTTTTAACATTCATGTTTTGTTTGGTATCTAAATGAAACTGTAGTAACTTGAAATATCAAACTAACTGTGTGGATTTCTGTTACCTATTTTCTTCAATATATATATATATATTTATTTATTACCTATTATAAATACATATATTTATAATATATCTGAGTCTTCACAACTAATGTTTTGTGACCAGGAAGCTAAATAAATTGAGGCATTATAACTTAAATATCTAGCATGTACTAAGTATAAGTTTGTATTGTTTATTAAATGAAGCATCTATCATGTAGCACATTAAAAAGAATGATTAGTAATTTGTACTCATGTTTTATGATTTAGGATTGTTTACAAATAATGTTCATAGTAAAACATCCACTTGGGAAATGTCTGCATTGTACAAACATGCAGATTTCACATTTGTAATTGATAATGTAACATATCAAATTAACTTGTTTGTTTAGCATTTTATGAACACTTGTCTGGGATTTTCATCTTCAAAATTTATGAGGAATATTTTTGCTGGCCTATCACTTATTTTAACGTGTTTTAGACATTATGCCATTGAGTACCCCACCCAGAGTGAATATCAGACTGGGCGCCGACTTAGATGCTCTCCTCTCTACTCAGTATTGGAGACTCGAGGGGCAGTGTTTGGTGTGCGAATGGGCTACGAGCGCCCTCTCTATTTTGATACCACATGCAAAAGTAGGTTTATGCTTAAAAGTCATTTTGAATTTAAATTTTATCCTTGGGTTTTGTAGCTTTGGAAGAAACTAGATACTTAAAAATACACAAAGAAATGTTAACCCTTAAAGGATTATTGATTTCTTAACATATTATTATTATTCTGGAGGAGTAAATGATATTTATGGCAAAATCTGACAGTAAAAAGTGAAACAAATTTAAGGAACATTTTTTTGGAGCTAAAATATTTTTGAAGATATCGTTTTTAAAGAGTAAATGTTTTAAGATAATCTTTACTTATAAGTTTATTTAAAAGTTAAATTTAAAATTCATTTTTATGTAGAAATTAAAATATGATAATAAAGCTAAATGAAGTCAAATCATTTAGGTCTATCTTATGTAGAAAGTATGCCCTTCAGTTGAAGCTGATAAAAGCTAGACACTGTATTGCCAGCCATTAGTTTGCACCATAGTCCACCACATCCTGTGGACAGCGAATTAAGCAGTAAGTAAGCAAATAAAGCACAGGGGTAAATACTGTAGTATTGACCCACCCGCCCACCCATACACGCACTGTAGTATTGACCCACCAGCCCATCCATACACGCACTGTAGTATTGACCCACCCGCCCACCCATACACGTACTGTAGTATTGACCCACCAGCCACCCCACCCATACACGCACTGTATTATTGACCCACCCGGCCACCCATACACGCACTGTAGTATTGACCCATACTGTGATGACAGATCAGGCATCACACAGATCGTATTAATTTTTGTTCACTCCACTTCCACACAGACACATGCTTACATTAATGACACAAAACAAATGTAAGATGCCCCTCTCTTCTGCTGTAAAGTAGTGCTCTCTCACATGTCTAAGATAGCTTATTTAGCCAAACATGAATATTCAGCCAAAGACAGTGAAAAATAACTTTTTTTAAAGGGAGAGGCCAATCTCCTTAACCTTTCTCTGCTTTTCCACAATGACTATTGAAATGTGCAGGGACCTTATTCATTCAGAGTCAGGGAGAGAAGTGGTACAGTGCAAGGTGAATATTACTGTTAAATACATTTCACCCAGGATGGATTCGTAACTCAGGCTCAAAATGATGACCCCTTAGGCTTGCTCCTATGATTATCTTTTGTAATTTGAATGTTTCTATCTACAGTTTGCCAGATATGTTGCTTTCTTTTCCTTTTATTTATTACAGAAATCTTATTTTTAAGATCAGTAACGTATCTACGAGCCAAAAAGATCCCGGAATCGATATCCAGAGACACAAAGCATCATTGCCGATGGGAATTTTGTTGTGTAGCAGCTGGTACCACTCCTAAGGAAGGGATATAGGTAGTGCCAGTATCGCTCAGCTGCCATTGTTCCTCTGTGGAGAGTCCTTTTCGTGTATTAGTTTGTTTACATTGTCACATTTTGAAAATGTCATTTAATGAACAACGAGCAAACATAAAATGTTGTATTTTGCTTCAAAAGTCACCTTCTGAGACACTTCAAATGTTAAATCAAGCATAGGGAAATGATTTGTTGAAGAAAAGTCAAGTTTACGAATGGCACAAACATTTTCGTGAAGGTTGCATAAACAATAAAGATTTATGCAACTAAAGATGACAAGATTGAGCGAGTTTGGCATATTGTCCGTGAAAACAGAAGAATAACGATTGACAAAATTTTGTCTGCAATTTTGGTATCCTCTGGTACTCAGGTACTGGTAACTTCACTGAGGATTAATGTTGATAACTGTCATGCTACATAAACGTACAGCGTTGATACACCCTCCCATAAACGTACAGTGGTACTTTCGCACCCACCCTCCCATACACATACAGTGGTACTGACCCACCCACCCTCCTATACATGTACAGTGGTAATGACCCAACCACCCTCCCATATACGTACAGTGGTACTTACCCACCCTCCCTCCCATACACGTAAAGTGGTATTGACCCACCCACCCTCCCATACACGTACAATGGTATTGATCCACCTATTTTTGCAATTGCATCTGAGGTAAATTTATCACATGGCAATACCATTCTTCATGGCCATTTGAACATGCATCGAATTTGTTTGTGAGTGGTTCCAAAAATGTTGACTTCAGACTATAAAGAACAATGGATGACAATGGCTAATGAGTTGATTGATATGGCTTATGCAGATCATGATTTTTTGAAAAAAAATCGTTACTGGTGATGAAACATGGTATTTTCTGTATGACCCTCAAACAAAACGGCAGTCATCTGAATCGAAAACAACAACATCACCTTGGAGGGAAAAATTTCGTTTGGACAAAAGTAAGGGAAAGGTTATGCTGGAGGTTTATTTGATTACAAAGGTTTAATTCACTATGAGTTCATACCTGAATGCTAAACAGTAAACAAGGAACTACACAGAAATTCTAAGGCGCTTACGAGATGCCATTAGGAGAGGAAACAGTCTGAAAAATGGCAGAAAACATTTGGATTTTGCTGCATGACAATGCCCCTGCACATCGTTCCCTGTTGGTATGAAACTGTTAGCCAAGCACAGGGTTACCACCCTAGAACATCCTCCCTACTCACCTGACCTCACTCCGGCCGATTTCTTCCTGTTTACATGGTTAAAAACACCAATTAAAGGAGATGGATTTACCGATGCTAAATCTGTCAGAGGAAATGCGACAAAAGCATTGAAAGAAACTTCTAGGGATGTGCTAGTACTCGAAACTTCGAGTATTTGATTGAGTATTTTACTACTCGTACTCGGCTCGAAGTTCGATCGAATAGTTGTATTTCACGAAATATCATATTTAGCCCTTTCAGTGCCGACGTCCTCTTAAACCGGACGTTGATAGGTGTTACAGAAGTGTAAACGTCCGGTCAAGCCGGACGTCATTAGTTGTTACAGAAGTGTAAACGTCCGGTTAAGCCGGACATTTACAAATAAATTTGTAATTAATTTGAAAATGCATATTTTTGCGTATATTTCATATGAGTCTACTCATAATAAACTGTTCTTTTATAAAAAAAAAATAGTTTACGTCAGTAAAACGAATATAAACTTTTATTATAACAGTTTTACTTCCTTAGTCTGTGAGCTGGCGCGAAGTCTCCCGCCGTCAGCTGGCCGACTGCATTCCCGCCAAATGTTGACCCACTCAGCTGTTTATTTATCTTGTTTGGATTGTATATTGAGTTGTGGTTATGTGCAAGTGTTTTATGTTTATAAGTAGTGCTTTAGAAGTAATAAATTAAATTATTTTATTATTATGAATCAATCAAGGTCACCATTGAGTGACAGAACTTTACAGAGAATTGTGAACGATACTGACAGTGATACTGACGTGTCAATAAATGACAATAGTGATAGTGCTAGCAGTGAACCATTTGGAGACGACACCGATTCGGATCCAGACTACAACCCTGAGAATGATATAGGTAGGCCTGGACCTAGTAATAATTCAGGCTTAGCTAACACTCAACATCATGTTAGTAATTCTGATTCGTCAGACGACGATGCTAGGCCAATCCAAATACGCGGTAGGCCTAGAGGTAGGCCTAGACGTCCTAGTATGGCAAATTCAGATGATGGAAATAGTTCTGGCAATGACTCTTAGGATGGGACAGGATGGGTAAATGTTGAGGAGGGTAATGATGTAGGCCAAAAAGGGCCTACACCCAAAATGCATTCCGAAACACAAATGTTGAATCCTGATATCCATTTTGTGCAATATAACTGTAAATATTATTTAGTGTTTATAATTTTCAATATATATTTAGTGTTTTTTATGACTTTATTGTGTTTGATGATTTCTATACAAGTGAAAAAACTGATCACAGAAAATGTACCAAAAACGTCATAGTTTTTGTAAATATTCAATAATTTTGTTGTAAGTGAAGTAATAACTCTGAGTTTTTACCTACAAATAGAGAATTAAATTGTGAATTAAACAATATAAAACATTAATTCTCAACTATTTTTTTAATATGGGAAAAATTCCACCAAAGTGAAAAATCTTTGAAAAAAATTTTTTTTGTAAGTGTTTTTATTTTTTGAAATTTTTTGCATGCACTTTTATTTATTTATCTATAATGCATGTTATTCCTTAGTTATTTTCCATTACATTGGTATATAAATTATTATTTTATCTTAAAAACTAAGCGAGCTAGAGCATTTCTCCGAAACCCTTGCAAATTAAGTAAAAATGCTCTGGCACTTTTGGATACACCATATGCAAAATGACTGGCACTTTTGAAACATCCATCCAAAAATGTCGCGGCACTGAAAGGGTTAGTTTTAAGAGTAAAAAGTTTTATATAAATAAAAAATATCCGCTTCCTTGTGTTTTATTTTACCCTTAATCATAAGTTATCAGTTTGGTACGCATAATTATGAACTAAACAATACGCCTAAGAATAGGTAGTACACGACGACAGTCAAATGAACTAGTCGACATAGTGAACAAGTTCGTTCATTATGATTTGAACTAGTTCAATTCAAAGTGAAGAACAGAACTAGGCAGGTAGCGATCACTGTAAATAGTTACCATAGTAGCGATCACACATGTTGGTTGTTGAGTCTGTAAGTCACTTGTAACCTAACCTAAAATAGCATGAATAAAATAGAAGTGCTGGTTAGTGTCTTTATGACCCAAGAAAGGGGATTAGAGATCTGGTTCAAGATGCTCAATAAGAATTGTTAACGATACAAATCAAATAGTCTGTGCACCGTGGAAATTATGCATATTTTCGTTCATATCAATAATACCGTTCAATCAAAAGGGTCCCGAGAACGGGTCACTTTACATCCCAAGAATCGGACTTCCCATCTTTTCTAGGGGAAAGTTCATCTCGGTTGTAGTATACGTACATGCAAGGAACCGTTCAGCTCCTTTTCGGAAATGAAATTATCATATATTTCTTTCGAGTCGATTGAGGTCTATTTTGTTTTTTAATCTGAGCAGGAAATCGTCCAATGATTTGACGTCAGAAAATACTGTATCATATCATATAAAATATGGTAATGGCGTTCTAGCAGCATGTGACACAACATTGTTGATTTATTTTCTGTCAAATAAAAAATTTTAATATATATCCGTGGCGAATGTCTATTAATTATTATCCAGAAAACACCTTAGATCGCCAAAACTGTGTGTAGTATTTGCGCATACGATATTTTTTCCTGTCAAATTGTTGAATGATTTTCTGACTAGGTTAGACAATAACACAGTTGGAGTGTAAAAGGTGGTAAAGTACGATAATTTTAATTCGTAAACTCACTGAATGGTTCCCTGTTCACATTGACGTCAATGTCGATGTTAACTGTAAAACAATCACGAATCAACCCAAGTGAGGGAGAAACATGTTGAAAGACCTTTTCTAAACAAATTACGATGAATTTAGAGATTCAGAAAATAATTTTTATTGAACCTAAGCCTTATCAAACATCTCGTTTTTTATTCATAAGTTTATAATTTAGCTAGACAAAATCTTCACTGTATTCACTAGTTGGCATAGCTGATATTTCAGACCAATATCGGCTAGACCTATTATATTAGCCGTCTACGTCTATGGTTTTCATTCGATTACACCAGGTTTTCATGAATTTCTCGTTATGACATAATTATTTATCTGTTGTTCAGTGTATCATGTATCGAAGTAGTTTCAAGTTGTACATATTTCATTACTGATCATAATTTAAAAACTAATTCATCCTAAGTGACTTTAAAATTATTTTTAGTAAACCTGCTTAGTTATTATTATCAATTGATTGAACTAGTCTTTGTCATCCAGATTTTCAAATTTTATAATATAATTCAGAGCTTATTTCCGGTTAGTTGTAACCTTGTTATTACTTAATTAAATACCCACAGAATACAGATCCACTCTTCTTGGCGTGTACACTATCAATTTTTTGTTGAGAGGAGGCAATTCTCGAAACAAATGACCGCATTTGGCGATGATGCTTGAATTTTAGCATCAGTTTGGTTGTATGCAGCTTTTGCCAACAAGCTTCCCTACATTTTTGCGATACTCTTTGAACTGAACCACCAGATAAACATATCGGCCGGCTGTGAAACAGTATAATTGGCTTGCATAGAAAATCTGATCTGTGATATGAATGAACAGATTAAATCTTTATAATCCACGTTGTTTCAATTAATAATATACTTTCTTAGTTTCTTACATCATATTAGTTATGAAAAAAGGAAAATGGATAAACAAAACAATGCCACATAAAAGTGTCGGAAGTCAGGAAGTAAAAAGTTTTATTTATCAAATGTTACAGTTATAAACAACAAATCAAAATTATTGTTTTCAGTTTAGATGTATATATTTACAAATCTGGCAAAACTTAACATAGGCTTAGGATGGTGTTTGCCTTTTACAGATGTCTTGAGTGAACAGGAAATCCTTCTGTAAATACTCGCTCAAAAATACTTGATACTCAAAAAAATGCCAACTACTCGACTCAACTCGAACTCAAAAATCACTACTCGCACACCCCTAGAAATTTCATTAAATGAGTTTCAAAAGTGTTTTAACAACTATATGATTGTTGGGGCAATTGTGTTGTTGCAGGAGGAGAGTATTGAAGGAAAAAGTTTTTACGTTTTCACCTTTGCCCAATAAATGTATTTTAACCAATTCCGGTAACTTTTTGATTATATCTCGTGTATAATTTCAATTACCAAATTTTATGAACTAGTATAACAATGATAAAACATAAAAATTGGTGTTATTTTTTTATTTTCTATAGATTTTCATTGTATTTTACAATGATTAGTACACTTTTATCATATATAATTCAAAATAATACAAGTGTAATAATTAGTTTGATCCATTCCTAGTCTACGGGCAAATACAAATTATCTCAAATGTCTGGACTTGATGCTTTAACCTAAACTAAAATACAACTATTTCAAAGAACGTTTGTTCTACTCTACTGAAGTAAAAAGTAGCAAAATAGGCGTTGTTCCTAACTATAATATAAAAACTGATCCCATCAACTTCCACCTCACCATACTGCTACCACTTTTTTCATGTGGGCCCTACACCACCATGCACAGACCAGTGGTCTCTATAAAGTTGCATGGATAAACTACCAGCTGCAGCTAAATTCGAAATCGCAATCCTTGATGTTGCATCTGGCCTTGAGTACAACGCCTTAGACCACTCTTCCGTTTCAACACCAACAGTATGACGCATTTGTTATCTACTAATAGAGAACGTGCACTCCATGAATTCAGGTTTAGGTTCCAAAGTATTTTAATAGTTAATCAAGATGATTATATTGGTGATAATACAACGCTCTAAATATTCTATCTCTGTATTTCAGAAGGCAAACCACCCAAGATGCCAGAAGGAACATATTACAAGCCTATGTTCTTTGATTTCATGGCAGCTGAATACATGGCTTGTAGAGAAGGTGTCGGTATCATAGACATGTCATCATTCTCCAAAATTGAAATAAAAGTAACTTTAATTTTATCAGTATATTTTAAAAATAGGTTTGAAGTTTGGATAGACTTTTTTTTAGAGAAGTAAGACACAAAGAATATCACTAAATATAAAGAAACAATTTTAATGCAACACTATACTATATGATTTGAATGCATTTTATGATTGAGAATAAAATCATTTCTTCTGTCAAACAATTGTAACAAGATTGCATACGCGTAGTTAAATCCTGTTGTTGTCCTAATAAATGTTACTTGATATTGCTTGTAATTAACTTGTAATTTGTAATAATGGAAAGGAAAAAAGTATTGTTAACTTTTGATGTTTTTAAATTAAGAGTCTGCAGAGGCTGTATGAGGTTGTCCGCCATGTGTTGGTTCAATCCCATAAGAACGTAAATCCCGATCATGTGTATCCAAATCAAACACATATTTTTTAACAGATTTTTTCAAAACAAATTGCATTTGATCAAGAATGAAATTGCACATTGGAATTTCTTTGTGAATTCCTAATTAATTTTATAGAAAAAATAGCAAATATTTAGTTTGAAGATTTTAACCTATTTTTCAAAACTAGGCATATGTATTCAAAATATTAAAAGCAAACCCAATGCGCAATATGATAACGCTTAATATGGCACCTCATACACAAATGTTGGTCAGTAAATAATGAAAAAAATATGGATTTGCAAATAACATTGTTGTTATGGGATTAAAACCAGCATGGCAGTCAGCCTCTGCAGACTCTTAGCAACAACATTAGTTGATAAGGGCCACTAAACTGATATAAAAGCTATTAATCTTTGTTTATAAAATAATATGAGACAGTTCGTACTCTTTCAGATGGTAAATAAATAAATTATTCACTTCAGTTACGTTGAATGGAAAGTATTGCTTCTATATTATTTTAAGACTGCATTAATTAACTGAACACTTTATTCTCTAACGTCTCTTTACCTCTTTTATCCAGTCGGTGGACAGCAGTGCAGTGGTAGACTATTTACAGAAGATGTGCTCCAATGACATCAACAGTCCTGTGGGGGACATTGTCCACACCGGCATGCAGAATGAGCGAGGAGGGTACGAAAATGATTGCATCCTTGTGAGACTTTCAGAAAACAGGTAAGATTTCTACTGTTGATGTAAATGTTAGGGCATTTAGAAATGTTGGTTTCATTACTTGTTTAACCAAGTGAGGTAAATAATAATTAGTGTTCAGTAATGAATTTCATTTACCACAAAATGTTTGCCATCGATTGTACATTTTCGTTCTTTGATATTTTGATGTTTTATTTTGTAGTTATTAAAGAATTATGTGTGTCAATATGATCCAGTGAATTTTGCTGAATAATGCTTTTTTTGTATAAGGAGATGAGCACAACCACACTGTCATTCGCTTAGCGTTTAACCCTTTGAGTCCCACTAATGATTCTTAAAATTTACAGTATTTAAACATTTTTAGATACATAAATGAAACCTCTAAATGTAAGGAACAATTTGAGTAGTTACTAAAATTAATAATTGTGATTATCAACAACAATGAATTAAGCCTTTGTTTGGTATTAAATTATGGTATTTTTTTTCTATGGTACTGCAAAGTTACTTCATGGTGTCGCCAACCAGTCAGCAGACACGGATCTATGAGTGGATGAGACGCAACCTCCCTGCCGGCAGTAACGTTGTCATTAATGACGTCACGTCCATGTACACAGTCATAAACGTTGTGGGACCCAAGGCTCGACCCCTCCTCAGTGAACTCTCCAACACTGACTTTCAACTGAAACCTTTCACATACAAGGTAAATAACTATACATAATCAAGCTACATATGAGAGTTTATTAAATTCTAAATCAATCAATTCTATCATTCCTGCATAAACATAGAACGCTTATTACAAAAACACGTGGCCAAGTCTCATAAAACATTAAATGATTGTTTTTCAGTAATGTAAAAGTGAAAATCTTCTGAATACATAAGTATTAAACAGTTATATTCTTGACATGGCTGATCAGCATCTGGACACAGCCCCTGGTTTGAAAGTTGAAATCTAACAGAAAGTAGGCAAAATAAGAATTGGTATTGAAACACGAAGCAGACAATTTGATACAAAAGCCATTCAGCCAAAGAAAGTCGAACAAATTGCATGCCTTTACAGAAAAATAATTATTTACACTTAAAAAAATATGTTGTGGTTTTATTTTTAAGTTTTACTTTTTGTCCACTATATTCTCAAAATTTTAATAAAATATATTGCACAGTTTATTGATGAATTGTGTAACTAGAAATGCCACATATCCTTAAAGAATTAGCCACTTCAACTAGCCACATATCCTTAAAGAATTTTGTTTGAGAATGAAAATTGTCTGAGGAAGAAGACTAATACTTTAAATTAAAAAAAATTAAAAAATACTTGAGCAAACACCCTTAACCCTTTGCACTCTGGACAAAAATTTTTGGTCGGAGCCAAAAACTCCAGTTCATGTTAGTAAAGTACTAACGAAAAACTCCAAGCCTGTTTTGCCAATATTGTAAGGGTTTCATAAAAAATTCATAATTTAGTTATTTTATATCTTAGAACTATGATTTACGTTTTGTTTTTCTGTTATAATATTCTGCATGTATAAAAAATAAATTAAATTAAAAATTAAAATAATTTATATATATATATATATATTTTATGTTATTAAAAATGTATACCTAAAATTTTTTTAAAAAGTTTACTTTGAACCCTTATAACTATAAAAAATTGCATTGACCTATTATAAATTATTGTTATAATTATGTTCCTTGTATAATTACAAACTTGTATGCAAAATTTCATGCATTTACCTTCATAAATAAGTCCTTGGTAAGCATTTGTTGAAATCTTGACAAATTCTAAATTTTGCATATATACAGTGTATTATGTTCTCTGATCAACTTTGATTCTGAAGCACTAGCCTCATTTATTTTATAACTTCAAATGATGTATAATGTATTAGTAACAATGAAAAATTAAAAAATATATAATTATATATATATATATATATATATATATATATATAATTATAAAATGTTTATTGCTAAAGCCACAAGGTCAAAAATTGTGAAATAATAAAAACTATTACTCATTATGTTCACACTGATAAACATAAATTTAGAGCATATAAGTTTATGTTAATAATAAGTAACATTAATGACCTCAGTGTTAATGTGCCTGCAGGAGTAATACTCTATGCGGATGACACTACTGTCATCACTAGACATAAAAATTGCAGCCAGGCGATAGTGGACTCAAAATCAAATTTGGATATTGTTGGAAATTGGTTGGCTGCAAATAAATTGGCCCTAAATACGGAAAAGACTAAAACTGTGGTGTTCAGCTTAAAAGAAATACCTAGCACTGATAATATCAATATTAATCCTCCTTTTCTTGGTATAATATTTGACCAACTACTAAATTGGCATCACCACATAATTAGAATAAAAAAAATATCAAGCAAAAGTGTGTATGCCTTAAAACGACTTTGCGGGGAAATCGATGAGGATAGTCTCCGGCAGGCATATTTTGGGCTTTTTCAACCTCACTTGTCATATGGCCTTATTGTATGGGGAGGCTCCTCTCATGCTCAGGAAGTACTTTTATTAAAAAAAAAGCCATACGAATTATGGCTAAGATTAATAAGTTTGAACATTGCAGAGGGGTTTTTTTAAAATTTAAAATACTGACCCTCTACTCTTTATATATATTGCAATGTTTGCTCTACCTAAGAGCAAATTTAAACAAAATTGAGCTGAGAGGATCGATCCATAGCCATGAGACAAGATATTGCAATGATGTAAACCTGCCTCAGGTTAGACTAATTAAAAGTGATAAGAGTCCACTAATAATGGCTAGTAAATTGTATAATAAAATTCCATTAGAAATTAAACAACTTGACAAGAAAGATTTTAAAAAGACTCTGCAGGAATTCTTAATCAAGCATCCATTTTATTCTGTAACTGAGTTTGTGACGCAGAAATGGACAGAAATGGACTTTAGAGAATAGACCAGTGAGGTCTGTATCTTATGACTAAGCCAATGTATTTTGTGAAATATCTAATGGCAATAAATATCTATCTATCATATCAAATATAACATACGCTTAGAAACAAAAATAACCTAAACAAAACATCAGGCGAATAAACAATACAAATGATGCTCTGACGGTTCCCGCGCAAAACCATGCGACTGTGTCAGTCCCAGTTGTTTGCACGCGCCAAAACAGCTGGAAAAAACGACTGCTGAAAAATAATATTTTATAGAGTACACTATAAAGTACTATTACGCTAAACTATAACTATCGAAGTTTATTATATCGTAATTTAAGCGCATTTGGAAAGTATACAAAGCCAGCAAAAAATATATTTTGAACGTCCGATCAATCGGAGTTTTTGGCATATTTAGTGATTGTCCGAAATTTCGGACGTCAAAGTTTTTGGCATAAACTCAATTGTCCGAAATATCGGACGTCGGAGTGCAAAGGGTTAAAATGTACAGTACAATAAAACATTATTAACATTAATTCATTACATCACTATTATCTAAAGATGTCTGGACAAAATAGCAGGCATTTCGAATAAAACTTATTTTCAATCAATCTATAAGCACACTATTTTCCAAAATTTTCTACTGATATGGAATTCTTTTTATGTATTGCATGTATGCATTGATAAACAAATTTAACAATATACAGAACTTACAATAAACATTAGTAAACGTTTATAACATTAAACTTTAAGTCACTTAAAAAAACCCGTACTGTGTATAAAATCAAAAAGTAGTGATTTAAAAAGAAATTTAAGTTTTTGTTGGTGTGGTAAGAAAGAGGGTGTTCAAATATAAAATAATATAAAAAGAATGCGTTTGGGAACAATAACAAAAATAGAATTTAATGATAAGTTGTATAAATAAATATGAACAGACCATAAAAACATTAAGCAATAAAAAATAAAAATGAAAACAGTTACTGTAAAAATTATCTAACAAAAGTATCCATTTGTTGGAAACTAACTGAAAACACATGTTAAAAAACAATAAAATATTAAATAATAATAACACATGTGGACAAGTAAATAGACCATGAAAATGTTAATTTGTTAAATTGATTCCCACTGTAAAATTGTTAAATGATTCCCGCAGTTTTCAAAAAGATTTTTGTTATTTTAAATTTTTTGCCTGAAGACTGTCACTATTTTCCTTCCCTACAAGCGCTGACTGTCCTAAAAATACCATACACTCAACACATAGACAAAAGTGATGTAACCTGCTCACTCAGTTTAGTCTCCACTCAACATTAAGTCACGTACAGTAAGCGACAAAACAACACATTGGTTGGGAAAACATTCACAAGGTACACACAGTTTTCATCATTATGGATCAATCGTACATTATACTATTTTCAGCCAATTTTTATTTTATTTTTTGGAAAAAATACAGGGTGCGGCGTGGGAACTTACTCTTTTAAAATAATCACAAAGTAAAAAGTATTAAAGATAGCGTTTTAATTCTTTCTTTTTTACAAAGAGCTACATTTAAAGTTTCGTTGGGTTTACTTACAAGTTTAATTCTTGAATATTACATCATGTAGGTGACCCCCATGCTGTTCAATACATTTTGTCAGACGAGATCGGAAGTTTCGCTCCACCTTCTCAAGCATGTCTGGACCAATGTCAGCAATAGCAACACGAATGTTGTTCTTCAGTTCAGCTAGGGTCCTCGGACGATTGGTGTACACCAAGGATTTCAAGTATCCCCACAAAAAATAATCGCAGGGGGCTAAGTCCGGCGAGCGCGCTGGCCACTGGAGATCGCCCCTTAAGGAGATCAGGCGTTGTGGAAAGTGTTCGCGCAAGAGAGCCATTGAAGCGCGTGCTGTGTGAGCCGTGGCCCCATCTTGTTGAAACCACACATTTCTTACACCAAGTTCATCAAGTTTTGGAAGGAAAAACTCTTGAATCATCTGAATGTACCGTTCAGAAGTGACTGTAACTGCCCTATCGTTCTCTTCAAAAAACCATGGGCCTATGATGCCAGTCCTGGATAAGGCACACCAAACAGTCACTCGTTCTGCATGAAGGGGCTTCTCATGAAGTTCTCGGGGGTTCACACCACTCCAATATCGCATGTTTTGCTTATTCACACACCCTGACAGATGAAAATGTGCTTCGTCACTAAAAAACACAAGTGCGTTGTTAGGCAAGTTTTCAACGATGGCTTCACATGCCCTTTGTCGTGAAACAAAATCACGTGGATTTAGTTTTTGCACCACTGCCAGTTTGTAAGGGTGGAATTTTAAGTCTTGGTGCAGAATTCGCCTAACTGTGCGATCTGAAATTCTAAGCGCAGATGCATGTTTTCGTGCGGATCGCTTCGGTGATTGCAAAACCGCCTGCCTTACTCTCTCGACATTTTCTGGCGTTCTAGTGGTTTTGGAAGGACCTGGTTTTGTTTCCACACACTGCCTGTATTCATAAAAGTATTCACCCACTGAACGATTGATGTTCGACCAGGAACACGACCAGTGGGCGCGACATTAAACTGCCTCCTAAACGCACGCTGGGTTGCAACGATAGACCGGCCACTAGAAAAGTACACAGAGACTGCGAACGCGCGCTCCTCTCTCGACCACTGCATGGTTGCAACTGAACTGAGTGGACGAAAAACTTCATAGCCCGCCCACCAGATTGCGCATGGCCCCGCCTTCCTAGGACTAATGGCCGCCACGCGGCGCGTAATTCAAATAAGTAAGTTCCCGCGCTGCACCCTGTACATCGGTTAAAATGGAATGTCGATTAACAAGGCTGTACTGTATATAATAATCCAAACAAGTCCTCAACCATAAATTTTCAACAGAAGAACTAGTTTTTTTTGTAAGAAACCCTAATTTATTTTATGTGTTAATATTATCTTTGACACATGTTTGGAATGATTGGTTCACATTGGCCATAAATTATGCTTACTTAGAACTATCACATTTACCTGTCCAAAGTTCCTGTTTTGAATTACATGCGTTAGAGCAATAAGGAAATGTGTGCAATAAGTAGCTGAGTCGGCACTGGTGGCGCAGTGCTGTAGTCCAGCTACTTGGGGACAAAGTGTTTGGGAGATTGTAGGAGATAGGTTCCATGCTCGGTTCTCTTAATACCGACACGGCGTCCGCTCAATGGTTGTCATCAATGTAGACACTACTAGAGAAGTCTGGAGTGTCCGTGTTGAATGTTAGTCAAGGTTCGGGTGTTGTATAGAGAAGAGAACTAAGTGTCAAACTTGTCAGTTAGCTGAAAATCAGACCAACACTACATGGTTCGGATTCCACGTAAATCTGTAGGTCCCATAGTTGCCCTGCCTATTGGGCTATTAATAACTAATTAATAGCCTTTCTGAGATCAACTTTCTGAGGAACAGTTGATCTCAGTTAGTAACCAGACTGCACTCATCCACACTCATATCTTCATTCATATTCACCTTTAAAAAATACGCACAACGTTGTGTCGGCGGCTCATAGATAAGAATAAGCATCAACCTTATTCTCTGAGTCAAGTTGAACTCAGATAGTAACAATGACTACACTCGTTCATCTACACTCATCACACTCATTCACTCCTCATATTCGCCCATATCTTAACAATAAGCGTCTTAGAGATGAATAATGAATAATAATGTTTTTGTTATGTTTTTATATTAGTAGTTCAATAAAATAGTATTGTTATATATCATCAATACTGAGTTAACAAAATAAATATTATAGTTTTGTATATTGTAGAATATGGACGTGGGCTATGCATCAGACGTGATGGTGATGGCCTTCACACACACAGGAGAGCCTGGCTATTGTCTCTACGTGCCTTCTGAATACGCTCTTCATGTCTATGACAGGCTTATAAAGGTGACTTCTCTCTTGACAATTATTGTTTTTTAACTTTATACTTTTCAGCCTTCTTGCATAGGTACCAGTTTATATTTGGTATAAACCAATTTTTTTTTTTGTTTTTATTTCTAATCATTAAAACAAATGCTCGTTTAACCCTATTACAGTCTCAACTGTGTGACTCAACTGTTAAAAAACGAAACTCAACTGTTACAGGTGTGAAATTAGAAATTTAATTGTCAATTAAAAAGTATATTCATATTTGTATTAACATTATAAGTTCTCTAAATTTGACTTGGTAAATATTGTGACTAGGTGGGTGAGGACTACGGTGCTCGAGACGTTGGTGTGTTAACCCAGAGGTGCATGAGGATTGAGAAGTTCATTCCTCTATGGGCTGAAGACCTAACAAGCCTTGTCACTCCCATGGAAGCCGGAAGTAGTAATCGTGTGAAGCTAAATGTGAGTTCCTTTATTTAAAAATATAATCTATTGATGATCTTTTTTAGATGCAGTAATGCAATTTGATACTTTTTCCTTTTCTTAGTTTAAATTTGGGCAAATGATAATTTACAATAGGTTGTACAAATCATAAAAGTCCTTTACTTTAGTGGTTGATGAAACAAGAGTTTATTTAAGAGGCACCACATAAAGTCTAAATTCATTAACACAATATTCTTGCGCTTGATGTTCTCTGACAGACCACATAATAAGAACCAATATCTCCACTTATCCTTTAATCTCGTTTATTCTCCCTTTATTCCTCACCTAGATAACTAAAGAAGAAATTCAATATATCCATGTATTTCCTGTTAAGCCTTGAATCCTATAATTTCCATCTTCATTCCATAGTAATAAAGAAAGAAGTTACGTTTACCAACTTCATTAGTATTTCCAATGTCAAATGCCCTGTGCCTGTATTAAATATCTCTCTGATTGTAGGGTCTCAAAAATGTAGTCTTTTTTTGAAAATATATTTTACATCTTGACATAGCGCAAATTGATATTTAGTCTTTTGAATGCAATCAGTTATCTGTGTAATAATAGTACCGATCAATTCAAGATATTTTTTTTGTTAATATATGCAGTAGAGCCTCGATATCCAGCATAGAGTTAACCAACATTCCGTTTTAACCAATGTACTTGTCCTGAAAAAAAAAAAAAATATTAATAAAAATTTCCTGAAAATAAAAAAAATAGATTATTGGTCCGTAATGACGAAAATTGTAGGCCTATGTACCTGGTGAGAGTTTTTCCAAAATAGGATGCTGTTTTGTTGCTTACTGTACTTGGCTTAATGTTGACCGGGGACTGTACTCTGTGAGCAGACTACATCACTTTTGTCATCAGTTGATGGTATTTAATTTTTAGGACATACATCGTAGGGAGGGGAAGTAACAATCACATAAATTGAGCACTCTTATTCAGTAGTTTCCAACCAGTCTCACGTACTGGTTTGTTGAATGAGAAAATTAAACATTACTGTATTTGCTAAGTTAAAAAAAAAATTGTTGTATGTGACTGTACAATATTGTAGATGTAATGTCTTCGGAAAATAAACTAAATGTCATTTTTTATTATCATTCACTATCATCCAAAATGTTTAGTTATCCGATGTCATCACGGCTTGTTTACCTTGGATAAATGAGGCACTACTGTGTTATATATCATCTAAATTAAGATTAAATAAATACCCTATACTAGTGGCTTCTTACCCCAATACCATTCCAGATCTTCCTCTAATCATGAGATTCTGCAAAGATGTCAATCTCAAATAATTATGCCAGGATAACTACAAACATTATAGAAACTCTATACAGTTTATGAACGAATCAGAATGTTAGAAAACTTTTGTTGGAGACTGATCAGAAGAATTAAACAAAAATTTTGTTGAGAGGTTTAAAAAATTGTTATGCTTTATTTAATAGTATGGATTTATGGCTATTTAATCTATGTACAGTGTAAATAATTCTAGTTTCCTTCAAGTTCTTAAAAGTAGTGTCAATCTGTGATGGCACCAAACAATCCGATCAGTTAAAAATGAATTTTAATCGTGGAAACTCGGTGAGTTCAAGAATGAAACAAAATAAAAGCTAAAGATGCTTTTCTCTTTGTGTTTTTCTGTAGAAATTTTGTTTTCATCAGTGATTTCAATTTGTAGTAATCAACCATTGGTTGCTTTTATAATTTTAGTGATTTCCAAAACTGTTGTGTGTAATTAGAAAAGCTACTTCATTGGGAAGGCAGCGTTGCGCCAACAGAGTGAACTGGGAGTTGGACAGCGTCTTGTCATGTTAGAACTGGAGGACATTGATCCCAATACGGACATCTGGCCATGGGGTAACGAACCTATTTTTCGCAACGGTCAGTTTGTAGGGAGTGTCACTTCTGCTGGGTGAGTTCATGCCTCTTTCCATTCTATAATTAAAATACTATCTAAAAAAAGAAAGTGTCCATGCTTATTCATGAATTAGACACTACAAATTATTCTTTTTTATTTGATTAAATTACAAATAATCTAAAACAACATTTGTAGAAGGAAACAAAAGAACTTAGCTCCAATTGTGTATTCATATGAATGAGCAGCTGTTTAAATAAAATTAATTTTCAAATGTGGAAATATGCACATGCTTGAAACTGCAGGTGTGGGTTAAAAACGTTTTCTTACCGTTTGTTATTTATTTTCCTATCAAAATAAAATATAAAAGAGATTTCCTTTAAAATGTGGGCTTGTTTATTTTTATTTTAAATTAATATTGATGCTAGGCTAGATTTATTATGAGGTTTTCAGAAACATTGAATTAAGGAGAATCAGACTGGTACCAGATAATGTTTAATTAACAATACAATCACAGTCAGAAAGTGACATCGTAGAAACTATGTTAAAATTATGGACACTGAGATGTTCACTGAATATTCAGCTGAAAATGGAGGTAGTCACAACAAGACATTGATATGAATGTAATGATCACAAAGTAATATAGCGGCAAGAGGAAAATTAACCGCAAGTTAACATTTGATTTGAGGATTTTCGTAATAAACAAAACTGGTTTCAAACAGTGCTTCCTGAATAAAACCACACTGTGCTTGTACTTTGATTAAGAAGGTATAGTTTATATGAAGGAAAAAAACATAAGTTAATAAATAGGCAATGTTTTCATGTAGGCAATTTCCTATTTTTGAATATGCTGTATTAAAAATATGCTTTTAATGAACAAGTATGCTCTACACATTTTTGAACTTGCTTAAATATTTATTTTGAAAATAAATAGAGAAGTTTAATTTTTTATGCTGAAGGTTGCTAAGATGGATGATTTGATGTCAAAAAGAAAGTACAGCAAATGAGCTAACATGTCTCAGTGGCTGAGGTGGAGGGCAAAGTTCAAGGTTCAAATCCCCGCTGAGCTAACGGTCGGTACTTAACTCGTTGAATAAAGTTCACGCACAGGCCTGTAGGCCCATGTGAACTGGCTAGTGAAGTTTTATGTGTTAAAAAAAAATAATAAAATAAAAATCATCTGAGAAACACTGTCGTAGTTAGCTTTTAATTGAGCTTATCATAAAGAATTACCGTTCGTGCATTGACAATATTTTTATACAGTCAGACAAGGAGGATATCACAGTAAAAAGAATTAATACTGGCACTATCCCTCAAAATTTGAAAATCCTAACGATTCAGATTCACTCGTTACACATTGAAATAATGTTGTAATATTTTAGAGTGATTATAAAGGATTATATGAATTTAGACAAATGTGTATGACCTGTGTGGTGTCGTTACTGTGTTGTTTAATTTCTCATAAAAGGTAATTTTTCAATAGTTACAATATTACGTAAGCTAGTGAATTAAATTTAGCTTATTGGTTCGATTTTAAAAATTATTGAAAAATAAAAGTGTTTGTCAAATTTGTACAGTTCAATTTTAAATTATTATTTAATTTTTTTTATGTGAGTAAAATGAAACTTTGTATAGCTTTCAAAACAAACACATGTATATCATGTCATTGTTCTTTTATCTTACTTTTACTTTAGACTTTCAGTAGATGCACGACCAACCGATTAGTGTACAAATTACCACAATACAACCATAGTGCAATTATTATAGTGGTCAATTTCAATAAGTCCCTTTTACTGAAACGGATTTGAAAATAGTCTAATAGTCTGAGATCTGAAATCAGTTACAATAATATCTGCACATAAGGTTTGAATTTTTACCAATACATAATGTGTTAATTTAGAAATAAGACTTTAATTTAAAAATTGGGATTTTGCTGCCTATTGAGAATATATCTGTATAATCTGACCCATAGTACAAAAATATTCTCTTTATATTCTATTTGTTCCTATTCAATCTTTTACTGATCCGTTCCGTAATTATTTGTCTTGTTGTAGTTACGGCTTTACCATAGAAAAGCTCATTTGCATGGGATTCATCCGCTGTGCCATCGCCGCTACTGACCGCTATGAGGACATAATTTCTTTAGACTACATCACAGACCCTGAGGCTATTTACCATGTTGACATTGCTGGTAGAAGAGTCAAGGTCAAAGTTCACACAACAGCTCCCCAGGCCGCCCATAACTCTGAAGATAACCCGAGGCAGTACCGTCCCAAAGTTGTAACTAGTCTTGTTTCCTAATCTATCATGACTTGTTTTTGCAGGGTATATCAAAATATTTTCATTTTTTATTTATTTTTCTGTTATGAATTTTGAATTTTAGATTAATCTTTATGGATAGCTAGTTTTTATAATCATGACTTGAAAACTTGCATGTTTTTTAATATATCTAATTAATTATTTTAATAATACTGTCAAGCAATCGTAAAATTATGTGTTGATGTAGATTTATGTTTTCCATTTTATCATTAATGGAATAGTTATCATTGAAGTTTATCATTTATTTTATTTCAAGAAGTCATAAAATTTTATCTCAAGCTAATTTTTATTTCAACAGTTTATTGATCTCTAATACATGTTACCTTTGTTAAACTGACCGTTATGTTCCTAAAAGTAAAAATCTTGTTTATAAGTATGTATTATTTAAACAAATTAGTACAAAAGATAATACAAGGATTAAATAATAAGATACTTTAATTTAGGAGTTTATAATAACGAATTATTGTAATCTGTCTACGCTATTACTAATATTGTAAATTTAGGATTAATCAAATTCTTAATTTTAAATAGTAATTACTATTGTGAAATGTCTACTTACGTTACAAACAGGAGGACTCTTGTCCCCTTATCTGATCAATGGAAAAGATATTTCTCGACATTTGGTCATCACCTTGTACAGAGAACCCACAAGTAAATTTGTACCGTACCAAATAGCAGTTATTATCAAAA